>JAJEJO010000678.1:156790-235672 GCA_020662805.1 Glaucomys volans | reverse complement strand
ATGGTCTGTTTTGGAGAAGGATCCATGTGCAGCTGAGAAGAAAGTATATTCGCTCATTGATGGATGGAATATTTTATATATTTTATATTTGTGTATTGTCTAAATTATTAATTTTGTTATTGAGTTCTATGGTTTCTTTGTTCAGGTTTTGTTTGGAAGATTTGTCCAATGGTAAGGGAGATGTGTTAAAGTCACCTAGTATTATTGTGTTGTGGTCTATTTGATTCCTGGAATTGAGAAGGATTTTTTTTTAACATACATGGATGTGCCATTGTTTGGGGCATAAATATTAATTATTGTTATATCTTGCTGATTTATCCTTCCCTTAAGCAGTATGAAATGTTCTTCTGTATCCCTTCTGACTAACTTTGGCTTGATGTCCAGTTTATCTGATATGAGGATGGAAACCCCCACTTTTTTCCTAAGTCTGTATGCATAGTATGTTTTTTCCTGTCCTTTTAAGTCTGTGGGTATCTTTTTTTCTATGAGATGAGTCTCTTGAAGGCAACATATTGTTGGGTCTTTCTTTTTAATCCAATCTGCCAGTCTGTGTCTTTTGATTGATGAGTTTAGGCTGTTAACATTCAGGGTTATTATTGAGATGTGACTTGTATTCTCAGTCAATTTAGCTTATTTTTGGTTTGTAACTTGACTTGGTTTCTCTGTTAATTGGATATTCCTTTAGGGTAGTTCCTCCCTTTGCTGACCTACATTGTTGTTTTTCATTTCTTCCTCATGGAATATTTTGTTGAGAATGTTCTGTAGTGCAGGCTCTGTATTTGTAAATTCTTTTAGCTTTTTTTTTTTTTATCATGGAAGAATTTTATTTTGTCATCAAATCTGAAAGTAAGTTTTGCTGGGTATAAGATTCTTGGTTGGCATCCATTTTCTTTCAGTGCTTGAAATATGTTGTTCTAGGCCCTTCTAGCTTTCAGGGTCTGGGTTGAGAAATCTGATACGCGCATTGGTTTCTCCCTCTATGTAATCTGATGCTTTTCTCTGTTAGCCCTTAAAATTCTGTCTTTATTCTGTATATTAGGTATTTTCGTTTTAATGTGCCTTGGTGTGGATCTGTTGTAATTTTGTACATTAGGTGTCTTGTAAGCCTCTTTTATTTGGTTTTCCATTTCATTCTTCAGATTTGGGAAATTTTCTGGCATAATTTCATTTAATAGATTGTTCATTCCTTTGGTTTGTGTCTCTGTGACTTCCTCAATCCCAATAATTCTTAAATTTGGTCTTTTCATGATATTCCATAATTCTTTGAGGATTCATTCATGATTTCTTACCATCTTCTTTGCTCAGCTTTGTTTTCAAGATTAAATATTTTTTCTTCATTGTCTGAGGTACTGTCTTCTAAGTGATCTAGCCTGTTGATTATGCTTTCTATTGAGTATTAATTTTATTTATTGTTTCCTTCATTTCAAGGATTTCTGGTTTGTTTTTTTTTTCAGAATCTGTTTATTGAAATGATTTTTGCTTCCTACATTTGTAGGAATGATCTTTTAAGTGTTTATTGGTGCGATCATTCATTGCCTGCATTTACTTTCTTATCTCATCCTTTGCTTCTCGAATCATTTTAATATGTCCATTCTGAACTCCCTTTCTGACATTTCTTTTGCCATGCTGTCATTGGATTCTATTGATATAGCATCTAGATTTGTTTGGGACGCTTTCTTCCCGTGTTTTCTCATGTTGTTCATGTATCTTCCCCTGTAGCAGTGTGAATCCGAGGGTTAAGGTTGCAGTGTCCCAAGAAGTGTGCTGCCCCATTGGTGGCCTCCAGGTTGGGAATAATCCATGCTAGTGGACAGAGGTGACCCCACATGTTGAACGCCGGTCAGCCCCAGTGTAGGTACTAGACCACGGGCTGTGGCGAGGCACTGGAGACAGCAGGTGCTGGGCTGGGTCTTGGCGCAGGAGATGCATGTGGGTGCTGGGCAGAGTGGCTGGGCCTACGTTAGAAGTTTTGAAAGTGGTAGGCACATATTAGTTTTGATCACTAAAAATACAGTTATTAGATTCTTTTACTATAAAGAATTGAAGTAACCACAGAACTGTTTTTTCCCTTGGGATAAGGATTTAGATTTGATAATAAAATGTATATTATGTTTAAAAGGTATTTGAGATGTAACAATATAAAAAATGAAAATATTCAGTTTATGTGCTCTTTCCACAATTTTCATATGAGTCTGATGTGGGACTAGAGGAGGGAGATAAATTTCCAGATTATTCAATTGCCAGGATTATATGATACCTTCAGAAACTTTTTCTTGAAAAATAGCAACTAGTATAATTTTATTGTTTAGGATTTGAACTCTCTTAGGTCCTTAAATATGATATAGAGAATATTAGAATATTTTTAATAGGTTCAATAATTTCCATTCTCATTCTTTTTTCTCATTCTTTTCTTGGGTCTCTTTTGACGGTAGAGGGTACTAGATTTCTTGAATTTATAAGTCCAGACCTGCATACTTACAAACTTGGATTTTGTCCAGAGGAGTCAGAATGTGTATATTTGTTTATGCTTCCCTAAGTAATTGTGAAAATTCTTTTTAGTTCATTTGTTAATTTATTTTACAGTATATAAAACTTGAATGCTTTTTAAGAGATGGTCTCCTGCTGTGACACATGTAATACATTCCAAACTCTCCCATATCTCATTGAGCTTCCAGTAGAGGAGAGGGAACTATGAAAATACTAGGACCCTGCTTATACTGGCATAGTTATTAATCTCACCTCCTTTGACTTTCAAATGTCCTGGTTTGGATAATAAGTTATATAGTCACACTGTGAATAATTATATAAATATCAGGCTGAATTTAAACATTAAGCAGCTTCAAAAAAAAGCATTATGGAAATTTAGTAGAGGGGAAATTAATTTACGCATGGTTGGGAAGCAACAGCTATCTTAAATTGACACACTTTTTCAACTGGCAAAGGAATGCCATTTGATTCTCTCATTTTCACTTCTTATAGATGGATATATGTTTTTTAAATTGTGATCTGAAAAAAGAAGAGAAAGACACCAATTCTTTTACTCTCTTCACCTCCCTCCCCCAATTCTTATGACATTCCCTTTGAGCAGCTTCTGAGATTTTTATATGTTCTAATTGGCTAGGGTAAAAGAGAAATAATTAAGATGTGTTTGTCTCTTGCTTTTCTAAATCTCTCTTTTTCTAGGAATATTTTGATTTAATTGAGAAGAAAGGTTATGGTTAATGTGAAATAACTTAAGAAAAGTTTGAGGTTGTATGTAGTTTGACTTTGGAGATTTTCCACAAGTCTTTTAATGGCACATAAATAAAATTTAATCTGTGAAACAGAAGCTGATCTACTGCCCATTTCCTCTGATCATCATTCTATTCCATTTTGCTAATGTGAAATTTTAAAAGCTGCATTTACACTAGGAGAAATACAGATAAGAGTGTTTACTGTATTTATAGGCAGGTTTGTTGCTGCAGTGTTGGATAATGTCATTCAGGAAGTTATTCTGAAGTTGCTTATTTTGTTCTTTTAGGCAATGAGAGTATATGGCTTCATTTTCTTTTTCCCTTTGGCAGAGCAATTATAGCAACTTCGTAACGTGCTTAATGTCTCTTTTCAGCCATGTAGGTACCAGCAAAACAACCAATGCTGAATGCTTGGTTAAATAATATTTTACAGAATTGTACAATAGGCCTCAGCTAGGAAAATGGACCTGGGAATGATGCAGAGAGTTTAGAATCACAGACCTGTTGAAGTAATGAAAAAAAGTCTATGATGACCTTTAAAATAAGAGGATGGATTCTGCTGAAGTATGTGTTAAGAATTTAAAAAGTAAGTCAAAATTCTAGCTGTGGTTTTTCACAAATTCTGGGGAAGGCTTAACAAAATTTTATAGAATAGTGAAGTTTTTACAGGGCTGAAAAAAATATCATAAACCTGCCCATAAAGTTCAGACAGAACTTCTGTGCATAAATTAGAAGTTACTGTGCTTTAGGAATTTGTGAAGATGAAGTTATCCAGGGTTTTGCTTTCATGAAATGTCATTCTAGATTTCTTTAATCTCAGTTGTAGTATGATAGGAAAATGCAGATTTCTTATTTAACACTAATTATGTAATAATTGATTTATCTCTTATAATTACCATAAACTTGGAACAGTGGTCATAATATAGGTATTGAGAACATCAAATGTTTTCATTTTTGTGATCTAATATTAAAATTAATGCAACATTTCTTGGTAAAAAATGAGGCATGTCAGTAATCTGAATGGGCACATTTTCTAATTTGTAAGATAAAAGGTTAGATTAGATAATCTCTAAAAAGAACCTTCTTCCTCTCTGTTTTGAGTCTAGATTGCATTCCTGTCATTTATTTGAAATGCTTCAATCTCAGTAGTCCTTTTTCACATGTACTGTTAAAACTTATAGCTCTGTACGTATGCCCTTCCTTCTCCCCCTGAGCTCTTATTTGCTAAAGTAAATGTTGGTTTATGTGTTAGTCAGCTTTCCATTACTGTAACAAATTACCTGAGATAATTAACTTAAAAAGAGAGAAAATTGATTTTGGCATACCAGTTTCATAGGTTCCAGATCATGATTCTTTGGTCTTCTTGCTGTGGACCTGTAACAGGCAGCATGTCATGGTGGGAAGTACATGTTGGAACAGGTTGCTCACCTCATGGCAGCTGGGAAGCAAAGAAGGAGAAAGGGGATGGCCCCAAGTTCCAGTATCTCCTTCAAGGGATGTTAACTAGTGATCTAACTTCTTTCACCTAGGCCCCACCTTCTAAAGGTTCTACCACCTCTCAATAGTATTCCTAGGTGGGGACAAGACCTTTAATTCAAACTATAACAGTTTCTCTTGAGAATGTGACAGTAATTTTGATGAACATTTTAATGTTTAGTGATTTGAAAATTTAAGATCAGAATTCATAGATATGTGAATTTTTATGTTTGAAAATAGAAAACATGTTATAACTAAAAGTTAAATTTTCAGTGCTATATTGAAAAATCAAACCAAATAGACAAATATTTATGGAGCTTCTAACATAATCAAGTCTCCTATTTCAGAACAGTCATTAAAAATAATCCATTGAGTTCAGTCCATTTTACTTGGTGCTGTTGGAGTAAAAGTGCACCTAATTTTGTTTGTGGTTTTCCTTGAGTTTGCTGAAAAAAGTTAAAAGTAAATGCAGTGCTTATATATTACCAAAATAGCAAGACAGGAGTAGATAGAACATTGGTATATAGGCAGGCAAAAGGGCAGATTCTCTGCCAAGTGACTCTAAATGAGTTGATGAAAAGAATTTAAATATTAGGCTTTGATGAGAGATTGTTGAATTTCTTCTGTGTTGTTGCTTCCACTGGTATGCAAGCTAATTAGACTTAACAGCTAATTGGAGCCAGTTACTCAACCTGCTCCACTTGCCACCATTGGCACAGATGTTGGAGGGTGGCACAGTTGGCCTTGCTGCTGGCTAGGAAGTTTTCCATCAAGGCTGAACTTCAGTCACATCAACATTTCCTCCTGGTTTTCTCAGGAGACCATTGCCTTACATGGACTTTTGTTAAGGAGGGGTTTCCCAGGAAATCCCATCACCGTTACTCACCATGATATTGATGAAATTTGTACTCAACTCTCTTAATATATTTTAGCAATTTCAGAAGTCTCTCACTCTAGATAAATGGAGAGATCTCTGTGTCAAAAATAAAAAAAAATGATTACAAAGTGTTCTGCTTTTGCATTAAATGGTATCTTATATCAAAGCAGCTGATCTTAATTGTGCATAAAAACACCCTGGAATTTTGTTAAAAATTTAGACTCCTTTGGCACTTCCCTATAAATTCTAATGCTGTAAGTGCAGGATAAACAAACACTGTAGAAGCCAGTCTTCTACAGAATGGAGGCTGTCTCTCCGAAAATATTCAGAAGTCAGAAATGATGTTAAAATAAGAGGAGTGTTTATAAACAACTTTAAATGAGTTTTGTCAGTATCTAATTCAGAATTGAAGTTAGTACTGTCTTTTCTAAATATCATACTTTTAATTACATGAGTTCATTAGTATCTGTTAATAAACTTTTGTAGGTAGAAGTTTTAAAGATCTTTTCCCTCATGGTGTGGAAGTAATATTGAAAAATTAGAAAACCTCAAAAGTAAATGTACTCTGCACTCACTTTCGGTTAGGATACATTTATCCTGTATGGACTAGGTGGTAACAGTCTTTAAAATTTTGACACATGGTAAGTTTTAAAAGAGATCATCAAGAGTTCCATGTGGTTCACTATCACATATTGAATAGTGCACATAAAGCAAGGAAGAGTGATTTAAATGTCTCTTAATTGAGTCATCTGAATTTGGATAAGGCAGAGTGCCTTCCCTGGAGGTATATAGAGAGATCCACATAACCTCTGCATCGTCCAGCAGCTGTTTGCATTGGCATTGAAATAGATCAATTCTGGGATACATGATTTAGGATTCTAAGGTGCTCTGAACTTCTGTTTGTTTACATAATTGTTTCTAAGATCAGACCAAATTCTAGGCTCACAATACCTTTGAAGTTGCATAGTTTTGTCCAAAGAGCTTGCTTATTTCTCCTCAGTAAGAGCCATGAAATGAGAAAGAATTTAATTTTATTGGGAAAGGTTAGAATGACATTGTTGTACCACTTTAATTATTTCTAATCATCCTTTTATGATTCCATAACTTCTTGGTATGCATAGAAAATCATTGCTAAATCCGATGTTGTGAAGCTTTTGCTTTGTGTTTTAAAAGTTTATAGTTTTAAGTCTTATGTTCTTTTTTGTCCCAGGTATCTGTCCAGAGTACTAGTTTGCCTTTATTCATCATCGCCCTCTGGGCTCTTCTGGGCTGTAACAGTTACTCAGATTTTCCTTGTTTTTGATGACATTGACAGACAGTTTTGAAGAATGTGGGTCAGAGATTTTGTAGCATGTCCAATTGGGATTTATCTGATGTTTTTTTAGGATTAGATTGCAGTTACGGATTTTGGGGGAGAAAGATCCTATGATTTTTTCTTAGCATTCATTTGTTTGGCTAACAGTGGAGTGGTGAATGACAGTGTTAAAAGAACTTGGAACTATTTATAATCATGCATAGTATTATTGTTAGTAATAGTAGTGAGTAGTAGGAGCAGTAGGGTCTGATAGTAGTTTAGTTTATAGGTATTAAATGACTGTATATGAGAAAAGGTATACAGATTGATATCTCTCTATCTATATGTAGGTATCTGACACAGAGTTATATGTCTGAGAGATACATTTGTCATCATCCTGTTTGACAGATGAATAGATCAGATGTTATAGAGGTAATTTAAGTAGCCTAAAATACGTTAGTAAGTACTAGAATCTGAGACTCTAATAAATATTTATTTATTATATATATTTACAATAAATAATAATAAAAATTTGTACTGATTTTTCTTTTAAAAGGTTTAAAGCATTTCCTTATCTGCTTTATTCTTTTACTTGTACTTTCGAAGTAATTATTTTTATTGCTTTTTTGAGGTTATGGGAAGGGTTTCAAGAAATCATTTCGTCTACCTTTTCTGAACTTTCAAGATCTTTTTCCATCATTAATGAGGGGGCATAGCCACTAGAGTGTAATATCATCCTGTGCCTGGGTACCAATGAGTAACTGCCCATAGGAAAAGATTTTAGTGGGCAAAAAAAAAGAATCAATATATTCACCCTTTTTTAATGATCAGAAATTTTAAAACAAAACATGGTAAGTGTAAAAATTATAGCTTTATCTGCTAAGTATTGTACTGTATTGTGTCTGGTTTCTTTATAATTTCCTCAAACTGGAAACAATATGTTCTTGTGATGATGGTTATAATGCTTTATTTGTAAAAATTTTTTATTTGTTCTAATTAGTTTACATGACAGTAGAATGCATTTTTGCTGAGTATCTTAAATCATCTAGAATGATTTGGACAGTAGGGATATATTTTGAATAAGAATGGAAATAAGAAAATAATGGCAAACATTCAGTACATTATATTAAACATTTTGGTTCTAATTAGAGATCATAAATGCAATATGTTTTTCTTTCTTCTAAGGTGTGTGCCTGGCAGGTGATATTTTTCAAACCCCCACAAGCAGTTTTTCTAACATATTTTTCTGGTTGGGACACATTCTGCCACAGACTCTGGAAAGAGGCAATTAGCTGTGTGATTCAAATTGGGAGATATGTTCTTGAGATGTGAATTATCATTATTAGCTGTCTTTTCCATTTAAAATTCAGCTCATTTTTGTTTGTTTCATTGACTGCTCATAGAGATCTTTATGATGCAGTGAAGTCTTATATTACATGCAAATTTGAGAGAAATTAGGCTCTGGGACATTAAAAGCTATAGCAAATATCACCTCGAATGTGCATATAAAGGAGTGCCATTTCTAGATTCAAGATATATGTTAGTCCATTTTCTGGTGCTATAACTGCCACCGGTTGAATAATTTATAAAGCAAAAAATTTATTCAATTCAGTTCTGGAAGTCTAAGGTTGAGGGGCCACATCTGGAAAGGCCTTCTTGGTGGTGGAAACTCTGTGGAGTCAGAGTGACAGAGAAAGCCCCCTTAGCTTGAAACTCTTGTCTTCTTATAACATTCCTCTTTAACATTGTGTAATTTGATGTTTTATTTCACAAATAGAAGCCAACAGTTTACTTTTATCCTAAGTGTCTTAAGGCTTTGTAGGAAATTTGATTAGTTTTGAACAAAACTTTTTAGATTTGTTTGAAAATATTGCCCTTTAAAAAATGATCTGGTTCTGCAGATGGGTGATGATAATAGTTGCATAACAATGTGAAGGTACTTAATGCCACTGAAGTATACACTTAAAATGGTTAAAATGGCAAATTTTTCATATGTACTTTACCAAGTTTAAAAGAACTAAATTAAAAAAATCTGATTATAAAAATACTATAGAAGAGTACAGTGAAACGCTCAGGAAAGACTACCATTGTTTTATATATGTACACTTTGACTTTTAATTTTGTTGTAGTGATTATATGCCTATTATACATTTAACCTTTTTAAGATTTTAAAAAAGATGTGAGTTCATTAGACTTGCTTTCAACTTGGGTTTTTTTTTTTGATACTGGGGATTGAACCCAGGGTCACTCCACCGCTGAACCACATCCCCAGCCCTATTTTGTATTTTATTTAGAGACAGGGTCTCACCGAGTTGCTTAGGGCCTCACTAAGTTGCTGAGGCTGGCTTTGAACTTGCGATCCTCCTGCTTCAGCCTCCCAAGCCACTGGGATTACAGATGTGTGTCAACAGGCCCGGCTCTCAACTTGTTTTACACACAGCTTTAACCCATAGTATATAGATATAGTGATAATTTCAAGTTTAGTGAAACATTATCATTTGAAGCTGATTTTTTAAACTTGTTTTACTTTTGGGTGAAATTAAAGTGTAGTTTGCTTGTATTTAACAAAGTGAAACCTCTGTTAATGTATTTTGAATTTTATGTGGTGTAATTAGCATGTAGTGAAATGAAATTTAATGATTAGTTGCTTTAGTCAAAAGTCAGAGTAATTATGAACAAGGGTAAAAAGTAGTTTGATTTAGCTCTTTGCTGAAATACCTGGTGACATAATAAATAGATAGTATAAGCCTCTTTGATCTCTCAAAATACCAGATGCTCTCTTTGTGATTCTCAGATATCAGTGATTAAAGCAACATTTGTTTTTTTCTCTTGTGATACATGCTTGGTCTCATTTATTAGTAAAAGTGAGAGAAGAACGCTGTTTAAAATTTTTTTAATAAAAAAATATTGTTTTGCTTTGATATTATTGTTTTAAAATCATTACTTTACTAATGTGTTTTTGGTTTAGGTTTCTGGAGGTAGGTTGTACCCAAAAGTGAAAAAAAAGGGAAAAAAAAAAAAGGTCCTTCCCATGTGTCACTTCTTAAGAAAATTAGTTAGGATTCTGATTCTGTAAGTATTTCCAAGACTAAAGCCATAATATTTCCCAGATTGCTATGAGCAAATTAAATTGTTTTGGTGGGAAAATACATTCAAAGCCCACTTACCGCTTGTTTCACCACCATATTTCAATATATTGGTACTCATATTGGTATTTAAGTCAACATAAATTGTTCTTAGTGCAAAATTGTGGTAAGCATGCAAAACAGGCCAACCTACATATTGCATATCTCTTAGCAACTGGATTTAAAATAAGTGATGATTAGCAAAGTCTTACAACTTTTGAGAAAGGTAAGGTTTTTGATGCTTATTACTATTTTGGCTCTAGACTCATGGTACCAACCAATTCTAACCTTTGTTTGCTGGATAAGAATACATCTTCTTACTATCCTACACTGAGGGTTTTTTGTTTTGTTTTGTTTTGTTTTTGTTTTTTGGTAGTGGGGGCGGTGGCAGATGTAGGAATTGAACCCAGGGTTTCTCTACCACTGAGCAACAGCCTCCTCAGCCCTTTTAATGTTCACTTTTGTGACAGGACCTCTCTAAGTTGCCAGGGCTGGCCTCAAACTGTGATCCTCCTGCCTGAGCCTCCCAAATTGCTGGGGTTACAGGCATGGGTCCCCATGCTTCTAGTGGTATTTCTGATATTAACTTGGTAGTGTAATTCAGTGGAAAGGATTGAGAAGTTTCCACATTCATCCATCTTACAGAAGTTTATTGTCTACATATTGCTGGTGGTTAACAAGCATAGTATGGTTGTAGCATCTAATCTAATATTTATTCTATTTTTTGGTTAATTTGTTTGGGTATTTAGTGAGTATTAATTGAGCCCTGCTTTTGTGCTCTATTCTCCACTGGGAACCGAGCATATAATAGTGTAAAATACTGAGGCTTTTCCCTTAAGGAGTTTCTAATGTAGCTGAAAAGGCTGACTTTGGAGAATTACAAATGTATTTAGTATAGATTATCATTGAGGGAATGATTTCACATAGGGGCCTAACCCAAACTGGGTATTCAAGAATGACTGTACTGAGGAAATAATATCTAAGTGGGGACTTGAATGATGTTTAGGAGTTATTAGAATTAAAGAAAGGTAATTCTGTGAGAAAGAACTATTCTGTGTTTCTTCCTGGTGTTGTCATCTGTAGCCAAGACATTTCCAATGGTTGGATGTGTGTGTGGGCATGTAATTTGTAAATTTTAGGATCACATTGTGCAGTCTGAATAGGCTCATGCAGCAAACTCTAACACATAAATTAGCAATTCAGAAACTACTTTATGTGTTTTCTAAGATTGAGTAAATAATTATATTGCAACTATTAAACTTTTAAGGCCAGAGAAACTAGCTCCAAATAAAGAGGGAAGCTGTGATTATCTTTGGATTGGATTGGAATTGGAGATATCAGTATGAATGAATGGGGATAGATAGGTAGAAAGTTGTGTGAGTATACAATATGTATACTTCTTAGCTCTGGACATGAGAGGGCGATGAAACAATGAAATCGTAGCACTAATGAAAGTACCTTTATCTCAGATTTGGGTTTCTAAATGCCAGACAGCAGTAAAAAGAACCAGGGTTCCTTGGATAAATTACTGATTCTAGCACTGGGGCAGGGGAAATACAGGATGAAAGTGCTGGAATGAAATGATGAAATGTTCAAAAAGTGATGGGGGCTTGTCAAAATTAACAGGAGACTGGGGGTGTAGTTCAGTGGTAGACTGCATGTGCTTAGCATTCACAAGTCCCCCCCCACACACACACACAGTGGGGGATGGGTGTGCAAAAACAACAACAACATAGTAGTCAGCTTTGCCAAATTAGGGACATCTTTGAGTAGTGATGATGATGGACTGTATTCCATAGAGCAAAAAATATCTAGATATTACTATGTAAATGGAGAAGACTGTCGTCTTGCTGTAGAATTTCCATTGATAATGTAGGAGGAATGATGGAAAAAATGAAATCACCATTTGGGAAATAACACAGTAATAATTATTTCAGTCAGGAATCATTAGTGGGCAATATAATATAGTTGTAAACAGCATGTGTACATTGTCACAAAATATGTCATTAAAAGGTATATACTATAGTAGTCTCCTTATCCACAGGAGATAAGGAGACCTTCCCTCCCTCCCTCCCTCCCTCCCTCTTTTGTACTGAGGATTGAACCCAGGGGTGCTTTACCACTAAGGTACATCCCCAGTTCTTTGTATTTTTGAGATAAGTTCTTGCTGATTTACTGAGGCTAGCCTCAAACTTGAGATCCTCCTGCCTCAACCTTCCAAGTTGCTGAAATTACAGGTGTGTGCCACCACACCCAGCAATACCCTTTTGTTTTGCATTGCTGGGGATCAGACCCAGGGCCTAATGCATGCAGGGCAAATACTGTACCACTGAGCTGCACACTCAAGCTTATATTCACCCTTTTTCTTGTGATGACGTGAGATGATGTAATACTTACATGATGAAATGAAGTGAGGTGAATGACATTGGCATTATGACGTAGTAACTCTGTAAGAGTTACTTGAACGTGAGCACTACAATACCATAATAGTTGATACGATAACAACAAAGAAGATTGCAAGGCTGCTAAGTCATTAAGGGTATGGATGTGCTGGAAAGGGGATGATTTCATTTCCTGGGTGGATGAAATGATAAGGTATGAGATTTTATCCTGCTATGCAGAATGGCCTCTAATTTAAATGCTTGTTTCTGGAATTTGTCCACTTAATATTTTCAGACTATGGTTGTGGGAAGGGAACAGAAACCATGGAAATCCAAGCTTCAGATAAGGGGGGAGCTACAGAGTTCACAAATGGAAGGATAGTGGAGAAAGTGGACATCTTAACCAAATGATCAAAAATATCAGCAACAGGACATATGCATATCATATACTTTTCTCACGTGATGTACTGAGAAAGGTATAACATCACTTCTGTAGTGGTCTTAACAAAAGTGCATACCTCAAATTTAATCATAGAAAACATCAAACCCAAATTGCATGTCATGCTACAAATTAACTGACCAGTAACTATTCTTAAAAAGTGTTTAAGATGGGGCTGGGGATATAGCTCATTTGGTAGAGTGAGGCCCTGGGTTCAATCCCCAGCATTCAAAAAACAAAACAAAACAAAACAAAACAAAAAACACAGTGTTAAGATGAAAATAAATGGAGGAACTATGCCAGATTAAAGGAAACTGATATTTGATAACTAAAAGCAATATAGGAATCTGAATAAAACACTGAATCAGAGGAAGGACATTCGTAGAAAGATAAAATTTGAATAAGGTCTGTAGATTATTCAGTAGAATAATGTCAATGTTAATTTCCTGATTTTAATAATTGTACTGTGGTTATATATGATGTTAACATTTGGGAAAGCTGGATGAAGAGTATATGAGAATTCTTTGTTAATTTGCACTAATTTATAACTTTTAAAAGTCTGAAATTATTTCACAATTTAAAAATCCAGAGCATCTCATTTAATTTTCTTTCCCATCAGGGGTAAGGGAAACAGACATAGTGGGGTTGGTTTAGTTAAATTTGGCTATAATTTGTGTTATACTTCATTTATGATCCTTGAATATATACTTCATTTAAGGATCCCCACCCCCATCTTTCCCTGCTTTTCTTAAATATTCTTTTGGGAACCAGGTGTATTTTATTGTGTTAGCAGAATGAACCTTTAAAATTTATTCTTAAAATATAGCAATTGTGCTCCCAGAAATGGTCTAATTTTTTTTTTATTGTAGATACATGTGGTGCTAAGGATCGAACCCAGTGCCTCACATGTGCTAGGCAAGTGCTTTACCACCAAGTCACAACCCCAGCCCAAGAAATGGTTTAATTTTAAACTGACTCAAAATAATCACAAGTCAAGTTGATTAATGCTGTTTTATTTTCTTTTTAATTGTCAGGAAAAATTGGAAATATTGAGCTTCTTAGAGAAAAGGAATGAGGATGAGAATAGGGGAAAACCTTCAAAATCTCTAAATGTTTTGGTAATTCTGTGTATTTTCAGTTATTAACCTCCATTTAATACCTGGATAAGGTGAAGCCTGGAAGCTGGTTTGAAGGCAACACATAGGTAATATATATTAGAGGTGATATTTGGGCCTAGGTCTGTCAGACTGCAAATTTTTCTACAGCACTATAATGAATGAAGGACATATACATTGTACTGAATCTGAAAGAAATATTACTCCTTTTTGTAAAAGTTCTTTTTGTTTGGTAATCAGATTTTCAGAGTACTAGATTATCAATATTTATTTATATTGTTTTCAGCTAAAATATAAGAATATTTATAAACTGATTTTAGACAAATGAGGAAAATAATTTGCATCTCCTATTTACCACACTCTTTTCTTCTTGTGATGCAATTGCAAGTGCCTGTCATGCTCTTGTGGGGGGGGGGGAGTCTGAACAGCTAATGATTATAGAAATAATTATAGGTTGCCATTGTGAAGCATACAATCACACCTAATCCTCCTTAAAATAAAAAGTGTACTTAGCTATATCAAAATACACCTTCTGAAATGTTAAACAGAAAAGTTCTAAACTTACGAAAAGTAATATTGTTTTGACAGAGACTGAGTAGGTACATGGTGGAAATTGTTAAAAAAAAAAAAAGAATTTTTTTTTTTTTAAACTCTGAAAGCCCTTCTTGGCTTGCACTGGAAATAAATTTCCTTATTTAGTCTGTAAATAAGTCAAAATAGAAAAGATTGATTACTGGGAGCAAAGGGTGTGTTTGAGAACTCTATTACTGAGAGCCAGAAATGTGAAAAGAATGGTCGTGTTAAGTACAATCTTCAGGGAACGTATATAAACCATTTATATGCGTTTTCTTCCTCCAACTCTGTTTCCTCATTTCCTGCATTTTCTTTTAGTATGCTGTTCTTTCACTGACATGCTCCCACCCCCACTGAAAACTAGAAGTGAGGAATCGACACCAGGGGGAGAGTTTTCACTTCCTTAGAAATCCTTATGATTTTGAAATAGAGTAGGTAAGACTACCTTTACCCAGAAACATGAAGACTGTTTCTTTTGAAATGCATACCATGCTTACAAGAAGTGTATGATCACAGAGCCAGAGACCTTGCATTGTAAGATGTAAGTCTTGATAATTGTCTAGTATTCCATTTTTTATCTGCAGCATTAAATATTGAAAGTAGGACTGTAGACTTAGAGACCACACTTGTAAGCAGTCTTATTGTTGATTTTAGTTGTAGCATGTGGAGGCATTTACTTGGTGTTCATTAAATAACAATATGGGAATGTATGTATGACTTAGTATTAAATTGGAAAAAAGAGATCCAAGACTGAATATGGTGATATATTCAATTTTTTAAAAATTATAAAGTGACCATGTATCTTACCTTTTAAGTAAACTTTTATATAAAGTATGTACAAAAAGTACGCTGTCCTGATTTACAACATAAGGGATTCTCAAGAACACATCTTTGTAACCAATACCTCACTTACAAAAAGAACATTTTCAGCACCTTCTCATGCTCCCTTCCAATCACTGTCTCTTGCTCTAAATAGCCGCTCTCTGAACTTTTAACATTACTGATAGGTTTTGACTGTTTTTGTACAGAATATAAATGGAATTATACATTATGTTCACTCTTATATGTGGCTTTTTTGCTTAATATTGTATGAGATTCATCCATATTTTGTGTAGTTGTAGTTCATTCTTATTGCTTTGCGATATTCTGTGTGAATATATCGTAATTTACCCATTCTGTTTATTTATGGATGCTTGGGTTGTTTCCAGTTTGGACTTAAAATTATTTCTTACTTTTATAATTAGATTTAAAAACCAGAAGTATCAAATAAATCTGTTTTTCAAATGAACACGTTTAGGTTGGCAAAATTTTTTCTATGCCAATTATTTCACAAGTTTTATAATTTCTAATGTCTTTTTTTCTTCAGTTCTGATTTATCATGAAATCTGCAGGTTTGAGGGTGTCTAACCATGTTACCTATTTTTCTTCAAACATAAGTAATCTGTCTTAACTGATTCAGAAATTTTTGTTCCCTCTTAACTGAAGTCTGTGTCATTTTATTGTAGAAATAGGTAACTCACTCCCTGTTTTCCTACCTCAAAGACTCTTAAAACCTCCCAGAAAACTATTCCAGAGGTTACATTTGGGCAACCTCTGCTGTCTGTAATAAAGACACCAACTTATGTTTAAAAACAAAACAAAGCAAAAAAAACCCTCAGTTACAAAAGTCTTTACACCTATTCATTTATGTAATTTTGGGCAGATTTTATGAAACAAGCTAATGCCTTAGAACTTTTTAAAAATTCAAACACTTCTATCACCACTTCCAGTGTCTCTCTTAGTTGCTTTCCTAAAACATTCTCTGGTAAAAAATGAGTGAATGAAGATGTTGAGAATTAAAGCATGATGTTAAGAGATAGCACCATGAGATAGCATGGTGGTAAGTTAAGTGGTAAAATCTGAAAGAAGGCAAAATGGAGGACTGCTAATGCACCCTTTAGTGGAGACAGTCCTCAAATTTGCAGTTGTGAATAATGGATGCAGCATTCTCATGAGATCCTTGAAGAGAAGTTTTGCCCTGTACAACTGATTATCTGTACAGCAAAACTTATTTGCACAGGTCTGGTTCTGTCTCTGACTAGAGATTAACCAACTATAATGACTTTGAATTTGAAGACCACCTGCCTAAATCTACACTTAATTGCACCTGAGTATAGCAAAGAAAAAGTTGAATGGGTACATACTGGGAGGGTCTAGGTCCAACAGTCTTGATGACTATGAGTTGTTTTTTCTCCAGACACCTGTTACTAAACCCTATTGGCTATTAAAATTTAAGGCAAGTTAATGACAATATTTAACAGATTTGAGTAGTTCTTCAGCAGTAGATCCAATACAATGTTATTTTGTGTTTATCATTTTGTTATATATCATTTACCTTAGCTGGCTTACAAAATAATGTACTAAAACATTCTTCAGAGTTTTAATTGCAGCAATTACCACAAAACCACATTTTAGGTATTATGTACTTAAAAAGAAATTGCCATCTCTCAGAAGCACTGAGTAATGTTTCACAAATTTAATAGTCATGAAGAAAAGGGGCATAAGAAGAGTACCGAAATTAAAAATTTGAAACACCAAAAATTAAAAAGCACTAAGTAAATTTTATGTCATGCTAAACATTCAGATTGCTTTAAAATATTCTTCACAATCATTTTGAGCGGTTGCTACTGTATATTTGATTAATATATAAATAACATTTTGATTGCTAAAATGGTTTTTGTTCATTTCAGTTCTGTATTTAAGGTTAGCAGAACCTCAGGCACTGCTTGAGTTGGAAATTTGACAAACTGATTCTAGAGAAGGCAGAAAAATCATCTCACCAACAGTAGCCAGCAGCAACTAATGGTTTTCAGCTGTTGCTGATCTAATTGTTCATGGTGTTATAACAGCAGTTCTGTGTGATTCATATGTTATTCTATTAGAGTGCATTCTACTCCCTTGTTATTCTTAAGCCCCACTAACTCTGGGTTTTCCTTTCCTTAAAAGGTAGTTTCTAACAATGTGTTTCTTTTAAAGCTAATAATTAATAGTGAAAGAAAACCTAGCATGTTGAGTTTCAACAAAAGTTAAGTCTTCTATAGAACATAGGAAAAATAGTATTCTTTATCTGATTAAAATAAAATATTCAACTGTGAGAAAATGTATCTACATTTGTTAAATGCCTTCAGTTATTAATATTCTAAAATAGCAAAATTGTAGTATCTTTCATCTGTAACTAACCTATTGATTCCTTATTTTGCTTTCAGCTACTATCATCATGCATAGGTTGAACAATGACATTTTCCTGCCTATCAAGGCATAGCTTGAGTGAAATATATGTAACTGTCAGAGGGCAGCAGGCAGTCCATTAGTTGAAACACAGTGCTGTTTTGATTGATAGTGAAGTTTTAGTTGTGCAAATGTTCATACTATTTTACTAAAGACTGTGTGATACATTGCATATTAATTAATAAGATGTTGGACTTAGAGGATTACTGGAAATTTTAACAGTTTATCCATAATGCCAGAAAGATATAAAACTTTTCCATATTTTAAGCATGTTTCTTTTACTTTTTTACTCAGTGAAACCAGAGTTTGAGGTGAAACTCAACCCTCTGCTTCTGCTGATTAATGGGGGTCTGTGCAAGCTACAGGTCTCTATAGTGGAAAAAGCCCATTTTAGTGTTAGCAGCTAATGATGACAGAAGATGCCTGCTGGAGTCAGCTCTGAGGGTCCTGGCCAGCTAAGCCAGAATCTCCTCCTCTACTCTAGAGTGGCATGTTGCAATTCTTAATGGTAGACTATGCCCTCCCTTGTCCCAGCACACCTAAGCAGCTCACTGCCAATATTTTTCCAGGTTCTTTTGTCATAAATTCAAAGATTGAAATCTATGGACAATCATTGAAGGCAGGAGTGAAAGGAGACGATTTAAGTGAGAGGAAAAGAGAATGAACTCCCTCAAGGAGAGAGGGGACCTGATAGAAGGTTGCCACTTAAATGTACTAGTCTAACAGCTTATGTAGCTACTGGGTAGGGTTATTGATCAATATCTATGCTAACGAAGTCTTAGAAAAGTACTAATGCTATTGGTCAAAATCTGTGCCAATCACGTCATGGAAAAGTACCAGTGCAATTGATTTGACCTGGACCTTCTTATTGAAAGTGCCTTTTTGTTTGAACTTTATTGTAACCTTCATTCAGGTCTGCCCCCACTTATTGGGACCCATTAACTATCCTGTCTTCTTCAGTCGAATCATGATCAACTGTGGAAAAAATTCTATTAATCACTTATTACTATATTATTTTTGAAAACTTGGTTCACGCCTGAAAAGTTCTTATCCAGCCTGCTTTCTGCAAGAGAAAACTGAGTCACAAATGAGTCCACCATTATTATTGCATTACTATTAATTTTATAATACCTAAGGATGATAATCAGAATTTTCCTTGAAGTAGTAGTAGTCTCTGATGGCCCATTAGTACTTAGAGTAACATAGTAGCTTCTTGAATGTTATTCAGAACCTTTTTTAATCTTGCCACATTCTTCTCTTTTCTCTCCCCACATCTCCACCCCCGAAACCCCACCCTCCTGCTGCAGCTATTAAGAAGGGCTTAGAAAGTTGTCTGACTTACTGCAAGTGATGCCATCTATAGCAGAAAAGTTTTACTTTGAGTATGAAAGTAAACTCTCTTTTAATAAGTCCAAAACCAGATAATCTCCAGGCTCTCAAGGGGTTAAAAGCATTTTTTTCCAGAACTTTGAAAGCTGAGTTTGTACATGACAGAGAACATATTTAGAGGATTACCCATATCATAACCTATATCATAATCATAGAAGAATAATTCCAAATACCACAGAACAGACAGTTTGTCCCTTTCAGATAGAGAAATGTTGTCATTGTATAGAGACGTTCAGAGTGAATAAGACTAGGGGTAAGTATGATGCCTCAGAAAAGCCTACAAAACGCAGAAACTTTTTAGGAAGTCCTATTTGGGGCAAAGTGCCATGTCCATCATGGCACAGTAGTAATCAACAAAGGAATGAGGTGAGTCTGAAGGCAGGTTCCACACATTCTAAGTTAGTGCAGAAAACACAACTGAGAGGGGTTTTTTTATTTGTTTGAGAGTGGGTCTCATTGTGTTATACAGGCTGGTTTCAAATTTGTGGACTCAAGTGATCTTCCCACCTCATCCTCCAGAGTAGCTAGGACTATAGTTATATACCACCATTTCCATCTTGGACCCAAGACTTTTGAGGTCTCCCTGAAGTGTTTGAAAGTGCTGAATGAACTCCAGGAGTGACATTGGCTTGGTTTCAAGAGGAAGAAGGCAGCAGCTGAGTCCCGATTTCTTAAGAACAAAGAGATTCACAACCTCTAGCTTCACTTAAGAGGCTTGCCTACTGACTAGGTAGAGGACAGGCAAACAAAACCTGATGTTCAGTAATCAAACCCAAGAAAAGCCTCACTTAAAGGACGATGCGAGGAGCCATGCTTCTTCCCTCACCCACATACCAACATGGTTAAGAGAAGGGAGGTGACAGCCATAGAGAGGGAGAGAAATAGACAAAGTAACTAGATAGAAGGAAGTGTGTTAAATAACATATTGAGATTTTTAAATGGCAGGGTTGAGTGATGCCGTTATTAAATGACAAGGTCTACCATGATTTCAAATGGTGGTTTATAACTAGAAAAAGAATAAGTTTAGAAAATAAAGCTCCATTTTTGTTTGCATACTCTAGATTGTGACTGGTCATTTATACCTATTATTGTAGAAAACTTCAAGTTATAGTTATCATCACAGTCCCCATAGATATTAAAACCTCTGATCTATAAAACTTCTGTTGCATGAAGGATACTGTAACTTCTCCTCTTGCTACAGTATTACCCTTAAAGAATAAAAAAAAAAATCATGTCTTTGTGTTTACTGAACATATAAAGCAGAATATGCAGTGTGCTGTGTGTAATACCCTATCATCACTACATAAGAAAAATTACAGGGCTGGGGTTGTGGCTCAGTGGTAGAGAGCTTGCCTGGCATGTGTGAGGCCCTGGGTTCGATCTTCAGCACTGTATATAAAAAAATAAACAAAATATCCACGGCTAAAAAGAATTTTTAAAAAAATTACAGCTTTTTTTGTAAATGGTTTAGACTCTGAAGTTTATCAAATATACTGCAAACATAGATATAATGGGTATAACAATCGAATAGGAAACAGGACTTACAAAAGTGGGAGAATGCTTTGAGAATGCTCTGAGTAACAGGGGTCTTGGTTTAGTAATCAGCCAGGTAAGTGGGTGAATTGTCCTCAAGATCAGGGCAAAACAGGAAGTCAGAACATTATGATATGTATCCAATCAATTGTGACCAACAAGTAATTGAGCCAGTCAGAAACTACAGAGCTATAGGGAAAGAAAGAGTCACTGGTAACAAAGAAATCTTGGTGATAAAACAGACAGAAATATTTCATCTAGTTCAAAAATGAATTCCATAGTTGAGCAGACTAAATCTGCAATTAGGCTCTGTTAGTTAAGTGAAAGAGTAGTGTGGGGTTAGGACTAAGGCTTTATGCTGATGTCCACCTTTGATGGATACATTTTGACACTGACCACAGACAGATTCTTCATATGTTCCCTGAAACTTTTCTTCAGAATTTACTTCTGCTGATTATCCATTTCTTTCTACATACATGTGTATTTCTTGACTTAACTCCTCAACTTTGTTTTAAACATTCTCAAGTAGTTTTTCTCTGCTCCTCATGAGAGTCCTGTTCTTTGTAAAATGTATGTCTGAGACTATTCTGTCCTTTCAGAAAACCTTTTCATAACAATTTCAGGAAGCTTTGGTAGAAGTACAGAAACACTAAATCTATGCCATCAGCCAGGACAGGCACAATTATACTGTATAACAAACAACATCAAAATTTTAGTTATGTAAGTTTACTTCTCATCAGACAGATATCACTGTATCTGGGCAGTTCTGATTTACAACTTAGTTGTTTAGTGATGCTGCTTTGATTTTATGGCACCAAAAAGTGCTGAGGCAGGGAGGGAAAGAATGGAGGGTTTCACACTAACAATTTAGTGCATTGACCTAGTTCATATCCCACTGACCAGAAATAATTTCTTAGTCTTGCTTAACTTAAGGAAGAGTAAGGAAGTGTAATTCTTCATGGACCAGAATGAATGGAAGCTCAAATGAATAAGTACTAAGTCATTAGCCTGTCCTGCTTGGGCAAAGGAAAGTTTGTGATTATTAATTTCTGAGAAGCAAAAACTTGTAATGATGTTTGTTAACCTAAGTACTTTTCCCCTTACCTGTCATCTGTTCACTTTCTTAAATTACCATTTCCTGAGTTCTTAGGATGCCAGGGCTTGAAGATGTGTGTTTATGGATGTGTAAGTTTGTATGAAGTATAAATGTGTATACACGTAAATGAGATTGTAAGCACATCTATAGAAAATATTTAAGTAGTTGAGTTCTTTTCACTTTCCCCTAGTACCTGGTATGTAATGTACATTTAGGATTTAAAAAAATTCTGCTGCCATAAATGTATATGAAGTATTACATTTCAAAGAGAATTTGAGAAGTCTGGGGGCTTAGCTTTTTTATTAAAGCCATTCATTCTATACAGAAGCCTTCAGTCAGCAGCTACTGTTTCAGAAAGTAAATGCATTGAGTGGAGCAGTCACTAAAAGAACCATAAAAAGCATAGCTATTTGTATGGGATGGGATTTGACTCTAGCAATACCATCAGACTCTTGATTTGTAAACATTACAAATACATGTCTACATTAGGTATAAATTCCTCTTGAAATTGTTAAATCTTCAAAGACAAGAAGGGAGGAAGAAAATTCATCAATTTTCTTTTCAGGCAAAGCTGCCTGAAAGAATATTTATGTACTTCAGGTAGCCTTTTGTTCCTTTGTTAGGGCTTTGAATTAGCCACTGATTTTTTTTTCTTTTTTAATAGAAAGGTCTGTGAAAATGTCTTATGGTGTACAAAACAAATATAGTAAACTAAACTTTAAAAAAAATAATTTTGTATATAATGCTTCAGAAAACCACTGGTGATGGTCCACAGTAATGCTTAAGCATTCATTAAGCCCTGACAATTAAATTAGCCTAGAAACA
This sequence comes from Glaucomys volans, assembly GCA_020662805.1. NCBI lineage: Eukaryota > Metazoa > Chordata > Mammalia > Rodentia > Sciuridae > Glaucomys > Glaucomys volans. Next base: position 213,049 of record JAJEJO010000678.1, on the reverse strand, counting down.
TCAAATATACTTGTCACTAAAAAGTATTCTGTGTAATATCCTCTTTAAAAGAAATGAAAAGTGAAAATTGGTTTCTGATAGCTCCATCAAATATTAGTAAGTACTTCTGCAAAATAAATAAGAAATAAACCACCAAAAATAATAGCTGGTACCTTTATTTTAGGATTTAAAAAAAAAAATCTGCCAGAATCAAACTCATATTTGTTCTTTAACTATAAATTACAAAGTAATTTATCAAATCATATGGTTAAAAACAATCATGTTTTCTCTTTTTCTGGTATCCATCTCTTTATTTAAAATTAGCTATCAAAATACAAGGGTACTGAACCTGAACAAGGGTACAATATCAAAATACGTTTTGCTAAGGAAAGGAAAAGGCACATCATATGCTTTAATTGTAACGTGCCACAAACCAAGACAGCTTGAGTACTTATGTCTAAGCATGGTAAGCTGTTTGTTATGCATGGTATCCATTATAATCCTGTGAGAATTGAGGCTCACTTATATTCAGTGAATTGCCCAAGAATACATAGCTATAATAAGTATTAGAAGCAAAATGTGAACCATCGTGTAAGTTCTTTTCACTATATTCTGCTATTTCTGAGCTTTGAGGTTGGGGTGGAATTGGGAATGCCATCCACAAAGGGATGACCATGAAGGAACCCACCCTCTTTTCAGCCATCAACATCATGAGGTTACCTTTCTTTCAGAGTACTTTCTTTGATACTTTTTTTTTTAAGACACTGGGCAAACAACTCCTTTTGTGTCTTTGTTGCTCATCTCTCTTATACTCTTTCAGGATTTTGCTCCAAGTCTAATGGTATTGGTAAGGGTGATGGTGGTAGAGTGTTGGTCCTTGCCATCCTTAATGCTAACATCTGCTTTTTAGAAACATGGTTCTGGCAGATTTTGAGAATGTGGAATGATAAGATCAGATTTGTAGGAGGTTTTTGTAGGCATGGACAGTGAGGCCTGGAGAGATTACCTACATTCCTCAGGCCCAAGTCAGATTTGAATGGATTGGTATTAGCCAAGAATGGGTTTTGGTGTTAGCTCACTGTACAAATTTCTTTTCTAAACAAAACACTGTTTTTGTTTTCTTCCTGTTGGAATTAAAAGTAATTTCTGAACAACTTTTCATAACTTCTGTAGCTGGTACCTGCAGGTTTTGGAAACTGCATTGATGGTAGCATATTTAAAATTGACTTTGATCTACAAAATAAGTATTTGTAGCATGTTTAAAAACTAATGTTTACAATGTAGAGCTTTTCTTTTTTGCCTCTCCTGGGCATTTCTTTTCTCTTTTTTTCCCTCTACCCACTTTTTTCTCTCAGTTCTGGAGATTGAACCCAGGGCGCTCCACTACCAAGCAATATCCCCATGCCTTTTTATTTTTTTATTTTGACACAGGCTAATTTGCCCAGGCTAGACTCAAACTTGTCTCTCTTACCTCAGCGTCTCAGTTCCTTGGGATATAGGTATGTGCCAAGCCACAATCCCCGGCCTCACAGGGCATTTCTAATGACATTTTTATCTTTGTGTAATTCTCAGCTGAATATTCGGTGGTTTTTGGATTTTATATTATTAAGAATTTTATAACTTAAAAAGTTACATCTTGAGGTCATTTTGAAAATTTGGAATTTCGGTGTACTTAGAAGTGGAAAAGTCATGAAATCGGTAATAGAATTAAATGTGAGTTAGCTTTCTAAACTCTGAATGTAGGAACAAATCTCTGAATCCTTAGGGATATGGACTTACTTCTAAGCTGAACTGTTGGAAAGCCAGTTCCCTTACTTGATGTCTTAGGAATGATCCAGGACTGTTCTCAGTGTTAAGGTTAGCCTGCTTATTTAACTGGCTTTTCTTGTCAACCCTCAGTTATGTTGCAGACTAGAAGAGGTGTCTATACTAGAAAGGTTCTTTAGTAGATGAACAAAGTGATTTAAGCATTTGAATAGTACTGAGAAGAATCATTATAATAACAGTGTTATTCTAATATTGATGTTATTCTAATATTGATGTTTCAAACTATGATCCTTATTCATTCAAAAAAGTTCAGTGTGTTTATGCTCTACAGTATCAAAAAGAAGTGAGTGCTGTAGTTGTTTAAAAAAAAGTTTTGAAAAAGGTCAGTGTTAAAAAAATTTAAGCCTTTGCTTCTATGCTTCCTTTCTGTGATAAAAATTAATTGCAGTCCTCTGTGTACCAAACTCGTACTGAATGTGTGGCTACAAAGATGAATAATACATACTCTTTATCCTCAGTTTGCTGTGTAATGGTTCAAATCAACATAAAGAAGTAATTAGAATATGGTGTAATATGTTAATTATTGTGTTCAAAATAGAAGAATAATGAACTCTTGAGGAGGTGTGGGGGTGTACCCATCAGCATTTTTCTTATAATTGTTGAGAAACTAATTCTGTTTGGATGGTTTTGTGTGCGTGTGTAACATTTGTTGAATACAATTAGATTTGTGAGTGATTACTTTGTTAGTATTTTTATTTTGTGATGGCTTTAGTTTCTGTATTCTTTTTTAACTGGGAAAGCATGGCTTAATATTTTTAACATTAATAAACAGAACTTACTCCTTAATCTCTTACTCTTCATTTATATCATTATGTACATTCCTCATTTTATAAAAATTATAATCCTAACTTGGAATCCGCTGTACTGGTGACTAAAATAATGATGAAGCCTCTTCCTATGACAGTGGCTACTGTGTGAGGCTTCTACTCTGTCAGTTGCATTAGACAGGTAGAGTAATCCTTCCCACAACCAACACAGTCAGTGGTAATCATTTGACTTCATAGATAAGTCGAGGAAATTCAGACAGATGATGAGTGTCTTACCAGTTAAGGACAAGCCATTCTAAATAAAAACCTGTGTTCTTTTTACTTCACTGTTCCTTTGGTATGAAGATGTATTCACTTCTGGATTTTTTTCTTACATATTAAATTGTTTTTGGTGCATATAACATAAAGTTCATAAAAATTTGATTAGCCTACAGTTGTAGGAATACATTAGTAAGTTTATATACAGTAGTTCAAATTGATTTTTCTTCCTATTTGTTATTGAGAGGTATTCCACAAATATATACCTCTACTTCAGTAAATTCAAATCAAAATGGAATGGAAAGTGTAGAATTGATGAAATTGGGTTTTCACAACAAAAAAAGTTACAGTAATGTTTTAAAAATTGCTTGACTTCACAAAGTCAATTCTAATAGTTTATTATCTTCAAAGAGAATGATGTGCCATTTCCTATTGACTACTTAATAGGAACCTGTAATTGCCATTGGAATTGCATTTATTTTACAATATGTATTTTTGTGGAATCCATTACTCTAAAATACCAGGACACATTAATTGAATTAAGGAGATTTAGATATAGGTTGAGTATTATTCCCTTACCCAAAATGGTTAATTTGGTAAGTGTTTCAGATTTCAGAGATTTTGGGATCCTGGAGTAATTCCACATACTTTACTGGTTGAATGTTCCTTATCCAAAATCTGAAATACTCTGAAATCTGTAACTTTTTGAGCATCATGTCAGGTTTAGATTTTAGAGTATTTCAAATTTTGTTATTAGGGATGCTTGTTCTGTATTTTACAGTCTTAGTCAAGACTGTGGAATTTCAGATACCAGTTTCAGTCAATTCTATTATGGATTTTTCAGTTGTTGAAAACTGTATTTCGCATTTAAAGAACAGCTTTGATCATGGCTTTTAGTGCTATTTACATTGTTAAATTAAGAAAACAAAAACAGTAATATGTGAGGAAGGAGACCAAAATTAACCTGTTAGACACATAGAATTTTGTGGTCCCAGAAATAATGTCTTTAAACAGTGCATCCTGAGATCAGTAAAGGTTTCTGCTTTATTGTCTTTGGTTTTTACTGTTGTTCTCTAGTATATGTGATTAAATAATGGTACATTTCTTAGGTATAGCCATAAGGTGTCACTGAGTTGTCTTTCAGACTTGGATCTTTTAGTTTCTTGATTTCTCTCCTAAGTAACAAAATGGAATCACATTCTTATTTTAAAGCTGCCTTTTTCTTGCAAGTAATTTCACTACACATCATCATTTTTGGTGCAGCATGTTCCTGGGCAATAATGTACAGATAGGAGAAATTTCATTTTGATTGTATCCAGTGATTTTTTTTTTTTTAATGCCCTGAGGCATGAAAACTGTTTTCTTGTAATTCTGGCTTTCGAAGTGTAATCATAGCTATCTTCATATTTATATAGGCTCCTAAATCTAAACCAACCTTATTCTATAGAGGAAATTTTAGGTTAATCTTATGTAATTTTTAAAAAATTCTGTAAACTATCATACATATTCTATTTCTTTTAACTGTTTATGTACTGAAATCCTGAAATGGAAAATGTAAGCTTTTCCTTTTAAAACTGTAATAATTTCTCAAAAGTTGTTTCAGCATAGTCATCAGAACACATTTCTGCATTATTTCTTTTTGGTTTTCCCGTTTTTACCAAAAACAGTGTTTTTCTGTTGTTGTTTCCTCTGTTTTGTTTAATGACCTTGCTTCTTTATATAATTTTTTCTCTTATCCTGTCCACATTCATTGTGAAACTTTTTGTCTTTCTTACCTCTGTTCCACTTTTCTACTAGAGATTTCCTTTTCTGTCTCAAGTTTGTCCCTGTTTTGACTACCAGCTTTTTTTGGTATTCTTTTGATGCAGTATTGAAATTGAGTTCAGAAGGCACCTATCCCTGCTACCTAGCAGCTTAGAGTGAAGACTTCAAATGTCGGAATGCATTAACTCTGGATAACAGTGGTAATTTAGATCATATTCATCATAGGTAAAAGTTTTCTAAATGAGTTTTATCATATTCTCATAGGATTGATGTGAAAGGAAGAAGGGAGGAATGTGTCTGTGAAATGATGAGAAAACAGGGAAATGATAATTGTATTTGAATGTTTAAGGATCCAGGATGAAGATGAAGAAATAAGTTTTACCAGTATTGGACATGGAATCATTCCAATAGAAAACAGAGGATGTGTTGCCTTTTGGAGACCCAGAAGACAATCAGTGGACCCTCTGTGGGAGATTGTAGGAGAAAGATAACAGGCTAATGAAAAGTAAACTTCATTGTAACTTTCTTATAAAAATGGAAGGAAGTGGAAGTAAAGCAGAAAAGAAAAATAGTAAGGCTGTTACTTACAAAATATTTTAAAGATGGGTTAGGGATGAAGTTAAAGTGAGTGACTAGCATTTTAAAAAAATGCACAATGGAATCTGTAATCAATTGTGAATATTTATTTTTAAAAATTTATTTATTTTGGGGGAAATGTGATTTCACTATGGTGCCTGGGGTGGTGTTGAATTCCTTAGCTCAAGTGATTCTCCCACCTCAGCCTCCTGAGTGTTGAACTACAGGCTTACATCACTGTGTCCTCCTTGAGAACATATTTAAATGGACGTTCTTTGAGTTGTTAAACACCTGTACCCTACATCATTATATTCAAATTTTTCCCCCAGTGTCAATGGTTACTTACATTTTTTCAATGAGATATACTCTCTATCAATTTTCCTACCAAGAAAGCTATGTTATTGTTATTTAATAATTCTTTCCTATGAAATAAGAGGTGCTTTTTATTTAACTCGATATGAGGGACAAAGGCCAAGAGAATTGTTCTGGAAATATATTGAAGTAGGGAACCTGCAATTTTAAAGCAAATACTGGAGTTTATGAAAACTTGAGGATAAATAGAGAATGAAAACTTTTGAATAATAATATTGTTTTGCAAGGCATGAGGGAACTTCCCTTGCTATGTGTTAATATTGAATACTTTGATGTGGGTGCTGATTACAGGATGCATTTCTTCTTAAAAGTCATTGAGCCTGGTGCAGTGGTGCGTGCCTATAATCCCAGCAGTTTGGGAGGCTGACGCAGGAGGATTGCGAGTTCAAAGCCAATCTCAGCAAAAGTGAGGCACTAAGCAACTCAGTGAGACCCTGTCCCTAAATAAAATACAAAATACAGCTGGGGATGTGGCTCAGTGGTCCAGTGTCCCTGAGTTCAAAAAAGTCATTGAGCTAGTTGTGCAGGGTGACATATGCTTGTGATTCCAGCAACTCTGGGAAGCTGAGGCAGCAGGATCCCAGAGGAAGCCATCCTCTGCAACTCAGTTAAACCCTGTCTCAAAATATAAAAAGTCCTGGGGATGTAGCTAAGTGGTAGAGTGCCCCTGGTTTCAATCTCTAGTATGGGGGAGGGGGAAAAAGTAATTGAGCTATACAAAGCCTAAATAAAACTTAATATGTACACATTTTGCTGTATGTTAATTATATCTCATTTTTTAAATGCAGGGAAAAAACCAGTTGAATTCTAATAGATGCTTCAAACTGAGATACAGCTTTAATTTTGTTATTTTGTATGCATATACATTTACATGTATATAAAATAAGTAATTTGTTAAAATAATATCTTTGTTGAAAGTAACAGATGATTTTTATATATGTATATAAAATATATAAAATCATCTTTGTTACTTTTCAAATGTTCTTTAAATTGGTACTCTAGGAAGAAAAATTACCAATATATTTCATTTTTAACTGTCAGGAGCTGAAATTTCCCAACATTAACCTGTTTCAGATCCTGCTTCCGCACTATTAGTTGGTGTCAGTGGGGAATTAACAGCACTCAATTTAACCTTGCTGTTTGTATTCTGTTTTGAATTTTTTCTTTTTCTCTCATTTAACTTCCTTACATAGATACCCCATGTTAAAGATCTTGCATGCACCATGGGGTCTGTAAGGTGAAAAGACTAGTGCTTTAGTACAGATAAGCACACAATAAAAGAACATTTAAAGATAATGTGAAGCTGCCAGACCTTCCTTTCAATTTTTCTGGGCACATAGAGGTATTGGTTATGAGAATCATTGGAACAAGAGAAAAACTGAGTAAGTCTATGCGTGCTGTTATTTTTCTGTGAGGATTATAGACTTCTTTAAAAATATGTAGAAACTATATAGAAGGGATTAACTCTAGGTTATGTGTTCAGATAGTGGGGCATCTCTATGACTGATATGCCTGAATCTGGTCATGAACAGAGCAGTATCTTACCAGAAGCACTTCTCTCTTTTCTCCACATTAAAAATATAGAATCTATTAAGACTTGAGACCACACCACTGGTACTCTGAATTCACCCTCTCACTTATCCTCTGGGTCTTTCCTGGTCCTTTTACCCTATAACACTGAATCTTGTCTATTCTAAACAGTTTTTAGTAGCCTGGTGGAAGGAACTAGTAATTGAAAAGAGGTGCCCAGGCCCCAGGTCTCTCCTTTCTCTTTTTCTGCCCCCTCATGTGAAAACATCTTCCCTGAAAATGGACTCCATGGAATCCTGGTGAATTTAAAGACTTACTACACATTTTTTGTTTTTGTTTTTTGTTTTTTGGTGCTGGAGATTAAACCCAGAGGTGCTTTACCACTGAGCAACATCCCCAGTCCTTTATTTTACTTTTTGAGACAGGGTTTTGCAAGAGGGCCTTTTCAAGTAGCTGAGGCTGGCCTTGAACCTGTGGTCTGTCTGCCTCAGTCTTTCCAGTATCCAGTATCAAGCCCAGCTAAGTTTTACTACCCTTGTGAGTGGTCTTGAGTGATTTTTGATTTTTCTGATCCAAGACCACTGAATAAATTACAATATTAGTAGAAATAGAAAGGAAAGAAGGGTGGCCTAAATTTTGGAGATCCTGTAAGAACAGAAATAATAAGACACTGTGTTGTAGGATAAACAGGAAGAAGAGCTCAGCATCTCAATTCCTTAGCTTCCAATTCCCTTTGTTTCCAGCCACTACTTTGTTCATTGCTAGTACACTCTTCTCCTGATCTCAAACCTCAGATACACAAGTTTCATTTTCATTTATCAGGCATTTTGCTAGGGACTGAAGACTTTAAGCTGTAGACAACAGCAAACACCTGCAGTGGAGTTGAGGGATGTATAGATCCAGCTATGTGTAGCAGGGAGATACACATTCTTGCTACTCTAAATAGGTATTCCAAAAGCATTTCTCCAAAGATGGCTTGCTTTGGTGATTAGGGAGTATAATAACCTAGGTATTGTACTATAATAGTCTACTCTTTCACTAAAATGTCATACATCCTGATTCACACTGTTGTCCAGGCATAATCATTTTTAATAACAACATCCCTTTCATTCCCAAAATGTTCAGATGAAAAAACATAGAATACTTAGTTTATGGGAAATGTTTAGCAGAAGTCCAAAATATTGACATATGATATTTCAAAGTATTTCACAACTAAAGTGAAAGGAAATGTTTTTAAAATATCCTAAATGGGGGCTGGGGCTGTGGCTTAGTGACAGAGCACTTACCTAGCATGTGAGGCACTGGGTTTGATCCTCAGCAGCACATATAAATAAGTAAACAAAATAAAGGCATTGTGTCCATCTACAACTAAAAATATTTTTAAAAAAATATCCTAAATGTTAGTGTTCATTAACGGTTCTTCAGAACATACAACTCTTTGGAAAGAGGATTCTTAGGATCATAATGTAACAAATAATTCCTATAGCATTGCTTATACAGTCAATATGAAATAACCTTTTAATATTTTAAAGATTAAGTCAAAGTACTGGTACATAATCTTTATATAATCTTTTTAACAGAGTACTCAAAATTGGGAATTTGAACTTTAAATAACAAAATTAAGTTCCTAAATTTTTATGGTAGCCAGTTCTTTAGTTAAAGGTAATCTTTATTCATGGATCTTCATTTTGAACATTGTTTTTTAAACTCTTGTTAACATAGAAAACATAATAATTTTTTAACACATTGATTTTAGGAGGTAAATGTTCGTCTCTTTATTTGCCTTTTAAAAACAGATTACTTCATATAGGTTATTTTGTACATTTAAATGTGTAAATGACAACTAGAATCAACCATTGCTAGTATGCTATAGAACTGTACTTAACAGAGATACAGACTCCAATTATTAAAGTTAATGGCCTCTAGTTACTTCACCTTGCCTTGTCTAGGGTATTAAGTATGCAGAACCCATGATTTAATTATCACCTGTTAATCTTGGCTCTAAGTTCGTTTCTGCCTTTCAGGATGAAACTAAAGTGATGAGCCAATTAAAAATCATTATCTTCCTACTCAGAATGCCAGCCTATTAACTATATCCACAGTATTGAATTTCCTGGGACTTTCAAGATGGAATCACTGCCTTTAGGAATTGTTAAATTAAATTTGTTTTTGTCCATTTGTCATTCTAACTTTTAAGTATCTAGATTATATAAAATTATTTTTTCACATTATGTATCTTAAAAACCATTAAAGCAGTGGAGTTATATTATTCTGGTACAGTGGTACTCTTACCTAGCATGTGTAAGACCCTGGTTTCTATTCTCAGCACTGCAATAAAGGTGGTAGGGCAGCAGGAATAAAAAGAAATGTCCCCTCTTATTTCTATTTGAACGTTATAAGATGTAATAGTACACCAGAGATTGTGGTGCAATAAGAGGGGTTAGCTTATCTTAAAATCTCATTGATATACTCTAAAAAAGTATGCAGTTGATTTACAATAATTAAGTTTGTCTCCTATATTCTCCTTATGTACCATTCTCCTGAAATCTCATTTTATCAGTTTACTCATGAGAATCAAACTCTGGAAAATTAATTTGTGCTAACCAAACTCACAAGAGATTTATTTATAAACTAGTAAATCACTTTTTAATTTACCATGTGAATGCTGCCTGATCCAAAACTGAGAAGAATTCATATGATGATTTTGAGTTCCCACCATTCTCAAGCACAGGCATTTCAGTGAATATAAAGTCCCCATCCTCACTGTGTTTATAATCTGGCGAGAGGACTTGAATAAAATGCAAGTCAGACTTTATTTAAAGTTCATGGTTGATAGATATGTAGTGGTTAAATGTATAAGGGAAGTCCCCTTTCTTTTTACTAGGTAGACTCTTATTTTTAGTAAACCAAATTGAACTTGTTTCTCTTAAACCATTACTACATAATAAATTAACCTAGGCTGGCCTCAAACTTGTGATCGTCTTGCCTCAGCCTTCTTGAGTATCTGGGATTATAGGTGTATGCCTTTGCAGCCAGTTCTTTTTGTTTGTTTGTTTGTTTGTTTGTTTGTTTTTTGGTATGTTTCTGTATAAATAACCAGTCTTTAACCCAGAAGACTTTTGCTTAGGGATACACTCTAGAAACTGTACAGAGTTTAAAAAGCTTTTATTGTATCCAAATCTATGAAAAGCCCACTCCGTCTTCAGTTGTTATTACATCAACCTTTTTAATTTCTATACTGTAGAGTCAGAACATGTTAGGGTAATTCCAAAGTTAATGCATAAGGCAAAAATAAAATAATATACAAAATATCCTTAAAAATTTCATAATAGTCTATAAATTATAGAACATTTGGATTTGTTAAGCATTATTTGATAATATAAATAATGTTTGGTAAAATAATATATAATAAAATATATATAATCTAAACATAATTTTGAAAGTATTTTAATTTAAAATGTTTATAATAAGGAATTTTTATAAATTAAATAATGTATCATACACATCCTCCACAATACCTGTTTGTCATTTTCTTCCATCAATTAGATTTTAGGGCGCTCACTGTCTTAACAATGTATTTTGGTATACTTGTCTTTTAAAATATAAGACAGTGTAGGCTATTTTTGAGGAACTTCCTTATTGTTAGCTTATCTTAAACATCCTATGTGGATTTTTTTTTTTGTATGGTGAAATAAGGAGATGATCCAAGTGTGATTTCATGAATCATACAGTTTATTGCCATTCACAGAGAATTTTTTTCTCTCAGATTCATGATACTTAAAGGGGGAGAATAATGTGAGCAACTCTTACAGGGAACACACTTAATTGATGTGTACACCAAGTACATTAATCAGTGAATAAATTAAAAAATTATTAAAGACTAGTTGCTCAGTTAGAATGGAAGCAAACCTCTGTAAGTAAAATCTAAAAGATTGAGGTGTACCTTTTTATGAGAAGTTTCTTGGGGAAGCTCTCTTGACCAACACAGCAGAGATGCATGATGACTTGTCAGGCGCCTTGATGCTAGCAGTTGGTACAGTAGTTGGTGGGCAAGTTTCAGAGCTATGCTTGAGGCCTTGTGCTCCCCCTCTTTGGAGAAATAGCTGGCAGACTGTAGCCTGTGATGTCCTAATTTCTCAAAGTTTCTGTTAGACTCTTAGGTTTATATGTCTAGTTCTCAATTACAGTAGAGTCATTCATGTAGCAAAGTAAGTGTTTGGAAACATCTCATAGCTGCATAACAGGATTCTTATTAACAATAGCCTTAGGCAAATCTCTTCTAGATTTGGATGATAGTCGTACTCTTTTCTGCTATGTTTACCCAAACATACCATACTGCTGGCTAGCATTGGATCCCATATTCTATCTCTGACTCTGGGTAGCTTACCAGTCTACAAGGAAATCAAACTTCTGACCTTGCTTTTCCTGTACTGTATTAAGCCAGGTGAGCCTCAGAACCCTTATACCTGAAGAATGATAAAATAGCCTCCTTTAAAAAGCTCACTGAAGTAGAAACAACTGTGTTTATCTTTTAATTGCATCCAAAGTTTGTAACTATGTAACTTTATTCATTATTGTAATAATTTTTAGGTGGTTATTAATAATATTGTTATTGGTACTAGTTGTTGTCTGCTCATTTCCACAGTGAGGTTAATACTTCTGTCTTTAGGAGACCAAAATTTGCAGAAACCTTTATTTGAAAGCCTGTGGTGGAATTGGAATGGTATTTTTCTCCATTTATTTATTAGATCCTGGATATTATACAGAATATTGGAGGGGACTGATAAAAGGTGGTTTTTAGGATCTGGCACTGAAGATGTGTACAGCTGTCTCTGGTATCTAGTAGTTGTGTGTGAATGTCACTTCTTATACTTAACTGATTGAGTGACCTCCAGCAAGTCACTGTATATATTTCAAGCCTCAATTCTTTATTTCCCTTAGGATTTTTGATAGTTAAATGAAATAATATAAAGTGCTTAGCTTAATGCCTGGTATATCATAAGAAATAAATAAATATTGCTTATTTTTTAATCTTAATAATGACATTTGGAATTTCAAGTTTTTGACAATTTCCGTATGCAGCACTTAGATCTACTAGATACACAGCTCATGAATTCTCCCAGGATACAACTCAGAACCTTAAAAAAAAATTGTAATGTTAATTACTCCTTTTTCCATGATACCATGATAATTTCTTTCTTTTTTGGTGCTAAGGATTGAATCCTGGGGCCCTTTATCACTGAGCTACATCCCCAGTCCATTTTATTTTTTATTTTCAGACACAGAGTCTCTCTAAGTTGCTGAGACTGGCCTCAAACCTGTGATCTTCCTGCCTCAGCCTCTCAAATTGCTGGGATTACAGGTGTGCACCACCATGCCTAGACATGATATATTCTTAATCTGTTATAATGTGAGACATATGACTATAGCTGAGAGGTTAAAAGCAGAGCAGGAAACCACACAATTTTTTAAAAATAGGAATATGAAATGAACTCAGGTATATATACATATATTCATACATTGATAGATATCAAAAAAGGAAAGGTAGTCAATGAGCAGAATATTCCCAAAGCTGACTGCAAATAAGAAATGAAAGAATGCCACAGTTAGCTGGGCGTTGTGGTGCACGCCTGTAATCCCAGCACTTGGGAGGCTGAGGCAGGAGGATCACGAGTTCAAAGCCAGCCTCAGCAACTTAGCGAGGCCCTAAGCAACTCAGTGAGACCCTATCTCTAAATAAAATACAAAATGGGGCTGGGGATGTGGCTCAGTGGTGGAGTGCCCCTGAATTCAATCCCCGGTAGCACAAAATAAATAAATAAAGAAAGAAAGAATGCCTCAGTTGTCTTAAAAAACAGCTTCCATTAGAGTATACAGAAATTTCATTGTAGAATTCATTAAAATTTTTTTGAGCTTTGTGTGCTTCAAATGAATAATTCTCAGTGGAAATGTACATCATTTTAGGTATGTTGTGGGTTTAATTGGCATCTGTGGGCCAATATGTGAACCTAACCATTATTGATCATTTCCTTGAGAAAATTCATTGTTTTCTTTTTTCTTTTTTTGGTCCTTCTGGTTATACATGGCAGTAAAGTATAATTTGACTTATTTATACAAACATGGAGTACATTTGATTCTAATTAGGATCCCAGTCTTGTGGTTGTGCATGATGTAGAGATTCACTATGGTGAGTTTTTCTTATTTTTGAAGAAAATTGAGGGTATAACTTGCTTCTAAATTAGGAGCTTCGCTATATCTGAAAATATTTTCTTCTGGGTCCCCATTTGACCCAGTCTTTTCCTGTTTCCTAAAGTTTGATGACAATATACTTCTATGGCAGGGCTTTTTAACTAAGTTATCTATACTATTATACTAATATGATTTATTCAAAGGCAAATGAACAGGAAAATAGTGTGTCAGTTGATGAAATGATTATTTCTAAGGAAAAACATTTCATGTCATAGAAAACTAATAAAATTAATTCCACAATTCATCTAATATGTCATGCATTAGAGAAGGGAGAACTGGAAAATTAGCTGTTTGGACATATAACTTTAAATCCTCTCTTAGAGTGATTAAAATTATTGCATCTTGACAATAATAAAGGATCATATTTCTGATCTGATGTTTGTGGATTGCTTTAAAGAATCTAATCCTTTTCATAATGCTTTTAATTAATTATCCTTTAGTCTCTGTTGCAACTATTATTGTATGTTCGCTTCTCATTTACAAGCAGTTGATTTAGAATCATGTTCTTTTTCAGTGGCTTTCCTGTAAATCCATTTCTGATTATTGTATTCACAGGAACAATTGTTTCCTGTCTGCCCTGAGCTGTGTTTTGTCATTTGGTGCTGTGATTCAGTATGCTTTTAAAACATTTCTTCTTTCTGCCTGGTTTGTAGTCCTCATGTTTTAGATTATGATGTAGCAGCTGCTTGGATAGCCTTCTGCCATCACTTTTCAATAGTGCTATGTAGCATTTCACATGATTTCAAGGATGATAAATTGGCAAGACTACAGGGCTTGTGTTGTAATCCTGCTTTGTCATTTAATGTTGTATATCTCACATCTGACACTGATGAAACTGCATAAGAAATCGGATATGATCTTAGCTGAGCAAAAGTTCACTTTCACATGCAGGGTTAGGTTATGTTGTGATCAATTTCATGGCAAATACTAACACTATTTCAGAAAATTGCATTATTTCTTTAATGTCTTTTATGTCTTTTCCTTTCACCAGTCTGTTCTTTCCATAGTTTTGACTCCTAAGATGCATTTACTGATTAATACTTAGATTGAAATATGTCCCTTTAAGACATGAATTTAACTGGTGTGGTTTAACCCCTGCACTCTGCTCCATGAGCATGTATTCTGTTATTATATATTAGAATACGTAGGTCTGACCTTTTAAATATTTTTTCAAAAATGATTTCCCCTGACATTGGAGTCATTTTTTCAGGCATACATACTTTCGTCTGCTTCATGTCCTAACCAGACTCTGTTAGGGACGTGGACTTTAAAAACTTTATTTATTAGTACCTGTTTATAGGAAACTGGGGAAAATGTCTCAGTGTTAAAAGGAAGGTAGATTTGTCAATATATTGCTTCAATTTACATACTACATTCATGACTCTCTTAATGATAGGGGCACTGTCTGAAAAATGTTCATTAGGTGCTTTTGTCATAGCATGTAGAGACCTGGTAAAAAGGAAATGTATGAATCTGCTTTCATCATAACATAGCATACTTTTGCAGTAACATTCCTTTTTTAAAAAGTGAAATGAGTACACTCACTAAAGTGATGGTGAAATGTATAGTAAATAGATCAACTAATAACAGCCATTTAGTATCAATAATTATATACTGTACATAATTGTGTTATACTTTCCTACACCTGACAGTGCAGAAGCTTTTACACCAGCATCACCACCAATGTGTGAATAATACATTGTTCTGCTGTGTGTGTTGCGCTCCGATGTTCCCACAGCTAGGATATTACTAGGCAATAGGAAGTTTTGAACTTCATTATAATCTTGTGAGGCCACCATTGGAAATATGATCCATCATTGGTCAATAAGTTGTTAAGGCACATGACTGTTACAGAGTCAAGATGCCATCATCATATTAAAAATGGTTTTAAGACTATTGCTTAATTTTGGTTAGTATTTAACCACTGCTTATGCATTAAATTAGGAATAGCTTTATAAATGAGTAACAAAAAATGTCTTGCCTTTTACTTAGTGAAATTCTTAAAACTTTTTGAAAGTATTCCTAACCTAAAGCAAAATTATTATCTATACTTTGATGAGGCAGAATGAATGGTTAACACTGTCAGCAAGTACATAAGAAGAAACCAAGGGCATGAATAACTTATACATTGTAGTAGCTTGCCCTGAATATTTGAAAATTGACTCTGTCTTCAGATGATTCACAACTTGAAGTCAACATCAGGGTTACTGCCAAATCGATGATTGGTTTCTAGGTGTTTCTCATTATTAACTTTCTAATAGACGAGAAAAGTCAATTAAAGAATGTTGCCACAATAATTTCATTAATTACCTGAGGAATTTGAGTTAAAATCATAATCTAAAATGGTTGCTTTTCAAATGGTTACTTCAAGCAAACAAAACAGACTTCCACTTGTCTCTCCAAAGATTAAATGTTCTGTTATTTTTTTAATAGTGGGTAATTTGTATCAACTTTCCCAAATCACTTAGGATTTTTTAAAGGTTTTATTTTGATTTTTTGTGGTGCTCGGTGTGGAACCCAGAGCCTCAAACATGCATAACATGTGCTCTTGAGCTATGTCCCCAGATTCTCAATGAATTTTAGTGTTTTCATAACTATTACTGAATTCATAAAGCAGCATTCATTTTGTAGAGGAAGAACTGGCTCCCTTTAAAATTGTTTTGCAATTTTAAACATAATTAATCTCCCTTTAAAATTGTTTTGCAATTTTAAAGGGAGATTAATTATGTTTTGTGTCAAAGGCTTGCAAGAGAGCACATCCTTTCTTGATTTTCTGTGTAGGTATACTTATAGTTTTGTTTCAAACATACAAGCTACAAATCAGGATGATCCACTTTTAATCTGGACTCTTCCATCAGTTTACATACCACTTTGGTGAGAAAGAAGATCATATATTTGCTGAGAGCCTATTAAGTGCCTTGAACCTTCTGTCTTTTAGATAAGATATCTGTAGAATGGATGAGATGACTCCTTCAGACCTTTCCTGGTTTTCAAAAGGATGGTTATTTGAAGTATTTTGGGAGCTGTGGTTGGTTTCCAGAGAAGTGTTATCCTAATCATCATGTCCCGCAAAATAATGGTAATGATAAGAGAGTGAACTTAAAAAATTGCTGTGTCCTCACTGCATTGAAGGAGCTACTTATCCTAGGCTTCTTTTGTAAGGACATTAATCCCATTCAAGAAGGCTTTGCTTTCATGACCTTGTCATCTCCTGAGGGGTATATATCATTATGTTGAGGATTAGGATTTCTACATAGTAGTTTAGGAGAGCATAAATGTGTAGATCATAGCATAGAATGTTTGTGAATGAACAAAAATGATTACTATAGTTCAGTCCTTAAAAGGCATGAGCTTATTCTGTAGATGGAAGATAAAAACATTTATCTAATTTTTATTATCAATTCAGAACTCTGTGTGTGTGTGTGTGTGTTACTGAGGATTGAACCTAGGGCCTTGTTCCTGCGAGGCAAACACTCTACCAACTGAACTCTATCAATTGCTCAATTTGCTCTCTGTTGGCAACCTGGTTTCCTGGTTTTCTTTATAGTTCTATAAATAATACATTGGCCCCCATGTAAATTCCTTCAGTTTTCTTAATTAAAATGCTTCCATAATTTATCAAGTCAAAGTCAGCTGTATGGGGATTAAAATTTTCTTCTTGAGCTTTAAGTAATTCTCAGCCAGAGGCGGGTGTGTGTGTGTGTGTTGAGTTGGGTTTTGAGAGACTTTGAGGACTCAGTGGACTATTGGGTATCTTAGGATCACCATGAGATGAGAGAAAGTTGAATAATAAGAGATACTTGTACATGAAATTCATCTGCTTCTAATTTTGATGTGAAGCAGATGAATTGATGTGAAGGGCAGTCAAATATGGAATCTGTCAGTATATATGCGCCCTACCTGTTCCTTTAAGTAGAGTTGGGTTGAGCTGGAGATTTTTAGGATCTTGAAGGCACAAGGAGGCAATGCTGAGCAATTTATCTAGAGCCTCTTGGAGTGTGTGTAATGCTGGACAAATACTCTGTCCAGCAAAGTAGTTTATACAAGTCTACAAGATTTTTGACTGTAGGTGTTATTATTGGAATGATCTAATAATCTAGTAATCTACCTCAGATGATGCAGTTAGGGAAGTGAGGTATGAGTTATCAATGTTCCCTTTCAGAGTACAACTACAACCAGTTCTAAGACTTTAAAAAAAGAAAGACAAATTGTATGTTTTCACTTGCATGAGGTTCCTAGAATAGGCAAATTCATAAAAACAAAGTAAAATAGAGATTACTAGGGTAGAAGCTAGAAGTAAATGAAGAGTTACTGTTTAACTGGTCCAGTTTCTGTTTGGAATGTTGCAGAGGTTTTTGGAAATGGATGTTATGGTTTTACAACATTGTGAATATTTTAGATGACATGGAATTGTTTATTTTAAAATAGTTTACAGTAAACATTATGTATATTTTACCACAATAATAGAAGTAATCAGTTACTCTCAATTTAAAAAGACAACCTGAAAAGGTACGGTAGTTCCCCCTTATCTGCATGGGATATGTTTTAAGACCTCTGTGGATGCCTAAAGCTGTGAATAGTGCTGATTTCTGTATGCACTAAGTTTTCCTCCCATACATACATACATACATACCTATGCTAAAGTTTAATTTATAAATTAGGGACTGTAAGAATTTAACAGTAACTCATAATAAAATAGAACAAGTAATAATGCGCTATAATAAAAGTTAATGTGAATGTGATTTCTTCTCTTTTCAGAAGTCACAATAAGGATCAATATTTTCATACCAGGGTTGTCTGCAGATAACTGAAACCATGAACAATGGAGAACTCATTAAATAGAATGCTAAGGAGACCATTGGCAAAGTGCCAAATGAGAGCCCAGAGCTATGTAGCAGGGCTGTACAACTTTATGGCATTAAACATCTTCCCTCTGTGTGATGAGAGCTAAGAAAGAAAGAGCTGCCCAAATCATAAAACCTTAGTCATGACTCTATCTGGTGAAGTTTCCCAACTTGGTGCCCAAGAGTGTTTATTTATTGAAGCTAGGTCTTAGAATCCAGTTAAAGAAGTTTTTGTATAATTATGCATTTGGGTTTTGAGTCAACTCCTTAAAATACACTGTTACATTGTTGGTGGGATTGTAAATTAATGCAGCCACTATGGCAATGAGTGTAGAGATTCCCCAAAAGACTAGGCTTGGAGACATGATATGACCCAGTTCTATCACTCCTTGGTAATTACCTTAAAGAATTAAAGTCAGCATGCAGTAGTGATCCATACATACCCCTGTTAAAGCAGCACAATTCACATAGCCAAACTATGGAACCAGCCTAGGATTCCATCAACAGATGTGAATGGATAAAGAGACTGTGGTATATAGACAGAATGGACTTTTATTCAACCATAAAGAAAAATGAAATTATGTAATTTGCAGGAAAATAGATGGAACTTGAGACCATTATGTTAAGCACAATAAGCCAAACTTGATGGTCCAGGGTCCTATGCTTTCTCTCATATGTGGAAGCTAGAGAGGAAAATGGAAAAGAAAGGTCGGATGTAATCCCATGAAAAGCAAAAAGGAAAACAGTGAAATAGAGGTAGGGATTAACCGGGTGGATGGAGGGAGGGAGGGAGGGAGAGGGAAGTGCTGGGGAGGGGTATTGGCCAAATTATATTGTTATGTTGTGTGCATGTACGAATCTGTAACAGACCCCACCATTATTCACAAATATAATGCACCATTAAAAAAACTTTGGAGAAGCATAAAAGACAGAAATAAAAATAAATAAATATACTTTATAAACTTTAAAATTATTTTATAGAATTTCAGTTTTAGTTCAACCAACTGTTGTCAATTTCTAATACTTTCACTCTAGATGTTCTGCAAAATAGCTCTTGTAGGAATAGTCTTCAATGCTCTTTGTCACTTTTGGAGAAATAGTTTTTATGAAAATGATTCATTATGTCTTATTTTGTGCAGAATATACTTTCAAAGAATATGAAAAGTTTGTTCACATAAATGTAGTTTTCTTTACCTGACATACTAGTTTTTTCCAAAGTATGTGATTGAGCAGATGTCAACTAGTTTATTGGTTTTAAAAATATGGTCCTCAGTGTGTAGTTAGGTGTTTCTCTGCCTTAACAAACAAACAAACAAACAAACATAACTCTCTTGGATAAACAAACAGTGCCACAGCCTTCTTAATTTGAAATTTCAAAATAATTCAGGTACTTCTTCTTCTGTTCAGCTCATGAGTTTGTATAATGAGAGATATTTCATTAAAAGTATTTCTGTCTGAGTTTTGGATAACGAATACAAATGAAAGCTTGTGTAGCAAAACAATGTCATCTCAAAGAATTTGTTCACTTCCCATGTTTGGTAGCATGAGTTCATTTAGGGAGCGTTTGCTTTGTGAGTGATATATTTATCATGACTTCAAATAATAAAATGGCGTCGATAGAATGAAAGGTTGATTTAAGACATTATTACCTTCTCCATCATTGTTTTATGGAATGCCCTTTGAATATGAAGCTATTAAACAGGAATATCTATTCCAAAAATAATTGTCACTGAAATGTAATAACTAGATTATATTCCATATATATTATTTTCTTTTTCTTGTGGCTTACATTTATATACCAGTGGGTGAGACTGTTCAAGTAAAATATAATTATGGGGTATGAAAAGATTTAAAGGACTTGACCACTGACTTGTGTGGAACTATAGTTTTGTTTTGTTTTGGTTTGGTTTGGTTTTTGATGTAGAGCCTGTTATAGGTTATGTTGAGACCAATGGCAGAGTGGAAAGTCCCTTTATGAAATAAGCCTTAATATGGTCTACTGAATAATATGTAACATTTTACTTAGTACTTAACCAACTCCCTCATTTATTCAATAAATTGTGTACCTGATGTGTGCATGACTCTGTGTGAGGTCCTTCAGCTTGGTGCCTGACCACATGGAAATGAAAATCTACTGATGTTCTCTATTATTTAAGAGGTGATATTTATAGTCTGGAGGCGGATGACTTGGATTTGAATTTTGGCTTTTTCCTTTTACTGACTGCTTGACCTTGGTTAACCCTTTCTGTAGTTAAAAAAAGAAAGAGGAGGAGGATGACTCTACTATCATCTACTTTATAGGGTTTTATGAAGATTAAATAAATTTGTGAAGGACTTATGATAGTTTACTATAATAGATGTTAGCTATTTTTATTATTGTTGTTGTGGTTTTTTTTTTTTTTTTTTTGCGGTGCTAGGGATTGAACCCAGGGCCTTGTGCTTATGAGGCAGGCACTCTACCAATTGAGCTATATCCCCAGCCCTATTTTTATTATTTTAACACAGATGCTTAGAAAAATTACACACTAATAGGACCTTGACCTGGTCTGGGAGAGTCAAGGGTGACATTTCTGGGGATGTGATTTGGTCATGAAAAGTGAGTAAGTAGGGAGAGAAGCAAACTGAAACAATCTCAGGCTGAGAAAAGTAAATTTGAAGGCCAGGAAGGAGCATGATTAGAGTGGTTTGCTACTGTAAAGAGCTAAGTGAAGATGAGGCAAAAGAAATGATGGAGGCTAAATCTTGTAAAGCCTTGGGAAGCCTGTGAGTGATGATTCAAAGCGGGGAAGTAACATGATTGAATTTTCATTCTACAGTGACTTCTCTGAATTCATACAGCAAAATGTACTGAAATGGAGCAGCATAGATGTGAGGAGCACAAACAAAAGTCTATTGAAAACAAGATCACAGAACTCAGTGTAAGGTGGTAGGTAGATGGATAGAAGTATATCCATCAAAATATATTAAGAGATAAAGTAGACATGACTTAATGGTTTATTGGATATGAAGGGTGAAGGAGAAAAACTGTCAATGAGGATTCCCAAAGTTTCAGATGGAGGACAAATAGATTGCAGGTAAGAAGTGGAGGGAATATCCTGAGAAACTTGTGTTGGTCAGTTTTCCATTGCGATGACAAAGTACCTGAAAAAGTAAGCTCATAAAGAGCAAGGTTTTATTTTGGTTCATGGTGTCAGTCACAGTTGTTTGGACTCATGGCAGCAAGTACATTACGTCGGGAGCATATGACTGAAGAAGCCTGTACAACTCATGGTGGCAGGAAGTAAAGAGAGACCAGAAGCAGCTGGGGCCCAGTATCCCTTTCATGGGCACACCCCCAGTGAACTGACTTCCTTCCTCCACTAGGTCCCACATCCTAAAGGTTTGACCACCTCCCAATAGCATCACAGACTAGCAACCAAGCCATTAACACATGGACCTTTAGGAGACATTCAAGATCCAACTATAGTACTGATGATGTGCTAGAGTTTGCTGATATTGAGGAAGTTCTGGAGCAGTGATTCTCAAGGTGCTAGACCAGCAGCATCAGTATCCCCTGAACACTTGTTGAAATATCTTAAATTGTCAGGTCCTACAATGGACTTACTAGATCAGAAAGCTTGGGTGTGAGGTACCCCTATTCCATATTTTAACAAGCCCTTAGGTGATTCTGATGAATGACAAAGTTTGAGAATCATTGTTTCTTGAAGCATGGTGGAAAGTTTTTGGAAAACGGACAGATGAATGCTATAATCAAGCCAAAGAATTGCTTAGTTTTATGGAATATTAGTATTTTTGAGCAGAGTTTAGCAAACTCTAGCCAATGGGTCATATTTATTCTACCACCTATTTTTGTACAACCCACAAGCTTTTTATATTTTTTTGATGGTTTTGGGGACAAGAAATTAAAATGTTGTAAAATTCAAATTTCAGTATCCTTAAAGTTGTATGGGATGCATTTACATTCATGCATTCGAATATTTTCTATGGCTGCTTTGGTTCTGTGATGCAGGAGTTGAGGCAGTAACTGACAGAAAGCATACAAAGCTAATATTCTTACTGTCAAGTCCTTTATAGAAAAAGCTTGCCAACTTCTGCACTAAAATGTACTGTGTTTAGTGACTGATGAAAACAGAGAACAGTATGGGGAGTTCAGTACTCCAGTCTCTAGGCAGAGCCTAACAGACAGAGGTATCAACTTGCTTGATTTGGAAGTGCTTTGTGCTTTATAGGGACCCGAACCCAGAACCCAGGCTTTGCCTGGTAGTAACTTACCTGGTGCTTTTTATAATCATTTTTGGAGAATTTTTAAATGAAAATAGTTAAGTATTATTTATTTCATGCAATGATATTGTCTTGATATTGAATGTACAGTAAGAAGACCCTGCATTTTCACTTAAATGTGTAAATGATCCAAGATCCTTGAGCGTATCTCCCTGAGTATGGTTTTATGGTTTGTCAGATGAAATTCAATCCTGTCATGGGGAAAAAAATGAAACTTTAGAAATATATGCTTTTGATGGTGAGTGGAGAAATGTCAACTAGCCTTCCTACTAAGAACAACTAGAGCAAAACAAAGCAAAATCTGTTTGAAGACATCAGGGAACTGATAAGACATCGAGGTCCTACTCATCACCTTGCTTATTTCTAGATCATTCTCATCAGTTTAAGAATCTGAGCAGAGCTTCTTTTACTGTTCTGGAACTAGAAATTTAAAAATTGGAATCCTTTTTTTATTTTTAGTTTTAAAAAAATTTTTACAGACTGCATTTTGATTCATTGTACACAAATGGCATACAACTTTTCTATGGTTGTACACGATGTAGAGTCACACCATTCATGTAATCATACATGTACACAGAGTAATGATGTCTGTTTCAGTCAACCGTCTTTCCTTTTCCCTGCCTGCCATCCCCCGTTAAGTATCATCATCCATTTATCAGAGAAAACACTTAGCCTTTGGTTTTTTGGGATTGTTTCACTTAGCATGATGTTCTCCAACTCCATCCATTTACCTGCAAAGGTCATAATTTTATTTTTCTTTATGGCTGAATAATATTCCATTGTGCATATGGAATATTATCCATTCATCTATTGAAGGGCATCTAGGTTGGTTCTACAGTCAGGCTGTTGTGAACTGAGTAGTTATAAACCTTGATGTGGCTGTGTCACTGTAGTAAGCTGATTTTAAAAGTCCTTGGGACATAAACTGAGGAGTGGGATAACTGGGTCAAATGGTGGTTCCATTCCAGTTTTTCTGAGGAATCTCCATACTGCTTTCCAGAGTGGCTGTACTAATTTGCAACTCCACCAGCAATGTATGAGAGTGCCTTTTCCCCCACATCCATGCCAACACTTATTATTGCTTATGTTGAAATTACTAAGAAGTGGTCTAGGTAAACATACAGGCTCTCATTTGAGATTTCCAGAAGGTAGAATGGTAATCAGAAGAACCACAGCCCAGGCATCAGCCAGCTCAGTTCTTGATGGAAACAAGGTGATCTGCTAGAGAATTGCTTTGATTTTACTTGTATTAAACCAGACTACTAATCAGTAAAGCTATTGAACCCAATAATTAGGTCATCTGTGTGGACTCTGGGAAAAAATCAAGTCAGGGGGAAGGAAAAATGTTCCTCCTCTTAAATAAGGAAAGAGGAAGAAAAGAACCATTATTGGGAGTAAATCTTTTTGTCATGTCATGAAGTATAAGTGTGAGAAAGCTAAAAGAAGCCGGAGAAATAGTCATAAAAGGAGGAGCTGCTACTTGTTTAGATGATATCTTAAGGACCAATTACATCCCTCACAACCTCGCTCATAAGTTGTATTAAAAACTTCTTTGAGTTCCTTAAACTTCCCTCTTAAGAAGAAGCCAAACAGAAAATGGGGGCCAGGTAGCAGTCAAGTACATGGATTCTCATGTAGTCATTTCCTGGTTACAACCATGTATCTTTGAGGCAATGATACCTGAAAGTCCTGTGCCTTGGTGTGACGGCTAAGAAGTGGGAGATAGGCAGCTGGTATCATTTCTGTTTTTTGTTTAGTGTGTTTAAAAGTACTTAATTTGTTGAAACATGCAAGTAGGTCATAGAATGTTAAAACTGCAAGTCTATAAATTATCCAAGCTGAGAAGCACTCTGCAATAGTAGAATGAGAATAGAAGTAATGAATAGAAGTAATTTTTCAGATGAGTAGATCTCTGAGCTTAGTTATTCTTCTGCTTCGTTGTATCTTCATCCTGGTTTTTCCCTAATCCATATTTTAAAAGTCTTTTTTACAGGGGTGGGGGGCAGTAGTGGGAATTGGACCCAGGGCCTATGCAAGAACCAGTGCACCAGCCCCAGTCCTACCTTTTTAAAAAATTTGTTTATAAGGGTGAGTCCAAAATCATCTTTAACTTATAATGCCAACATGGT
Organism: Glaucomys volans; assembly: GCA_020662805.1. Lineage (NCBI taxonomy): Eukaryota > Metazoa > Chordata > Mammalia > Rodentia > Sciuridae > Glaucomys > Glaucomys volans. The sequence continues at coordinate 188,473 of JAJEJO010000678.1, read as the reverse complement.
CACAGCTTTAAGTTTTCTTTCTGTTGTCTATGTCCTGTTGTTACCTACACAGCTAGAAAGGAGAATCTAGGATTGACTACACTCTATTCTGTCAGCCCACATGATGAACATCAGGAAGTGTGGTGAGTGTTAGTTTAGAGGAAAGGGAAAGACTTTAAAAGTAAAATTTATGTGAATGTTTTCAATTTGATTATAGTTTCACTAAGTACAAGTAAATATAATGGAACTAAATTTCAAACAACTCAGTTAAATTACCTTATTAACATTAATTATCTAAATTTTATTTGTAATTTGAAAGATTTTCTTATGTTGTTATTTTAACAATGAAATGTGTTCAGACTAATCATCATTTCTGTGTTTTGAATAATAGTTCTTTTGGATTACTGTGCTTTTAAAAACTTTTTAATGTATTTCTTATATTTAGTCATATCACAAATTAGTATAATGACCATAATTATAACAATTTCTTCTAGGATATGGCAAAACTTATTTTTGCAGATGAATTTATGAACATTTCCAGAAGATGGACTATCTAAGGATTTAGTTTAAAACTTCATGCATAGGCCAGGATATAAAACCTCATCCTGATATTGTCAGTTATTTTATACAATATTTATAACTCCCAAATAGGCTTTACTGAACTCCTTTACTGAGGTCCAGTGACACAACACAATAGAACAATTTAGCAGAAAGAACATGGTCTTAGAAATCAAGTAGATCAGCAGACCTGAGTTATGGTCCCAAATCTGCAATTTTTCATCTGTATGACCTCAGACAAGTTACTTAATATTTTTGTGCCTATTTTCTCTATAAAATGGAGATAATAACAGTAACTTCATAGGAATAAATAATGTATGTAAAGTATTTGGAACACTGATGCACTCATAATAAGGAATCAGTAAATATTAGTTGTTACTTTTCTTGACGACAATTCATTTGTGTAACTTTGTCCCTACTTTAGGAAGACATTGTACTGGATACTGTAGGTAAAATCATAGCCCAGTGTTGGTAGGTGAGTAGGAGGTTGAAAGGTAAACAATAAATACATTGTGATACCAACTGTATGTAGAATTTTGTGCATTGTGCTAGCTCTTGTGAGAAGTGTCTAGTTTCTGTTATTTTATTGCATCTTCCTAAACTTGTTCCCATTTACAGACCCAGAAAGGTAATGATAAGACCTCAGTTCTGAAACCCCCATTTTGTAACATATGATCATGCTACAGTTCTGTGGTAAATAAATGCCAGATGAAAAATAGGTTTTTTGAGGACTTACAAAGCATACAGAGCACGTTTTTATTTTTTCGTGAAAGGATATTGGGAAATGGAAGACCTAGTTTTCATTGCAAAGATTATGGTGGTGGCAGATGACTGTTAATAAATCATTATTGGTAAACTTTTTTTTTAACTTTAAAAAATTATGAATAGTTACATTTAGAAAAGTGAAGACAAAGTAAATGTATAAATGTATAGTGTAATGAATTATTATAAAGTTAATATCCATTAACCACCACCCTGGTGAAGAATGAGAACATTACACCCTGCACCCCCGCCCCATATATTCCCTTTACTTGTCATAATTACTTCTCTTTCCCTGAAGGGTAACCCACTGCTGGGTTTTGCAATGATTATTTGCTGGCTAGTCTGCATAGTTTTGCCATCTTAGTGTGCATTCCAGAGTTTTATATTGTTTACCTATTTTTAAAGTACTTAGGTGGAATCACTCACACTGCCTATACTTTGATGTCTGGCTTCTTTGTTGAGTGTTAAGGTTCTAAGATTTATCTGTGTTTTATGGAGCTATAATTTATTTCATTTTCTTTGTTTTGTGTAGCACTCCGTTTATAAATACAACACATTTTGTTTTCCCATTCTACTATTGATGCATATTAAATAAAATAGTTTCTTTAAAATCATTATTCCAGGAGGTGTCAGTTTCCTTTTCCCTTCTCAGTCTTTAATATTTTCATTCATTTGAAGATAAATTTATTGCACATATCTGTTCTCCTTGTGTGAATTCTACTAATTCTACTAATTTGTATTTAATTTCTTCTAGAGTAATAAATACTACCTTTTTCTTATTTCTTTTTAACAGTAGGATTGGAGTATCATGTAGCTCCTTCTCACATTACTGGTTTATATTACTTAATTGAGCTTTAAAGAAACTTGGAAAGTAGAATTCTTCAACACCATATGATTTTTCCAAAGTAGTTGCTGTACTGTGTAATTTTTGATCTTATCATCTGGGGTTTTGTGCTCTCTCCAGCTTTGGAAATGGCTGGTGGATCACGAAGGGCCTAAGAGTTCATGTTTTAGTTGAGGCATGACAATGATAGTGATAACTTAGTATGGGACATGTTCCAAGACAAATTTACTTTTTCTGTGAATACTTGTAGAGAATTTAGCACATTATATTAAAGGGATGCTGAAGTAAATCTTTATTCTTATGTATTGATGTTAAAGTGGTATTGCATTGGTACTTTTATTTTTTATTTCCTCACCAGTATTGTAAGTGTTCCAAACACTGTAAGAAATGCTGTCTCTCTGCCTGGAGATTTTCAGAAATTCTGAAGGCAAGGTGTTTTATAGCTGAACCTTCACATATAGTGCATCTTCTTTATTTAAAGGAGCCTGTAATCTCAACAATTGGGGAAGCTGAGGCAGGAAGATATTGAATTTGAGGCCATCCTCAGCAACTTAGCAAGAACCTGTCTCAGAATAAAAAATAAAAAGGTCTGAGGATGTAGTTCAGTGGTAAAGCACCCCAGGTTCAACCTCAATAATCCCCTGCCCCCAAAAGAGTCTGAATTTAAACCTTGAAATTAAGTCCAGAAAAAAACTTCATAAGTGGAGTACTTTGTTCAATATTAATATAATTATGAGAGAACAAGTATGATAAAATCATTTTCTTAAATAAAAATAAAAACTGTACATTGAATTTGAAAGTAAAATAAAAATTAAAATTTTAACATGAAAAAGCCAATTCAGATATTTACAAAATCATGTATATAGTACAACTTTCATTTCATGCTAAGAAGTATCTTTATGTTTTATTGCTGCTGTTAGCATCATAAAATGTATTTATTTACATTAACATATTGCTAAAGTGGAAGGGAAAAAATTAGATTGGCAATTACCGTACCCTTCCTTACTTTGAAGTGATTGCATCCTTCTTTGGCAGCTGAACTGAGAATTGTGCTCCATACTACCGCATGGCAGGCCACTTTTAATTGCTCTGTAAACATTACAGTACTTTGGAGTGTTAAAAAGGCAAAATAACCTAAACTATTACTGTTCTGTTGAAATATATTGAAAGAAATAAACTAATTTAGTGAAAATGCTGCAGATAAAATCTTAGGAAACCCACAATGTAGTTTTGCAGGGATTCTGAAGTTAAGGTTTGCAATAAAGAAAGATTTGCCAAAATACCAAACTTGGAAAATCATGTTCCTATTAGAATAAAACTTAAAACATTTCTACAGATTTGAATCCTTGACTGATCTCTTTGTCTAATTAACCACATTCAGTCAAAACAGTAAACCACAAAAGCAATGAATTGAAAAAGCCATTTAATTTATAGGCAAGGAAAACAGTAGTAATTGAGTCCATGCATTCTGTGAGTAGGAGCATATGACTAGCAGTTACCACTTAAAGTTCATCCTAAAACCTGCATTAGTGAACTAAAGAGGGAATAAATGAGTATCTCCATATTTACCTGATCCAGTGCCTTTGAGTAGTACAGTTAGGCACACGAATTCAGTAATGGTCCATTTATGAAATGCAGATTCTCTGTAAAATGATAATTAACTTTTAAATCTTCAAGTTAATCTTTTTACTGGGTTAGACTTCTTGCCTCCTCCTTTTTTTCTCTACTCCTTTTTTCCTCCCATTCTTTTCCTATCAATATTTACTAGGTATTTAAGAGTGCTAAAGATACACATGTGAACAAGTGTATTTTCAGTAACTTTATATTCAGTGTGATGAGACACTAATCAAACAAATAAGCAGGAAAATATCTGTTGTGAAGATATCTTCCATGAGGTTAGAATTGACCGGTATGTTCCTTTAAGATGGTTGGTTAGAGAAGACTTCTCTCAGAAGGTGATATTTAAGCCATGGCCTTGATGTCTTGGAAGAGTCATGTTACTGTCTCTGGGAAGAAGATTTTAGGCAGAGGAACCAACTATAGTGGAAGGCAGGAAATTGCTTTGTTTAGAAATAGAAGACTGATAAATGAAATATGGTGAAAAAACAGTGTAAGATAAACATAGGGAGATGAGCAGGAATTAGATCATGGAAAGTGCTTTGTAGGTTCGATAAGAAATATGGATGAGCATAATCATAACAAGAATAGTAATGGGATAGTAATGGTATCAGCTACTGTTTCTTTACTCACTTTAGTATATGCCAAGTACTCTGCTTAAGCACATTACTTGCATTTTCTAATTTCTAACTCTCATAGGTATTATCATTCCATTTTTAGACATGAAAACCAAGACTGACTGAGAGAATACATTTGCACATCTTTTTATCTCTGAAGTGGAGGAAAGTGGAACTCTGCTCTGATGGGTTCCAAAACCTGTGCTCTTAACTATTATGCTGTAAGGAGTCTTTATTGGTTTAGATTTAACATCCTGTCCTCTTTCCCTGCCTGTCCCCTTCCACCCTTCAAATAATGTCTTCTTCAGTTATGCTGGTCCTAGGACATAGAGAAAGCCCTTATATTCCGTTCAAATTGGCTTCTAAATCTTATATTTATTTTTATTTTATTTCTTCCATTTGTTGCCGTAGGTTCCTTACTTGATAATGTAACTACACTATCTCTTTTTGAAAAGAAATTGAACTTAGAAGGAGACTAGAACATTACTGAGTAACTTCCATGTAATGTCTGATCCAGATAGTGACCTACTTGATAATTTCTACAGTGCTTCAGAAAAAGCTGAGGAAACACACCAGCAATTTGGTAAGCAAATTCTTGGTCTGTTAACTGTGGGACACCTGATAGAGTTTCTTGGATTTCTAACTCCTGGCATTGAATAACTATTTTTCCCTTTAGTGCTGTTTCTTTTAGTGATAATAGTTTGCTTCAAAAAATGCACAATCACTGGAAAGAACTGATAGTGTTGACATTTGGGTGTGTGGTATTCCAGGTTCTTTTTTTTTTTGGTACTGGGGATTGAACCAGGGGTATTCCACCACTGAGCCACATCCCCAGCCCTATTTTTTTACATTTTATTTAGAGTCAGGGTCTCACTGAGTTGGTTAGCGCCTCGGCAAGTTGCTGAGGCTGGCTTTGAACTCGTGATCCTCCTGCCTCAGCCCCCCCCAAGTACTGGGATTAAGGCACACGCCACGGCACCCGGCAGTATTCCAGGTTTTTACGTGCATATTTATACTTTTGAATTTTTCACTAAAATGAAGTCATCCTATATCTAGTATTTATAATCAGCTTATTTCATAACATGCTATTTTCCTGTTATTAAGTAATTGTCCCATTATCTTATATTTAAAAGTAGTTTATGGGGGTAGAATTGTTTTCTCATTTTCTAGTTTCACTGAAATTAGTACTAGATGAATGTTGAGATTGATAAAGTTTAGAAAATGTTTTAAGTTTTTAATCCAAGAGCCGATACTCAGTATTTCAAAAAGAAGTTAATAATTAAGCCACATGCCCTGAAAATTTTCAGCCCTCTTTAATTTGAAAATTATTTGCAAGTGACATAATTGACTACCTTTCATTAGATATTTAGGAAAAAAATTTACTTGATATTTGCCTCTAGGTATGTAGCTATGATATCGTCAGGATTATAATATGACATTTTAGTTATGTGCATTTAAAGGGGAATATTTTTCAAATATTTTTTGAAGTGTCTGTCTAGCTGCCCTTGACATACCTCAAGCTGTGTAGGCAAAAGGCTGCTTGAGGAGGAAGGTATATGATAGCCTCAGGTGTGGATTGGGTGCTACTTTTAGAAAATGAGTATCATGCTGATTTGCCTAGAAGATGTTGGATCTTGCTATATTTGTACTTACTCAGAATCAGGCTAGCACAAAAATTATTAAATAAAATTAGTCAAAGATACAAAAGCTTAAACTAAAATTAATTTGATTTCCTGAACAAATGGAATTATTTTTACACAGCTATCACTTACCTTGCACTTTGCAGTACTTGATGACACTTTCAGAGAAATACTCATAGGCAGGATTTCATGGATGTTGCAGAGATTGTATGAGGCAGATAAAATTTCACAGGTTTCCTACATTTTTCAGTTTCACTTTTTAGGATCTAGTAAAACGAGTCTTTTGCTACTAATTGCCAATGCCTTATTTCTAAATCCAACATGATATTTTGTCCAGTTGTGTGTAAATTTTAAGTGCCAAGTAGTACAGTACTCCATTGAAGAGTTCCTTTGTTGGCCCTGAATACACATATTTGGTTTTTCATGGAAAACATTGCAACCACATAACAAACTCTGTCATCAGCACATTAAGTCCTCTGAGCGATTATAAGTGATGAATGCCATAATAGGATAGTAGTGACTTTAAAAACAGAGAACAGAAAAACACTTTCTACTTCCATCTGAGAGGAAGAATCAACAATGTCAGAAACCAAAAAATGAACCATTGCTGCATCTATTACTCTTGCTTCAGTGTATCTCTTTCTTCATGCCTTTTTTGGCTACCATCTCATTTTCTCTGTGCTCATGAGCAGAAACTGGATTCATAATACTGACTATAATCCTGAAATAGATCCTCCTGCTCCTAATCTCTTGACTCTTCTCCTTTGACCTCTGAGAGAATGGTGCTGGAGGTTACACAGACATGTAGAAATACATTTATAGACACAGTAATGGGATTCTGCATGTTGGAATATCATGAGAGATATTTGTATTGGTATTTATTTAACATTGGCTTTTGTGTGACTGCAATACGGTGTTTTGTTTTGTTTTGTTTTGTTTTGTTTTGTTGTTTTGTTTTGTTTCGGGAGGGTACCAGGGATTGAACTCAGGGGCATTCAACCACCCAGCCACATCCCCAGCCCTATTTTGTATTTTATTTAGAGACAGGATCTCACTGAGTTGCTTAGCGTCTCGCCATTGCTTAGACTGGCTTTGAATTCCTGAGCCTCCTCTCTCAGCCTCCCAAGTTGCAGGGATTACAGGCATGTGCCACCACACCTGGCTTGCAATAAGTTTTGATGCCAATATTTTGAATTATTCCATCTCTCCCTTTCCAATTACTTCTACAACATGATATCCACTTATCAAAAATAAGTGCTCAGATCAATGAAGTGTTTCTTTAACAGGTAGTAATCACTTTGCCTTATTACTCATAGTCCCCAGACTTTTACCATTATTCTTATCAGATAACCCATTGTTTCTACATTAACAGAGAGTAGTAGCTAGGAGTTCAGTGTTTTGTTTTGCTATTTGATGAGCATATCTCTTGGTGACCATTAGAAATACAGCATTTGAAATTGTGTAAGTAATAGGTTAAAGTTTTCTCCCTTTTAAAATTTTGTTTTATGATTTTATTTATGGCCCCCAAGTACCTTCTTTTGCATAGATTTTTGTGGAAATCAGCATTCTTTATTAACTACAAAGGCATGGGGGTTTTTTCCACTTTGTAAAGTTGAAGAAAATTGCTAACTGTAGCAGTCATATATTTGCCACACCTAATATGTCTGTTTATACTCCTATGGCAACTGGTAGAGGGAATTTGCCTATAAATTTCCATCACTCTTCTACAATGTCAGATTTTATTATACACTTACAAGTATATTGAATACAAGAAAATATGACATATAAGTAGTTATCACAGTCCATGTCCTAGTACTCTTCAGTTTAGCCACTTTGTTAACATTATGAAATCTGGCTCATATACTTTGACTCACTTGTGAATGTGGATTTTTTGTTTTTTAATATAGAAAGTGAAGGATGAAGCTAGGAGTTAATTGACAGTTGATGCTGCTATAATTAGTTCATTTTGAAAAATATATTACAGCAACAGTTTCCTATATAATATCCTAGGGTTTGCTTTCATTTTAAATTTTACAGTTGAGAAGTCACACAAGACAGTGTCATGTGGTAGGCATCTAAGTTTGAATTCCAGGTCTTTTAGCTTTCTAAACATGGACAGAGCATCTATTCCTCTAAGCATTGGTATCGTTTTTTATAAATGTAAGCAATATGCCTACTTTATCAAGCTGTAAAAATGAATGAGGTTATATAAAACAACTGAAACAGTAACTAATGCTTTCATTTAGTTTTGAAGTCCCAGGGCTTGTTAGTGATAGAGCATCAAAGTCAGCTCTTATAACACAAGAAGTGCTTTTTTAAGCACAGCACACTGTCTGTTGTTATTGATTAGTAAGGAGTCTGGGTATGACCACTGGTTATGCAGAGCTGCGACTTTTCAGGTCACTCTTCCCTGTGCATGCAAGAAGTTCTGGATTCAGTCCCCATCATCACCACCACCAAAAACAAACAAACAAGAAACATAACAAAATAAAACAAAAAGGCCCCCCTTTTCCACATGAAATTTTGTTAGGAATTTTCTCCAGGAATCTTAAGTAGTAAGAGTCAGGTGAAAATAAAGTCGAGGGATGTGTCTAGGCTTTTGACTGGGTAACTAATGATAATGGATCCAAATACTGAATGAGAAGCATAGGAGGAAGAACAGCAGGTCTGGGTGAGATTGAGACAAGCTTATTTTTTAAAAGCTTTAGCATTTTATTTAGTTTTAACCTTTTCTTAGGACTTTTGCTGTCCCTAACATAATTCAGTATAGAGCATTTATAAATTTTCATAATTCTTTTGTAGATGCCTAATGCAGGTCTGTAGCAAAATGACAAATTTCATGACAGCTCTACCTTTGATTCCATGAATTGGCCACTCAAAAGAATTAACATTTTTTTATAGAGTTTTGCATAGCTGATGCCAAGTTAAAATCTCAGCCTCTTTAAATTTACTCTTTTCTTCATGAAGATCTTCTCAATATGGATCTAAATATGTTAAAAAATACATGAATGACCTGGGGTATGTAGCTCGATAGTAGAACATGTGTCTAGCATATGCAAAGCTCTGGGTTCAGATTCCAGCACCACAGAATATAAGTAAGCAAGTAAATAAAAATAAAACTGTAAGTGAATAAATAAATACAAAATCTTGAATATCAAACTGAATCACTTAGAAGTACTATACTTTGGTTTCACATTGACTACCTGGAAGTCAGAACCAAATATAAAAGACATTGTTAGATAACCTTTCTAAGGTCATCCAGTTTACAAATATTTGATCATGGATATTCCTGTTCCCTTCTGGGTTTTGTTTTTTGTTTTTTGTTTTTCCTTTTTCTGCCTTCCTTTTTTGATCCCCCCCCCCCCTTTTTTTTTCTCTTCTTTATAGAGATGATACATCCTACTGGTAAGGGCAGGTGAGGCCAAAGTAGGTTCAGATCCTAGATGTCACACACTACTTGTGTGACTTCAGATTGATATATTTAATTCTCCACAGCCTTCTTTTTCCTATCTTTAGGACCAGACTTCCTTAACAAGACTCCCAAAGCCCAAGAAATAAAATCAAGAATCAATAAATGGGATGGATTCAAACTGAAAAGCTTTTTCTCAGCAAGGGAAACAATCAATAATGTGAAGAGAGAGCCTACAGAGTGGGAAAAAATCTTGACCACACACACTTCAGATAGAGCACTAATCTCCAGAATTTATAAAGAACCCAAAAAACTTAACATCAAAATACAAAGAACCCAGTCAATAAATGGACTAAGGAACTTAGCAGACACTTCACAGAAGAAGATATACAATTGATCAACAAATATATGAAAAAAATGTTCAACATCTCTAGTAATTAGAGAAATGCAAATCAAAACTACCCTAAGATTTCATTGCACTCCAATTAGAATGGCAATTATCAAGAACACAAGCAGCAGTAGGTGTTGGTGAGGATGTGGGGGAAAGGTACACTCTTATATTGCTGGTGGGATTGCAAATTGGTGCAGCCACTCTGGAAAGCAATATGGATATTCCTTAGAAAACTTGGAATGGACCCACCATTTGACCCAGCTATCCCACTCCTTGGTTTCTACCCAAAGGACTTAAAATCAGCATACTACAGTGACAAAGCCACATCAATTTAGCAGCTCAATTCACAATAGCTAGATTATGGAAGCAACCTAGATTCCCTTCAAGAGATGCATGGATAAAGAAACTGTGGTATATGTACACAATAAAATATTACTGAGTCATAAAGAAGAATAAAACTATGACATTTGCATGTAAACGGGTGGAGTTGGAGAATATTGTGCTAAGTGAAATAGGCCAATCCCCCAAAACCAAAGGCTGAATGTTTTCTTTGATAAGTAGGTGCTGGTACATAATGGTGGCAGTGGCGGGTGAGGGAAGAATGGAGAAACTTTGGATTGTGTAGAGGGAAATGAGGGGAAGGGAGGGGGCAGGAGGAAGGAAAGATGGTGGAATGAGATAAACATAATTACCCTATGTACATGTATGATTACACAAATGGTGTGAACTTTTCACTGTGTCCAACTGAGAAATGAAGTTGTACTCCCTTTGTGTACAATGAATCAAAATGCATTTTGCTCTTATGTATAATTAAATAGAACAAACAGTTTTTAAAAATTCCAAAAAAATGGCAAGCATAATACCTTATTAGGTTATTGGAAGAAGTGAGAAAATAAATTTAAGAGCTCACTTAGTATGTAGGAGATTTTAATAATAGTAGTTGTAGTACCACCACCAGGGTTTGAACCCAGGAACGCTTTACCCCTGAGCCACATCCCCACGCTTTTTATTTTTTATTTTTGAGGTAGGGTCTCACAGAATTGCTTAAGGCCTTTCTAAGTTGCTGAGACTGGCTTTGAACTTGAGATTCTCCTGCCTGAACCTCTGAGCCACTGGGATTATAGGTGTATGCCACAGCGCCGAGCTAATATTATTATGCATCTAGTTGAAACTGTAGAGTGTAGCAAGATATACTAAATCCTAACTAAATTTATTTGGTAATTTATGTGTTGCTAGGATAAAAATTCTTGGTTAAAGAGGAAATTGAAACTAATAATTGAAGTAAGTTTTCTAAACAAAGATACAGCATATCTCAATCTTGAGGACAGTATGGCAGCAGTACTAAGAGGAAAATTTGTTGCATCGAGTGCCTACATTAAAAAAAAAGATCCCAAATAATTAAGCTAATGCTCCATCTCAAGGCCTTAGATAAAGAAGAAACTATTTTGAAAATTTATACTTCAATAAACTGGAAAATTTAGAAGACACTGACAGATTCCTAGCCACATATGATCTTCCCAGATTGAACCAGGAAGTTTAGAAAATCTAAACAGACCAATATCAAATATTAAAATAGAAATAGCAATTAAAAGCCTTCCAAAAAAGGAAAACCCAGGACAAGATGGATTCTCAGCTGAGTTCTACCAGAGCTTTTAAAGAAGAACTCACACTCGTCCTTCCCAAATCATTCCATGAAATTGAAAGGAGCAATCCCAACCAAATATATTCCACAAAGCCAGTATAACCTTGGTACTAAAAACCAGACATAAACACATCAAGGAAAGAAAACTATAGAGCAGTATCCCTGATGAACATAAATGCAAAAATCCTTAATAAAATATTAGCAAGCCACATTAAAAAACACATGAAGAAGATAATACACCATGATCAAGATGGCTTCATCTCAGGGATGCAAGGTTGATTCAGCATACCCAAATGAATAAATGTGATTCATCACGTAAGTAGAATTAAGACCAAGAATCATGTGCTCATCTCAGTTAGATGCAGAAAAGGTCTTTGACAAAAAAATTCATCAACCGTTCATGTTAAAAATACTGGAGAAACTAGGGACAAAATGCACTTAATTACTTCAACATTATAAAGGTTGTATATAACAGACCCAAAGTCAACATCATACTGAATGGAGAAAATCTGAAAACTTTTCTTCTAAAATCAGGAGTAAGACAAGGATGTACATTCTTACTGCTTGTATTCAATATAGTTCTTTAGGCAGAGCAACCAGGCAAGAAAAGGAAATTAAAGGAATACAAATTAGAAAAGAAGTCAAACTATCCATATTTGCTCATGATATGAACCTGTATCCAGAAAACCCAACAAAATTCCCTCAGAAGACCTCTAGAGCTGAGAAATGAATTTAGCAAAGTAGCAGAATACAAGATAAACATTCACAAATCAATAGCTTTCCTATATTCCAGCAGCAATTAAGCTGAGAAAGAAAGCAGAAGAACCATCCCTTTTATAATAACCTTTAAAAAAAATTTGGGGAGTTAATCTAACCAAGGAGATGAAAGATTTGTACAATGAAAACTATAGAAAACTGAAAAAAGACTTTGAAGAAGACTTTAGAAGATGGAAAGACCTCCCATGTTCTTGGATAGGCAGAATTAATATTGTCAAATGGCCATAGTACCAAAAGCAATATACAGATTCAGTGCAATCCCCATCAAAATACCAATGACATTCTTCACAGAAAACAAAAACCAAAAAAAATAAAAAAAATAAAAATAAAAAAACAAAATCCAGTCCTAAAATTCATTTGGAAGAATAAAAGACTGAGAATAGCCAAAATAATCTAAAACAAGAGCAATGCTGGAGGCATCACAATACCTGATCTCAAATCATACTACAGAGATATACTAATAACAACAGGTTGACATCAAAACAGACATGGAAACCAGTAAAATAGAATAGAAGACACAAAGAAAAACCCACATAGTTATAGTTATCTGATACTTAACAAAGGTGGAAAATATATGTTGAAGGAAAGACAATCTTTTAAATAAATGGTGCTGGGAAAACTGGATATCCTTATGTAGAAGAATGAAATTAGATCCCTATCTTTCACCCTGCACAGAAGTCAAATCAATCTGGATCAAAGACTTAGGAATTAAACTAGAAACTTTGCAACCGCCTGAAGAAAACAGTCAGCACTCCCTCTTGTAGGTGCAGGCACTGACTTTCCACAAGTCTCCTGAAGCCCAAGAAATGAAACCAAGAATCAATAAGTGGGATTCCAGCAAATTAAAAAGCACAGCAAAAGAAATGATTAAGAGAGTGAAGAAGAGAGATTCCACAAAGGGAAAATTTTTTGCCAGCTACTCCTCTGACAGGGGATTAATATCTGGAATATACAAGCAACTTAAAAAAATCAACACCAAAAAAAAAAAATAACCTTGTCAATAAATGGGCAAAAGAACTAAGCATAAATTTCTCTAAAGGAGAAATACAAATGACCAACAAACACATGAAAAAAATATTCAATATCTCTAGCAATCAGGTAATTGCAAACCAAAACTACACTAAGATTTCATTCACTTTAGTCAGAGTGAAAATTATCAAGAAAATAATAATAAATGTTGGCAAGGATGTGGGGAAAAAGGCAGACTCATACATTGCTGGTGGGACTGCAAATTAGTGCAACCACTATTAAAAGCAGTGTGGAGATTCCTTAAAAAACTAGAAATGGAACCATCATATGACCCAGCTATCCTATTTCTGGGCATTTATCCCAAAGAACTAACATCAGCATAGAATAGTGATATAGTCACTTCAGTGTTTAGAGCAGCACAATTCACAATAGCCACATGATGAAATCAACCAGATGCCTGTCAGTAGATAAATGGATCAAGAAAATGTTATGTATACACAATGGAGTTTTACTCAGCCATAAGAAAGAATGAAATAATGACATTTGCCAGTAAATGGATAGAAGTAGAGATCATCATGCTAAGTGAAATAAGCCTATTTCAGAATGTCAAGAGATAAATTTTTCTCATGTGTGGAAACTAGAGCAAAATAAGGGGAAAAAGGCTGTGTAGTTGGGGATAGATTGTCATAAAGACAGAGGGAAGATCAGTGGAGTAGAAGGAGGAGAATGAGAGGGAGGAAGAAGGGAAAGGGGAAGAAAATGGAATGAATTTAACAAAATCCTGTTACATACATTATATAATTCCAAAAGGAATTTCACCTTTATGTGTATGTAGAAAATACCAATTTTCAAAGCAAGTAAATATGCTAATAATGGGTAGAGCTTTCGATCTGGTTGAAACATGTTAACTCTGATGATTGGCTCTTGGAGGTAATAAATTTTTGTGCTAAAACCTGAATTAAAAGTGAACTTTTGCTCACTTAACATCAGAGTTACAAATTGGAAGCAGAGTTTTTTGAAGACTATGAAAACTGTATACTGGAGCATCTCATGGCCTTCATGGGCTATATGTAAAAGTCACAGTTGATAAGTTTTACCAGTACTGTAGTTTCATTTTATTTTTTCTCACGAGTATACTTATTACTTAGAATGTTTGTCAGTTTTTATTCTTTTGCTGTACCAGCTGTAATACCTAATATGAACAATTGTAAGAGTTATATTAGCCTTTGGTGGCTTTCCCTTGGGGATTATAAATAAAGTTATCAGAAATCAATAATGATTTTTATGTGACTCAGAGAATGGGTCCTTGTATTTGAAATAATGCTTCATGTCTATTTATGTAGGAAGTATTAGATCTGAATAATCACAGTACCCAAACTAAATCAATGATTATTATACCTTGATGTTATTTGTTGGGCCAACAATTTGTTGGGTGGTTTTCCTTTCTGAGAAGTAAGGGAAAGCAGATTGTACTGGATCATCTCTTCTCTTAAGCCACATGCCTTGGGATGAATGTAGGTAGATGTTTGTGAAAGAGTGAGGGTGTTTCCATAGTTCTTATAAACATTCAATACAGTGCCACTATAGATGCAGAAAAAGTCTCATAAAAGAGAAATTTATACAAGTTGGCTATTAGAAAACAGGTATTAGATTGTAGAATGAAAGATTTCTATGACTGATATGATGCTGAACCAAAACAAATGTTTATAGATACCTACAAAGCAAGCATTGATATAAGAACTCCTGAGTAGAAATATCTAGAAATAGTCTTATGGCCACTCCCTAACTAAAATGCTCTTACATGGGTAGAAGATAAAAGGGCATATGTGGTTTTATTTATTTATTTTTAGTGAAATCTGTCTCTCAAATTCTTTTCCTCAGACTATATAAGGTAATTGGAAAAAATGGATGCTATAAATATTTACTTTGTGCTCTTTCTATTTTTTCTGAAGTGTGCTCCCCTAGAGGTTTCCTAGGTCTGCTCTAACAAATAATACAAATTTGATGGCTTAATACAAAATAAATTTATTCTCTCACAATTCCTAAGGCTTGAAGTCTGAAATCAAGGTGTCAGCAGGGCTCTCCTCTGAAGGCCGTGAGGAAGAAATTTTTCTTGCTACTTGCTATCTTCTAGTGATTCCTGCCAGTCCTTTGAATTCCTTGTCACAACCTTCTCCCTATCCCATGACATTCTTCCCTGTTTGTTTCTTCTGTGTTTCTAAATCCAACTATCTCTTTCCTTTCTCTTATAAAGGCATCTCTTATAAAGTCATTGGATTTAGGGTTCACGGTAATCTAGTATGATATTGTGCATGTGTTCGCTGGGGATTGAACCCAGGGCAAAGCACTCTACCACTGAGCTATATCCCAGACCATGACTTCATACAACTGCATCATCAAAGACCCTGTTTTCAAATAAGCTCACATTCACAATTCTCAGGATTAAGATTTGACCCTTTTTTTTTTCTTTAAACCCAGAGGCACTTACCACTGAGCCATATCCCCAGCCCTTTTTATTTTATTTTGTTATTTTTTATTTTGAGACAGCATCTCATTAAGATGTGTAGAGCCTTTCTAAATTTCTGAGGCTGACTTTGAACTTGCGATTCTCCTGCCTCAGCTACCTGAGCCACTGGGATCATAGGTGTGCGCCACCATGCCCGGCTTGAGCATATCTTTCTAAGGAACACAGTTCAATATAGTATAGAAGCTAAGTCAGCTTTCTGTCTCTGTGACAAAATCCTTAAACATTTTAAAGGGGGAATGGTTTGTTTTGGCTCATGGTTTTAGAGGTTTCGATCTGTGGTCACTTGTCCACATTGCATTGGGCCTGTGGCAGGATCTCATGGTAGAGGGGAGATACTCACTTTAGGCAGTCAGGAAGCACAGAGACAGGAGCAGGCTGCAGTCCCAGTATCACCTTTTAAATTTTTTTTTTTTTTAAACGGTGTTGGGGTTTGAACCCAGGGCCTTGTGCTTGCAAGGCAAGCACTCTACCAACTGAGCTATATCCCCAGCCCAGTATCACCTTTAAAGGCACATCTCCAGTGACACAACTTCCTTCCACTAGACCCCACCTCCTAAAGGTTCTGTTACCCCCCAGTAGTGCCAGAGGCTGTTGATCAGGCCTTCAGCATATGGGCCTTTGGGAACATTTGAAATCCAAACCATAACAGAGACCATAGTTAAAGGTAAGCAAAAGGATGAGTTTTCAGTGTAATTTTGAAGATATGGTTTTCATATACATCTGTTAATCACAAAACATAAAAGTAGATATCAGTTCTCTGAAAACATAATGGAAATTTGTGTTAAGTAAGGGATGATTCTTCTTCTCTATAGCATTTAAACAACAGTTTAACTCTTAGTCTATATTCCATGTATTGTCTTTTTCTTCTATTTTCATTGTTCACATACTTGGCACAGATTTCTAGCACTGGAAATATGTGTAAAGAAAGTAACGATAGAGCCAGGCGTGTTGGTGCATGTCTTCAATCCCAGTGGCTTGGGAGACTGAGGCAGGAGGATCATAAGTTCAAGCCAGCCTCAGCAACTTAGCGAGGCCCTGTGTCAAAATAAAAAGGGCTAGGGATTTGAGTCAGTGGTTAAGGACACCTGGGTTCAATCCCTTGCTGGGGAAGGGAAGGGAGAGAGTAACAATAGAATGAAAGAGAACTTAGCAGTAAACCCTGTGGTTTAAAATACTCATAATGTAAGGAGGCATGTATGTTATAAATGTTCTAATAAACAGTGTAGTTTATTATGGAGAGTGAGGGTGAATAATAAAATTGTAAAATGTGTACTACTTTTTTCTTTTCTTGAGTTTACCCTTGTAATAACCCTATGGACCAAATTAGAATAAGCTGTTATATTTTCTAAAATACAGAAAAAACGGTTGGAGAGAGAGCGAGCGCAAGCGAGCGAGCATGCAACAGGGCACACTGGCACATGCTGTAATCCCAGCAATTTAGGATGCTAAAGCAGAAGTATCACAGGTTTGAGGCCAGCAGCTTAGTTAAACCTTGTCTCAAAATAAAAAAATTAAAAAATGAATGGGTATGTAGCCCAGTGGTAAAACACCCCTGGCTTCAATCCCCAGTACCTTCCCTCCTCCCTCCACCTGTGCCAATAAAAGAATAGATAACATAAACCTGCCTAGTGCACCAAGTGAAAATGTATGTCCATAAGATAAAAGTAAAAAACATCAAATGTCCCTTACTCTCAAGGCATTTGTAATCATGTTCAGGGTACAGACAAGAATACACAATTATGTCTGATATAATGTTAACAATAAAGGGATGCTTTGGTAGCAAAAGCAAGGGATGCTTTGGTAGGTGAGAAAAAAAGAAAAACACTTAGAAAAAATGACTTCCTTTCTTTTTCCTCTTCTTACTTCTCCCATTCCCTCCCTTATCAGGGACATAGTTGTTAAAATTTTTAAATTTCATTGAAAATATTTTCAGAAGTGGTTAACTGCACAGCACTATAGGGTGTTCTGGAAGATCAAGTGCAAATATTTCACATCATAGTGCAAAAACACAAGGAAAGGGCAAGGCAGTGCTGTTTTAGGTTGGGGAAAACCAGAATCTGGTAGCACATTCTCTCCCTTTAGTTGAGGCCATGGGTGGAGCCCTCTGCCCCTAAGCTACATAGGACAGTCAAGGTCAGCAGTTCAGAAGCAGTTTGGTTCATGAGAGGGAGCCATCTGGGGTTGGAGGATTGGCCCCTGTATGCCTTCAAATCTTCATTGTGCCTTCAAATCTTCTGGTCATGTTCCTGCCATCTAGGTGCTGGGCAAAGGTGTGGGGGGAGGCAAACCTTCTCCTTTGCTGCCTGTCCTTTGGCTCTTGCCTAATTATGAGGAAAATGAAGCTCCTCCCTTGTTCTCACCCTGGGATAATTTGGGGCCTTACCATCATGTCTGTTTATTGAGGAGGACTTCCTAAGAGATTTTGGGGGTTGGGGTCAAATTTATATTTATTAGATTAGGCATTTTAATTTTTATATTACAGTTTAGAAGTACTCCAGTTGTTGTTTTTGTATTACTGGGAATGGAACCCAAAGGCTCTGTACTACTGAGCTACACTTCCAGCCCCTTATAAAATTTTTTTTTGAGAGAGGATCTCACTAAATTGCCCAGGCTGGCTTTGAACTCGCAGTCCTCCTGCCTTCGCCTTCCAGGTTGCTGGAATTATAGGCATGCTCATTAGCACCCATCTTGTGCAGTAGTTTCTTCTTTTGTAGTAAAGAAGTATGAAATGTCATGGTTGACTACTTGATGGTGATACCATTCTAGGCAAACTACTGAAGTTCTTTATGGTTCATTTCCTTCAACCAGAAGATTGAAAGTATAAAAATTAAGTACTTAGTCCAATTTATACTACCTTCTAAGGGTTCAGTGAATTAAGTTAGCTCTTATTATAACTATTATACATAATGTTTTGGTCATTTTATGAAAGTCTTTGCCCAGCTTTATTAACCATTCATTGTTACAATTAATAATTCTAATAAAGCAAAAGTGAAATAGCAGTTGCTTGTCCTTGGTGTATATATGTGTACTGTGTGTGTGTGTGTGTGTGTGTGTGTGTGTGTGTGTAAAGAGGAGTAGAGTTAATTATACTAACTGGTCATAAAATTAGTTACGGTGATAATTAAGATTGTTGTGTAGGCAATACATTTAGATGGTGATATGGACTCCATATGTAGCCAAGGAACACAGGCAACCTCCCTAGAGATGGCAAAGAATTAATTAGGGATTATTATAATAACATTTAATTAAATAGGATGTAGCAAACAATATGTGTAAATGTTAGCCTTCTTTAATGAAGTGCATTGTAATTGCTTATAATTTTCATTTTCACTGTTTTGTAATTTATTTACTGTATTTATTTATTTAGTTAGTAGTTTTAGTCCCAGGGATTGAACCCAGGAGCATGTAACCACCGAGCCACATCCCAAACCCCCTTCCTTTTTTTTGAGACAGGATCTCAGTAAGTTCCTCCTCAGACCAAATTGCTGAGTCTGGCTTTGAACTTGTGACCCTCCTGCCTCAGCCTCCTGAGCTGCTGGGATTACAGGCACATACCACTACTCCCAGTTCTTATTTGGTGTATTTTAAAAGAAAAGATTGTTGTCCAAGATAAAAGTTGTTTTACTTTATACAGCAGCTTATTTGTGCACTGATGATTTTGGAAAGATAGTTACATTTTGTAGTAGTGGCAGCAGTAAGGCTAAGAGAGTATTCAAAAGCACAGTGATCTTCACAGCAAATGTTTCTTGCTAGACATTTTTGAAAAACTAAAGCCATTTAACCATGTTTTGGAAGTTAGAGGCAGGCTGTTAGTAGGATCCCTATTAGTTAGAACAGAAAATTCATACAGGAAGGTTGGAATGCCAGTTCCTCAAGATGTTTAGAAAATGTAGTTCAGCTTAGACTTAGAACCTGAACATCTACATATTATTACCTTAGTAAAGAGTTCAGAAATAACTTTTCTGGTTCCTTTGCTCAAGTACACTGAACATGATTCTCTGATGTGATGCATCTTGAGGTGTGGTCTCAGAACTCCAGCCTTGGTATTACCTGGGAATTTCTTGAAAATAAAAATCCTTAGGCTCCAGTCCAGACTTAGAGAGTGAGAAACTCTGAGCTGTAACATAGAAACCTGTGTTTTAACAGATCTTCTAGTGAATTCTAATGCAGATTGAGTATTGCTGCTTTTGTATAATATTGGTTCTCAGATAGTTTGATTCAAATTTTCAGGAAAAGTTAACAAATTCGAGGAAGTATTAGATTACAGATGGGGGATTAAAATGCTCCTTGAAAAGTTCATTTAAAATTTAGTGCATTGTGTGTGATTAATACTAATCAGGTAAAATTTTTCCTTCAGCTTTGTAGCATAAACAAGTATTTCAGAAAACCATTAGTTTGAAATGCATATTATGTTTGATTTCTGGACTAATGTAGCTAATGTAACAGTATTTTAACTATAACACTTCAGGAATGAAATTGAAAGTATGAGATTTCCAATTGCAGCCATAGTTATTAATATTGGTTGAGCCTTAGTCTTTTGGTGCTTCCCCTGCAACACCATAACCCGTCTAAGCTACTTTATTTCCTTCAAATTCTGATGTCCTTCCTCACCTTTCTGTGAAAATATTCTCTTTTCTCTGCTTAGAGGTACCCCTTTGCTCGACTCTTCCCCTTTGTTTGCTTTAGGTTTTAGCTTAAATATTGCTTTTTTGAGGTCAACATCCTCATACCTTCTTTGTGTTCCCACAAATTCTTGTGCTTTTTCTTTCTAATGTCAGTCCACTAGAGAGTGTTTGCTTGTGTTTTGTTCTCTATACCCTAATATACTGTAAGCTCTATAAAATCAGTGTTTCTCCCTAGCTACTACAGTGCCTGGCATGTATCAGGCATTCAATACATACCTGATGAACAAATCAATAATTATCCCATGAGATAACTAGCAACTAAATATTTAAGAGGGCAGTGTGGATAGACACATGTATGTATATATATCCTGTTATTACCATAAATTTACATTTTTTTCACTTCTCTCATATGTTTGGAGAGTAAAGTCCTTTATTGTTCACTGCATCCCTTCCTTAGGAATTCTTTTGTGTGCCTAATCCCACTTAACCATGTTTTGAAAGAAAATAAACAGGACCCAAGTGGTGATTTATTCCAATGTGCAACTCAGCATGTGAAGTTCTATGTTATTAAAATTTTTGCAGTATGAAACTTGTTAAATCTGAGATTTAACTTTATGAATCTCATAATAAACTTGGAGAAAACCATATGATCTATTGCTTTTTATGCTCAGGGGAGACCCCACTAGCTGAAGACATCTTCCTGACCCAGTTTTCAGTGAGTGAACTTATCTTTTATTTGTCTGTGCCCTTGCACACTTGTGGAGTACTTGACACCGTGCATGGTATACTGCAAGTGGTAAATAAATGTAAATTGCTTCTCTTCCCACTTTTGAGCTTTCAGAAACACAAAGAGACATGAGAACATTTGAAAATGAGGTCACTACATTAACTGTGAAGAAAAGTGCTCAAGCATAACCTAAACTTTAGCTTTTAAAGGTTATTGATTAGATATTATATATTTTCTAAGTTAAATTTCATAGTGTATATTTAATTTTATCATGTGTAGAAAACAAAGTTCAATGTTCAGTGAATGTCATTAAGCCAAAGAAACTGTTTTAGCCATTAAAACAAAACCAAACTATATCTAGGTATATGTTATGATGTGGATATGGATGTGTCCCCAAATAGGTGAAGTCCTGGTTCCCAGGATAGTGCTATTATTGGGCAATGGTAGAACTTTTCATGAGGTCTTTAAGTCACTGGGAACTTGTGAGACCCCTGTCTGGTGCATTCTGCTTCCTGGCTTGTGATGTAGTGGTTTGCTCTGCCATATTCTCTCCACCATTGCCATCTGGCACACAGACCAGAGGTCTAAAGAGGTGGGGCCTCCTCATTTTTGAATTGGAACCTCCAGAACCACAAGAAAACAAAATCCTTTTTCCTTTTAAAGTGAGCCACAAGAAAACAAAATCCTTTTTCCTTTTACACCAAGCTAACCAGTACACTAGCTTCCTAAATTGACAGGTTAATTCAGTCATCCCTCTGATGTTATTTAGAAGCTGAACTAAAAGCATCTATACTTATAAAGTATGACTGATGAATTTTAAAAAAAATAGTGCCATAGCAATTTGGCAGTTAGTCCTGGAAGGAAATAACTAACCACTACTACTATTAAACCATGTATTTGCATTTATTTGTGTTTAAACTGAAAATATTTTTAATTAACTAAACAAGAAACAAAACACTAGAATCAGAAAATTCAAATACCCATTTTTAGCCAGTCAGATTGGCAAAGATTAAAAAGATAAAACTCACCTTGTCCAAGATTTGGAGATATAGGCAGTGTCACACAAATTACTTATGAAGTAATTGGACAAATGCCCAGAGAGATTTATCCATGGCTAGTCATGCAATATTTTGTGTAGTAGTAACCTACATTTCCAGTAGTGAGAATTTAGATAAATTATAACAAATCTGTTCAACAGAATGAATAGGCAGTCATTAAAATGTT
This sequence comes from Glaucomys volans, assembly GCA_020662805.1. Lineage (NCBI taxonomy): Eukaryota > Metazoa > Chordata > Mammalia > Rodentia > Sciuridae > Glaucomys > Glaucomys volans. Next base: position 166,165 of record JAJEJO010000678.1, on the reverse strand, counting down.
GACATAGATATACATATAGACATGGGAATAATTGCATTCTGTGTTAAAGTGGTTATACAAAACTGTAAACAAAGTTTCAGAAGGAACAGTACCAAATAATAGAAATTATTTTGACGTAACTTTCCTCTCCCTCATCTTACCTGCATTTTGTGTAATTTTATTTTTGGACACTTTCTATTGTTCCAACTCCACCCCCACCCCCCCCAAAAGGGAACCATATTAAAATAACATTAAGTTCTGTTCTAATCCAGTAGGTTAGGAGAATTGGAATTAAGAAATATTTTCCATAGGAAATTTATTTTAGTCATATCTACAGAAAAACAAAAATTGGGATACTTTACATAGCCAACCTGCTAAGTAAACTTTACAGTTTTGCTATATCATCCTAAATTTTCCAGGGTGTTACAGAATTTCATTTGCCTGAGGCCAGGGCTATCCTTAGGAATGCTTGACAGGAAACCACCACATAGGTATAATTTGAAGAGCCTGTAAGGAATTAAACACCCCCCCACCCACCACCACCACCACCACCAACCAGGTGTAATTTGAGGGAACCTAGGAGTCTCCCTGCCCTTCAAATCCTTCTCATTTCTTCCTCCTTCCTGCCACAGGCTTAAGATAGAACCAGTAAAAGTATATTCTTTGAAGACTGAGAATGTAGCTCAGTGGTAAAGCCTAGCATACTTAATGCCCTGAGTTCAATTCCCAATATTGGGGGTAGTGGGAGTATATTCTTTGATTTAGACATCTTCTTCCTGTGCCCCTACCCCTCTTTTTTTTTTTAAATGAAAGATTAGGCAGAGGTGTTATGTCAAATTACTGCCCCTTTTTTTTGTGAATTGATTCATGAACTAAATCTACTTTATAGTAGATTTAAGTATTTTGAAGTGGAGGGCAAAGCATGTGAGGGACTTGAAGGAATAGAAGTACTGGCTTGCGGGACCTGTGCATAGGGGACCATCAGGGAAGGATTTTCTTTCCATTTTGCTTTTCCCTATGTCATATGAAGATTATTTTCCAAATATTTAGATGAAAGAAATACATTATTATGATAGCATATTTCCAAAACATAATTGTAATAGATTTTCAAATGATGTGCTAGGTACAGGTTTTATTATTATGTGTCTAGTGTCTGTTGCCAGCTGATTTAGATTAGGCTTAAAATAGATCAAAATGTCTGAGATGACACTGATCACCTATTCCAGCATCTCAAATCTTTCCCTCTTTTCTGACTTTAATGCATCTTGGAGAAACATTTGTGTGATCCTGGTGTCTTCTCTGGTCATCCACAAACTCAAGAGTGTCATTTTCAAGCCTCTTCTGTGGCTTTCAAGCTTCTTCTGTGCATTTTACAGTGGGAGGACTCATTCTTTGTTAAAACTGTTTACTTCTTTGGCTTCCATGTAACCTGTGTTTCTTTGTCCTCTCCCATCTCCAACTACTTCCTTTTTGACGCTTTAGTTGGTTACTCTTAAATTCTGTAATTAGACATTCATCAAAGCTCATTTATTGGCCTTTTGCTTTTCTTTTCATGCATTTTTCACTTTGATGATGGGCTTTTCTATATCAACTTAAACAGTGACCTCTCATATTTAACTCAAATCTTTCTATTCATTATTGTGTTTCTCCATCTCCATCTCTTAGAAGAACTTCCTTCTTTGGGGATATCTCACTGTTGGACTTGGTATACTCAAAATTGAAATCCTCTCTTTCTTCTTTAAAATCTCTTATTTTCTTCTTTATGCATCACAAATGTCACTTGTTATTGAGTCTCAAACCCAGAGATTTTTTTTTTTAATAATTTCACCATCTCCTGCACATTCTGCATTAAGTCAAATTTCTCTTATCTGTAAATGATAGAGTCTAAAATATTTTGTTACAGCATCCCAGGTGGACTAAGACAATATTTGGGGTCTAAGACCTGAAGACTTTCATGATCTTGGATGCAATTTAGAAGGTGTTAGAATGCTGGACTTGCCGAATAATCATATTTTTTATGTAGGGTTGGAGTAGCATATATGATATTTCTGGCCAATCCCATTGTAGGGTAGGCTATAGTTAGGATCCCTAACTGAGCCTTCCTCCCAAACTATGTTTTAGTTTGTAGTCAAGGTCATGAACACCCTGAATTTGGCATGTATATTCAAGGTCATAAATATTTGTGAGCGTGTGCTCACTTATATAACCTGTTGACAGTATGCCTTCTTTGTCTAGCCTGCATATAAAAAAGGCTGTGGAAAGATGCTGGGGGCTGGAGACTAGAATTGCTGCCGCCTCCGAATAAAGCATGTCTACTATCCCAACTGTGCTTTGCATCTTCTTTCACCTGCCAGGATCCCACATCTATTTCCCAGGGTCTGAGCCTCTACCCAACACATATTTTCAGTACTGTGTATTTCCCTAATATAATTTCTTCCTAATGTCTTTCTTTTACTTATAGATGAACCCTTTAATGGAAATGTTGGCAAAGATATTAGATGCAGGTGAAGACGTTGCATTCATTTGCCTCTTGAGATAAAATCTTGATTAAAATCCTTAAATCCTGATTAGGTCCTCTAAATGCTAACTTGCATTCCATATAGTCTGTATCAGTATTTCTTTAAATTACCAGTCTGATCTGTCACTGTGTTGTGAAATTAAATCAGAGGGTCTAATATCATTTGCTATCATAGGGGATGGGAGAGGGTAGATATATGCTGCTTGTCATAAGTGTTGTTTCTTGAACCTGAAGTTATGTGTGTATATGCCATTGGGTAGTGATGTACACTGCATTTCTATGGGTCATAGAGGAAAAGGTTTGAAATTAAGAGTATTTTTTAAAAAAATGATGGTGTATAACGGGAGGGGATGGGGGCAGGAAAAATAGTAGACTGAGACAGACAGCATTACCCTATATAAATGTAAGATTATATGAACTGTGTGAATAAAAATAAATTTAAAAAAAATGATGGTGTACAATAATAAAATGTACACTGTATGATTATACTGGTTTTGCATTTATGGTTTCTTGAGGGGCATTTAAGTAGATGAAATTTATCTTATTTTATGTTTGTGAAATTATTCTGCACAGAATTGTCAGGCAAGATAGTAACTGAAAAAAATTCTGTTTTTTGAAAAGCAGATCCTAAGCTAGGCATCCTTTCAACACAGACTGTTTTCTGGTTCAAAATCACTGCTATTGATCTTCCATGTTGTTATATATAAGACTCCTTGAATCTTCAGAACAACAGTAGAGAGAGATGTGATGTGATGATTACAGCAGTAATGACACTTAAGTGCCAAATTTCACTGTATGTAAAGTAATGCTGTTACTTTGCAGATGATACTTAAATATGGTTAAGGTACCCTTGGCCGTAAGGATCTTCGATTAAAGGCTTTAGCACCTGTTCTGGTCTTTCTGACTTGGTCTTTCTGACTTTCTCTTTCACACGTATAAGTTTCCTAATTAACTTGTAAGAACTCCAAACTTGGCTGTTTCTGGTTATGCAGATGCTTCTAGCATAGAGAGGGGTTACCAACCCCTTACTTTCAGATGTACAATTTATGTTGTTATACCTGGACAGTGATGGGTTGTCAACACGTGGCACACTTCATCTTAGAGAAGATCTCTTTTGGGTACAACCCAGCACTGCATAGAGGGGAAGTCCTCTATTTCAGGACTTGAAATAACACAGGAAAATGCCTCATAAGAATCATTTGGGAAAGTTAATAATTTTCAGGTGTTGCTTGAGAATTTGTATTTTGTTATACAATGGCCCTACAAGATTATTCCCACTTGCCTGCTGTACATAGACTTGAAAGAACCCAAACTTGAATGGGAGTCTTATGGGAGCCCATTTTCCTTAGCATCATGACTTTTGTTTCTGATAGAACTTCTGACAGACAGTAGGTGCTGAATAAATGTTTGTTAAATGAATGAATGAATCATCAATTTAATTGACATTTGCTTCTCTTGAGACACCTGCTTTGTTGATTTGAACTGAGTGCAAGGTACTGAGTGCAAGGGGGAAACTCCCTTGCCCCTCCCTCTTTCTTAAATTTGAAGAACTCTCCCCTGAGTTAAGAGGTTTTAGTTAGTCACTTGCAAAATGCCTCCTCCAGGTGGGCTACTATGTCTGGGGATGTAAACACAAAAACAATATGTTTTAGACATAAATATGGGGACAGATGCTTAAGGGAGTCCATGATGAAAAAATTAGAACAAGTACTCCTCATCTACGGTACAACTTAAAATTTTATAACCTATTAGTGTCAATTGTCTGTAAGTATAAGCTCTTTGAAAATCTGTGTCTATTCATATTTGTAACCACCATAGCCTCTGACTTAGTGCATTACACATAGGAGTCCAGGAATTGCTTAATGAAAATATGAATGAATCTGGTTGCCCAGAAGGAACTCTGTAAATAAAATGAAAGAATTGAACTAGAAGGCTTCTAGAAGAGGCCCTTCTATCTCTCAAGTTTAATGATCCTGTGGATTGAAAAAGCAATTTTAATTGACAACCTCATCATCTAAGTGACATCATGTCTTTAAGATGCATATATAGTTTGAAATTCTGAGACACTTTTTTATATGGTAGTAGAAATGAAAAAATAATCAGAAGCACTAGAGAATCCATAGTTAAGCACTTCTAATTAGCAGTGCCAGATAATGTGTCACTGTTTCTTGTCATCTTTATTGGTTTTCTTGGTGGTAACTTCCAAGACAAGACTTTAGTTTTCACCGTGTTCTTCATTATCCACACCAGAACCACCTATAAAGATACAAGAATAGCTGGGCGTGGTGGCGCATGCCTGTAATCCCAGCACTTGGGAGGCTGAGGCAGGAGGATTGCGAGTTCAAAGCCAGCCTCAGCAACTTAGTGAGGCCCTAAGCAACTCAGACCCTATCTCTAAATAAAATACAAAAAAGGGCTGGGGATGTGGCTCAGTGGTGGAGTGCCCCTGGGTTCAATCCCCAGTACAAAAAAAAAAAAAAAAAATGCAAGAATATTCAGAGTTGATTCATGATTTTTCTGTTGATATATACACATGAATTTCAGGAAGTCGTCTTGATTCTTCATTTCTTTCCAGGAAAGGACTGATCTTTTACATGTGTACCTTTCTATCTTTGTAGTTAGGCCCACAAAACCTTTAACTAGGTGTTGCCTAGTCAGGAACAGGGTAAATTTGAAGAAGGTAAGAAAAATGTTTTTAGACATGTGAAAAGAAGGTCATGTGAATCATGTGGCAAAGGAAAAATCTTTATTCCTTTTATTCTCAAACACTTAAGGGCAAAAGTTATAAGAAGCAAGATTTTACTTGAGTATTAGGAAGAACTTTATTGAAGTTTTAATTCTGAAGGAGGCATGGTCTATTGTGTGCATTAGAAGTGCTCAGGTAATGATTGTTCTGTAGGGTGTTTCTTTGTTAGCTTTGAGATCAGCTAAGTGGCCTGAGAGTCTATAATTCTGAGTACACCAGAAAATATTTTAGTGTGTGTTTGTAGTAGTCACTCTTTATGTTATTAGGTAATGATTGGTATCTGTTTTACTCTAGCATAACTTGGCTTAGGAGACAAGTCTTATCTAAAAAATGAAACATAACAGGAATAAATGCAAGGCACCAAATGTGACTTTCCTAAATAATGACATAGTTATTGAGTAAGAAAAATGGTTATATGTAGTGATAGCAGGAGATTTGTTTACCAACCTTGGTTAAAGACCAGGTTTGTTGGTAGGTGAGTCAAAACATTACGGGGTTGCCAATAAAAACCAATGGGCTCTTACATGATATTGAATGAATAAACATTTAAAAAAATTATAGACGTGCGCATAGTCCAAACCAGGGCAATGAGTGAAAACTTTTAGTTGATGTTGATCAAACCACACTCCAGAACATTAAGTTCTTTAGGAGATACTTTTTTTAAGTGATAATTTTCTTAGATAACTTCAGAGGACAGCTGACTAAATAAACACAGAAAGAGAATGAGGGGTAAAATGACTGTTGGACAGCATGGAGATACGTTCTTTATGAGAGCTGCTACTTGAATGGTGGAGAAACAGGATAACCAATTCTGCCACCACTCAGCAGCAACTTGCTGCCACCAGTCTAATGTTAATAGACTGATTTTTCTAAAGAAATCAAAATCCCATGTGTTTTATGGAAATGTAAAAATACTGAGTAGGTAAACAAGCATTTCTGAGGATTAGATATTTTTCTCTGTTTGTGACCCCTGTGTAGGAAAGAAGAAAAAGAAAGTCTTTGAGGGAACCACAGAAAGCTGTTTCAATTGCTTATAGGTTATTAGGTGGAAGACAAGTTTCAACTTTTTCTATTTTCCAGAAGGCCAAGGGTAACTAAACAGGGACTCGTGGGTGAAAGCTGTAGGAAAGCAGGTTTTCTGGCAAGGAGACTTTAACAATTAGAGCAGAGTAGAAATAGAAAAGTATAGGCTCTTTGCTGGAAAGTCTCGTATTTCTGGAAAGGTGGTATTCAAGCAGATGGTGAATGGGTAATGAGTTGTCAAGAATGTCCACTGAAGGGTCTAGACAAGATGACATTTCAAGTTCCTTCCTGTCATGAGATTCTTAAATCACTAAGATCTAGGTCCCTGTTCAGCTCTTCTTCAAATCTTCACCTTTTATGTCCATTATGGGAGTTAACACCCTCCTATACTGGACAAGTCAATATATTATTCTTAAAGGCTTGTATTTTCAGTGGGTGTATACTTACAATACATAACAAAGTTTCATTGGTTTGCACTTTCTGTTTAAAAATGTTTCTTTTATATTAAGGGATTCCTTAATCAAAGCTTTAGGTCTGAAGTTATAATTGTTCTGTTCTTCTACCACATACGAAAACAATTTGATAGCTAATACTGTAACTAAAGCCAGTTTATTCAGTTTCTAACCCAGCAGCTTTCTTGGAGTACTAGTTAGCAGTGCAAAGTGAAGTGAACTAAAAAAAAAATCCTTAGTTGGATTTATCTTAATTTTTCATTATTTATCCTAATTCTTTTTTTATTATTTATTTATTTTTTTTGAGTCATTGTACACAAATGGGGTACAACTTTTCATTTCTCTGGTTGTACACAAAGTAGAGTCACACCGTTTGTGTAATCATACATATACATAGGGTAATGATGTTTGTCTCATTCCATTATCTTTCCTTTCCCCCCACCTCCTCCCCACCCCTCATTTCCCTCTACACAATCATTATTTATCCTAATTCTAAAAATATGAAAACAGAACTGAACTATTTCACTTTTCTTTTCTCGTATATGTGACCTTTTGTCAGACATTAATATAGGAGTCAATCTATTTTTGTTACAACCCTTGTTTTAATGGTCACAGTTGTTTCTCTTATCAGGGTGAAAGTTAATATAATTTTACCAGCCTCCATAAAACCTCTCGATCCTTCTTTCCCTTTATAACTGGTTTAATTACCTTATAGTACATTAATACTATAATCTGTGTATGTGAATAACCAATGTATATATTCATTTCTAAATCAGTTGTTGTAATAGGTACTAGGTCCTTAAAATGCACATATTAAACTGGAAATTAGGCCAGCCTTCTAAATGTAAGAAATCTTCATTATAGTATAACATTCTCGGGAAAATAAATATCACATTCCTTCCTAAATCTAAAATCAGAAATAGTAGGACATGGTATTACTTGTCTATCAGAAGAATAAAGACTCTGCCTTAGCACAGACATACTAAAAACATTATCTCCACTCCCCCATCTCTTCAATTTGTGATCCTTAGGGAGGATCATTTTTGCCTAGTTTTATTTAGTTACTGAATCTAGTGGTTTGACCTCTTGAAAAGGTGGGTGGGAAGCACTACTGAGATTTTGAGAGTATTGAGAGTGAGTGGGTATTTTCCCTTTCAAGCTTTTGTTCCCTGATTTGGAGGGATAAATAATATTTGAATTTTTGTTTAACTCTGTAGAAAAAAATTATTTTTTCTGTTGCTGTTTTTAGAAAATAACCAAATTGTATAAGACAAGGAACTTCTTTTCTGTGTTCAAACTTATATAAGCCAAAGAAATGAGAGAAAAACTATGTAATATACGGTACAATATTAATGAAAAGATAGCAGTGACTTCCAGTTATCATATTAAGGTACGAATGATTTCCTAACTGATTTCATGTATCTGCAGTCAGTCATTAAAGAATCAGTTAGCCGGGGTTTCTAGTCTCATAGAGACCCATACTTAGAGAGGAGTGAAAGATAAGAATTACATCCCACTTTTCCTTAAACCATGTAGAGAATGGAATGAAATGCTTAAAATTTTGAGAGGAAAAAAAAAATCCCTCAAACTTAGAATTCTGTAACCTGTGAAATTAAATTTTAAAAGTGAGGAAAGAGTAGGGGTATAGCTCAGTGCTAGAGCACTTGCCTAGTTTGTGCCCTGAGTCTGGTCCCCTCATGACCAAAGAGGGGGAAAGAAAAAGAGGGAGAGAGATTAAGACTTTCTCAGATGAACAGATATTAAGGGAATTTGTTGTCAGCAGACAGGCCTTGCAATAAATGTTAAAACAAGTTTTCAGAGAGAAGGAAAATGATACAGGTAAGAAATTTAGATCTATATTAAGAAAGGAAGAGCATTACGAAGTACAGATAGAATAAAGAACTTTTTTCTTATTTTTGATCTAATAATTTGTGCTTCATAATGATAGAAATAAGATATTCAACTTGTATATATACTTAAGCATTAGTGAAATGAATGATAACAAGGGATGAGAGGGAAGATTTAGGGTAATTTTAAGGCACATATATTAGCTGTAAAATGGTATATATTTGTTTGAAATATATATATATATTTGAAAGTGGACTTGAATTAATTATAAATGTATCTTGCAAACTTCAGAACAACCACTAAAACAGAAGTATAACTGATAGTTTTAAGAAAGGAGAGAAAATGGAACTATATAAAATGCTCAGTTGAAAACAAAAAGGTAGAAAGGAGTGTAAGACAAAACTGGGAACAAAGAGCAAGAGCAATTAATAGAAAATCAGAACTAAGTATGTATTAATTCAGCTATAATCAGTAGTCACCTTGAATGTTATTGAACTAAATGCACCAATTAAATAACAGATTGTCAGAGTGGATAATAGCAAGACACAACTATATGTTATCTACAAATAACCCTATTTAAAACCTCATGTAGAGTAAAAATAAATGGTTGCAGAGGAATACACCATGCTAACACTAGATAAAAGAAAGCTGAAATAACTGCATTAATTTCACAAGTAGCCAACTCCATAGCAAGGATAGTTATTAGGGATGAAGGAGGGCATTACATAATAATAAAAAAAGGGTCATTTCTCCCAAGAACTGATAGTACTGTAAAGAGAAATAGATGAATTGACTATTAAAGTTGGAAA
>JAJEJO010000678.1:76042-156690 GCA_020662805.1 Glaucomys volans | reverse complement strand
CCCCCCCCCCCCCCCCCCCCCCCCGAAATGGACAGATTCAGCAGGCAGAAAATCAGTAAGGACATAGTTGAACTCTAAACGGCACCATCAGTCAACTGAACATAATGGAAATCTATCGGCTGCCTCATCCAATAATCGTAGAATATACATTATTCTCAAGCTCACTTGAAACATTCGCTAGGATAGACTACATTTTTGGCCCTGAAACATGCCTTAATCAGTTGAAAGAACAGAGCTTCTACAATGTATGTTCTCAGACAACAATAGAATTAAACTAGAAGTCAACAATATAAAGAGAGCTGGAAAATCCCCAGATTCCAAAGTTAGACTGTACAGTTCTAAATAATGCATAGATAAAAGAAGAAATTGTAAGAGAAAACAAAAGATAATTTGAATTGAATGGAACTGAAGATAGAACTTACTGAAATTTATGAAGTACAGCAGAAGCAAAGCAATGTGTACAGGAAAAATTAGCATTGAAAGCATATACTATAAAAAAGAAGATCTAAAATCAATAATCTAAGTTCCCAAGAAAGGAACAAGTAAAACAAAAGTAAGCTAAGTGAGATCAGCCAATCCCAAAAATCCAAAGGCCAAATGGTCTCTCTGATAAATGAATGATGATGCATAATGTGGGAGGGGGAAGGGTGGCAAGAATGGAGGAAGGATAGATAGCATAGAGGGAAGGGAGGGGTGGGGTCAGGTGAGGGGGGTAAGAATAATAGCAGAATGTGTGACAGACATCATTGCCCTGTGTACATGTATGAATGCACAGATGGTGTGATTCTACTTTGTGTACAACCAGAGAAACAATAGCTGTACTCCATTTGTGCTCAATGAATCAATAAGCAAATTAAAAAAAAAAGTAATCAGAAGAAAAATTATAAAATTTAGAGTAGAAATCAATGAAATTTGAAACAGGAAATTACTTGAGAAAGATCCATGATAAAAGCTATTTCTTTAAAAAGATCAATAAACTCAGTAAGTCTCTAGCCAACCTAAGAACAAGACATAAGACATGAAATACTAACATCAAAAATGAAAGGGAGGACATTACTATAAATAGTAAGGACATGAGAAGGATAATAAAGAAATATTATGAACAAGTCTGTGCCCTAGAATCTGATAATCTAGATGAAATGGATCAATTTTTGATTGACACAAGTGTTCTGCCAAAATTTACATAAGAAGAAATAATCTGAATAAGGCCTGTATGTGTTAAATAAATTGAATCAATAAGTAATAACCTTCCAAAATAAACCACCAGGCCCTTTTAGCTACACAAGTGAATCCCATTTAAATAGAAGCAATTATACCAATTCTCTACACTCTTTCAGAAAATAAAATGGAATATTTTCTAACTCATTCTGTTAGGTCACCGTCATCATAATCCCAAAACTGGACAAATATGTTGCAAAAGAGGAAAAGTGCAGACCAATAAATCTCATGAACATATTTGCAAAAATCAACTGAACATTAGCAAACCAAATTCAACAATTTATAGAAGTAATTATACATTATAAACAAATGGGATTTATCTGGATTTATCAAAGTTTGTTATCATTCAAAAATCAACTAATAGAATCCAATCCATCAACTGGATAAAGAAGAATCACATGACCATATCAATAGACAGAAACAGCATTTGACAAAATCCACTACTCATTTGTGATGAAAAACTCTCAGTTAAATAGAAATAAAGCAAAATGTGTTCAACCAGATAAAGAACAACTGCAGTATACCTACATATAACATATTCATGGTGAGAAATTTGAAACCTGTTTGCTAAATCAGTAACAAAACAAGAATGTTCCCTTCTGCCACTCCTTTATAACATTATACTAGAATTCCTAGCTAATGCAATAAGACAAAGAAGGAAATAAAAGGTACATTAATTGGGAGGGCAGAAATAAAATTTGATTCACTGATGATATGATTGTATATGTGGAAAATCTGAATCAACAAAAGAACCCAGAATAAGCAATTACAGAAAGTTGGGGAATAGAAATTTATAAACATACTTTGCTTTCTATATACAAGCAAAGAAATATGGAGTTTAGACTTAAAACATAGTACCAGTTACTTTACTATCCTAAAAATTTAAATCTTTAGGTATAAATTTCACAAAATATGTTTATATGAGGCAAAACTACAAAGCTCTGATTAAAAAAAAAATCATAAAGAAACTAAATACACAGATATTCCCTGTTCATGGATAGGAAGACCCAGTATCACCAACATATCAGTTTTTCTTAACTTTACCTATAACATTCAACAGAATCCCAATCAAAACCCCAGCATATTATTTTGTGGTTATTAACAAATTGATTTTAGGTCTTCCTGTTGTGGATCTGTTATAAGCAACACAGTGAATACCCTTTTACTTAGTTTTCAGTCAGAGGTTTTCATGACCTCAGTGATACAGTAGAATCTTCCTTGATGAGAGAACACATTCATAAAGGACAGGAATAAGAATTTATTCTGTAAAGGATAGGATTTGAGACTGTCTGTCTGAAAGAAGTAATCTATATAGTGCTTATGAATACAGATTCTGGGTGCAGGCTTCCTGAGTTTAAATATTATCTCTTTCACCTACTGGTTGTGACCCAGGGCAAGTTATTTAATCTGAACCTCCCTTTGCCTTGGTCCTCATGTGTCATGTGGTGATAATAAAAGTCTCAACCTCATAGTATTGTTAAAGTGAAGAAAAAAGTTTCATTTGTGTAAAAAGTTTTTAGAATAGTGCTGGCTAACATTAGGTGCTTAAATTGTTGTTGGTAGTGTTTACTTCCTTTTATAGTTCATAGTGTACAAGCATCATCAAAACCAACAGGTAATTTGTGAAATGCTGGATCTCATTGCCAGAGTGGGTATAAATTTGGCCAGTGCATCTTAACAAATTTATGGGTAATTCTGCTATACTTTAAGAAGCTGCAGGAATAGAGATAGTCATTGGAGGCTTTGCATCAGTAGAGTGAGACAGGACAAGTGATCCCTTCAGAAAGAAAGAAAATCTTCGGATATCTTCAGAGAGAATTGGAAGTTGGAGATTAGAAATTAAAAGGCTTTGGAAAAGGTGCTTGAGATATGACAAAGAAATTTTTGTCAATTTTTGGTGTAAAAAAATACTTTGAGATGTTGAGCCTGTATGACTCAGTGTGATGGTACTGTTGAAAGAACAAAGGTCAGTTAGGTGAATGAGTTTGCTGCTGGTTTGTTTTGTTTGATATGATTGAGGGCCACTCAGGTTCATATCCAGTCGGCTGTTAAAAGATGTTCGCTTCAAGGTTTCTTCTGGACCAGAGTCAGAGAAACAGAGGCTGCCTAACGGATGATTGCCGCCAGCTAGGCTTCAGTTTCTCATCTAAACTCACACAACAGGAATTCTCCATTTAGAGTGTCTGAGGTACTGACATTGAGATTGCAACCCTTGAAATTCTGTATCACTGTATCATTTGTTTATGATTGTTTACTGGCATTACAACTTTTCCATAGTTTGCCATTTTCTTGTTTTTAATCTTACTATTTATTATAGAATCAGACTTTTAGTTTTATTACCTTTCAAGGCTAAGAGCTCAAACTAAGTTCTATCCAGGAAACCTTTCTTCTTACTTAAGTTTCCACTACTGTATCTAATCATGTGATGAATATGCTACTGCTTTATTACATTTATTTAAAATCTATTTAGGGACTTTGCAATAAGCTACTGTTATGTTTTTTAATATTGCATATAGTATGTGGGCATTATTGATGAGTTGTGGAGACCAAAAAGATCCTGGTGTGTCCATTTTATCTTAATGAAGAAATATTATCAATTAAGTATTTTAACTTTTATATTCGTATTTCATGTTCTCACATGAGTTGTCAAATTCACTTTTTCCATTTTATTAGAAGATAATACCTTTTTCTCCAGAGTTTTTGGTCCTATTTCTCCTTCATCTGTCTTTGCCATCACAAATAAATTACCACAAGAATAAATCTTTTCTTGGGTAAGAAGAGAAATGATATATCTGCTTAATAAAACTTTTTTAAAAAATCCCTTGATATCTGAAAAGAATCTAATTTCTTTAAGAATAAGAAGAAAAATCCCTGGACATGTAGTTTTTGAATCATTCAGTAAGTTTACAGCTGAATTCCAAGTATTCAAAGATGTTTTAATATATTAGCCAACATTTTTACATCCTATAAGAATTAAATCCAGGGTTAGGATTAGTTCATTGGCAGAGCTCTTGCCTAGCACATGTAAGATCTTGGCTTCAGTATTTACCCTGGGGTTGGAGAACCAAAAATTAAATCCATCATCTAAGCATTGGGAAAAGGATGTTTATTATAGCCTTGTGAATTAGAGAGTTTAACATATTTTTAGGAACGTGTGAGGCATTGTAAAAGCAATTTGTGAACACTATCCACTTTTTCTCTCACTGCCTCAGTGGAGTTGGGTTTTCTTTAAGGTTCTTAAAAGAAACTACTATATAACAGTATGATTTTTAAAAAATTATTACTACCATCAGCAGCAATGGGTATATGAGCAGACAATGATAGCGCTCTGCCTGGTTTTCCAGAATCTCTAAGCTCCTCACAGTCACTGTTGCCAGAGGCAAAGTACATATATTTGAAGAGCCCTTCAAGTGTTGAAGTGACACTAATATTTGCCTTTGAAAAACAGTTTATTTCTTAATTTGGAGTCATACCTCTAAATTAACCTGCTCAATCATTTTATGAGTCAGTGCATATTCAACTTGGGTAAGCTTATAAAATTTAAGATGAGTTTCACAGCAGTTCCACCTCTCCCTTTTCTTTCCTCAACCCTTTCTCACCTTCTATCCCCAGTCTTCCACTTACTCTAAACTGTAGTCAGGTGTCTGAACTACAGGGAATGAGAGTGTGCAGGAGATGTGAGTCAGGGAAAAACAGCACAAGGAAGAAAGTAATCAGTTTTTAAATTGTTTAAACTACTCTTTGTTTTTGTTTGTTTTGTTTTTAATGGCTGTTTTTTTAAGCCATGGAATCCTTTTGTCAAATAAAATTTGATCCAGGATTCTAGAACATGTAAAAGGTGGGCTATTCTATTTGCAAGGATATAAAGCTGAACCCTCCTCACTAAAAGACTTCTTGCTCCTCTGAGTAAGAATAGAGGGCATAGAGGAGGCTTTTGCATAACTTATGGCAATACCCTTTAAAAATCACTGTTCTGTACTGAAAAGTCATGCTGTTACAACACATTATTTTTAGTCCAACATAGAATGCTTATCAGAAATTTCTGTGATAATTCATAAGAAGAAATTAGTAATTTTGTTTGCAAGCTTAATGTATACAAGGTGTTAGAAAACATAACTTTAATAGATTTCAAAAATCAAATTACCAAACTTAGTTGACTTTTTCATATTGTTTTCCTTTTAAGATAGTCCGTTTTCTAAAGAAAGGATGTGATTGGCCTGGGCTTGGTGATGGAGGACATCTGTCATTCCAGTGACTCAGGAGGCTAAGGCAGGAGGATCACAAATTTAAGGTCAGCTTCAGCATCTTAGGGAGACCCTAAGTTACTTGGCCAGACCCTGACTCAAATTTTTTAAAATAATAATAATAAATTAAAGGACTAGGAATGTAGCTCAGTGATGGAGCAGCCCTGAGTTCAATAACCAATAAATTCCCTTTCCCAAAAAAGAAAGGGACAATATATTACCAATTTTTGTTGCTTTTGGGAACTGGGATAAGTACAGTATACCATACTTACTATGGAGAGATTTCAGTGACTTAAGATTTTCCCATGCTTCTTAAACTGTGGTCATATCAGCTATTAACTTTCTTGTCCTTTTCATAGATTACATAATACATTTAGTAAAGCACTCTTACAAGTTGCATATTGATGTTTACAGATTTATAATCATTTGATATGTCTTTAAATTTCTTCTTTTAAAATACAAAATAGAGCTTTGCAATAACAATAATATAAACACATTTGTGTTTGAAAAAATACTTTATTTGCATTATTAACCACTTTTTATAGAAATATCATTCTGTTCTCAATATCCATTTGAGTTACTAATTCCAGCAAAGTGGAGGTCTAGGGTCTAAGTTTGATTTCTTTACAGTCATACATGATGACATTTGCAAAAGTGTGATTATGATGATACTGAGTGAAAATAAAACTTTAGTAGCGTTTCAAATTAGTTCAAAATATTTTCAGTTAGAATGTGGCCAAGTTGGCCTACGTACTATAGTACAGGCTGATAAATAAGATTATTAAATAAGCTGTCCTAAACACCTCATATAAAACCATCTTTAAGTCTAATAATTTAACTGAAAAGCATATAAGCAAACCCTACTAATACACCTACTCTTCCCAAAATTTTAAATGTTCTGTAGTTATAGTCAGAAATCAGTTTTTTCATAATTTCTGTAAAGTATTCCCTGTGTCTTACCAAATATAGTAAATATATCACAAGCAGTGTCAAATTGTGAAGTGGTATGTATATAGGGGGAAAAATTACCGTAAATAGTTCCTTTTTAATTAATTAACTAATACTTTAATATTCTGATCTATAAAATGCCATAAGATACAAATTGCTGTTTGAGCATTCTCTGTGTTGCATAGGCAAAATGTGGAGTAAATGAAAAGCCAAAAAATTATAACGTTGTATAAATGTTTAAAATTTATTTCTAAAAATGATTATTGCATTTGACTTAGATTTTAATATTTGGTGAGATGGGTTTTAGTTTTTAAATATTTAGAAGACATTTCATAAGTGATATGTGAATTATGTCTTCTTGTTGAGAAAGTATGACTACAAAATCTGTCCACAGTTTTAATGTTGTATTTTTTTCCTTTATTGTCTCAACAAGTTTAATATTTTAGAATGATGCTTGCATTTTTTCTTTCCTAATTTAATAGTAGTTCCAAATTTTAAGTATTTCATATTCAGTGAAAACTTAACTTTAGTATATTTAAAAGCACCTCTTCCCAGCTCTTTAGAGATGTATTTACATTATGGATTTATTTCCAGATAACACTAGCACACCGGTTTGTGTTCTGATACTTATTTTTTGCAGTTGATAATGAAATCAATAGATTTTATATACAGTCTGTCCTATGAGGATATCGTAAGTTTTTGACATCATAAGAAAAAGATTCGTGACTGTGCTGCAGCTAAGTGTATTAAGGACCAAACTTGGCAGCTTTTGGTGCCTTTAACAGGTACTGTGTTCACACATGATAAGGTGTTAATGGAAGCCAAAAGTAGATCTGACTTTTCAGAGAGTTTTGCCAGATGTTTATTCATTGAACAAATAATTAAAGAAAGCCAGATTTTGTTCTAGCACTTGGAAGTACCATAATGTGCTGAATTCTTGTTCTCAAGAGTGTGTCTATAAATTGATGTAGATTTATACAGGCTGTTTGCATCCTATTGGCTGTGATTAGCTGAGTATTCATTGAAGTTTTGAAATTATCATGCAATATTAGGAATTTTTTTTAAAAAACATATTGTCTGTATAGTTTTTTGGCTTTTTTAAAAACACTAAGCCAAGTTTTGAATTAGTTTAGTACTTCTAAGTTATTCAGCCCAAGGGAAAGACAGATTTAACAGAATGAGAGTAAATGAAAAATCTGTCCCATCATTGAGGTTCTTTTGTAAATTTACAACTCTTGAGGAAAGCTAATTAACTGAAGCACATCATGTCTTGCTTTTTTCCGAGATGAAAATACAGGAATACATATGAACTGAATGGTAAAAATGTTAAACTACCCTGATTGTAAGGAGGGGA
This sequence comes from Glaucomys volans, assembly GCA_020662805.1. Taxonomy (NCBI): domain Eukaryota; kingdom Metazoa; phylum Chordata; class Mammalia; order Rodentia; family Sciuridae; genus Glaucomys; species Glaucomys volans. The sequence continues at coordinate 148,926 of JAJEJO010000678.1, read as the reverse complement.
AAAAAGATACTTCCTTTTCTTCTTCATTTCTATTTAAAATAAATCCTCAATATTATATGTAATTTTTTATAATATAGTGAAATCTTTTTATTTAGACATACAAACATATAGATTTCCAATAGTTTAAAGCTAATATACACTGTCTAAAGCTAATAAATGAACCACAGTACTGATGGTTGCCTGAGCAAAAGTTAATGTTTTTGAAACCAACTAATACACTTAACTATGGCATTTGAGCAGTAGGTGTTCTGCTTATTTTTATTACAAACTTTGTACAGTTTTCTTACATGTTTACAATAATCTAATTAAGGTAGTGCTTAAATGTTTATGAAACATGGTAGCCAGAGAGCTATGTTTAAAAGGTACATTAATCTCAATGTGGCATCCATTTTCTTACTGAGTAACATAACCTGGATTATGTTTTTTCCTAAAGTTTTAAATTAGTAATATTTCAATATCAAATCTGAAGAGAATAAAATTTGCATCTACAAAATGACAAAATTGTGCATCAGTGCCTCTAAATCAGACAAAGTCTAAAGTCAAACAGGTTTTAGTACCAAAAAGAAAAGAATACCCCAGAGTCCGGGGACTCAGTGGTAGAACACTTGCTGAGCATGCACAAAACCCTGGATTTGATCTCCAGCATTGGGGAGTGTGGGGACTCTCCAAAATGATCCAGAAGGTGATCTGTACTATAATTGTATAAATCTCTTTCCCTAACCCATTTTTATAGTCCTACATATTCCTTTTCCCCACATTTTTTATTGGTGCATTATAATTATACATAAACTAAATTTTAATGAGTATATATAAGATTATATATTTTGTAATTTCCCTCTTTTCCAAACACATTAATATACAAATAGCAAAAGTATATCCCACTAAGTTCAGTAAACATTAATATACCAGAGTATGCATTTTGCATGTCAAGATGATTTGCAGAGTATGATTTGCAGTCAAAATGTGAAAGAAAGAAAGGGAAATTCTCCTGGAATAAAAATTTATTTAGTCCCCTAACCCCTCATCTTTATCTGAAGTAACCAGTTGTGCTTTGTTGTCGTTGTTTTCATTTTTCCCCACATTTTTTATTGGTTCATAATGATGAAATTTGTTATTACATATTCATACGTGAACCCAATATAATAATATGATTTCACCAGTATCACTTACCAGCCCCTCCTGGCTTCACCCTCCCACACGTTGGTTCCTTTTCTCTACCAATCTTCCTTTAATTTTCATGAGATCTGCCCCCATCTTTCTTTTTCTTTTTCTTTTTCCTCTCTAGCTTCCTCATTTTCGAGAAAATAGGACCCTTTATCTTCTGAGATTGACTTTTTTTGTTCAACATAATGGTTTCTAGTTTCATCCATTTTCCTGCAAATGACATTCATTTTTATTTACGGCTAAATGTAAACTCCATTGTGTATATATGCACCACATTTTCTTTATCTGTTCATCTATTGATGGATACCTAGGCTGGTTCCATTGTTTGGCTGTTGTTAATTGTGCTGCTGTAACATGGATATGTATGTATCATTGCAGTATGATGACTTTAATTCTTAAGGATATATCGAGCTGGTTCCATGCCATCCTGCTTTCCATGGTATTCTTCTTAATTTACCGTCCCACCAACAATGTAAAGGTGTTCATTTTTCTATCCACCTTTCCAGGATTTGTTTTTTGTTTTTTTTAAATGTATTTTTATACATACATACATACATATAGACCAGGGATTGAACTCAGGGGCATTTAATCACTGAGCCACATCCACAGCCCATCAGGGTCTCACTGAGTTGCTTAGTGCTTCACCATTGCTGAGGCTGGCTTTGAATTCCTGATCCTCCTGCCTCAGCCTCCCAAGCTGCTGGGATTACAGGTGTGCTCTGTCAAGCCTAGCTGTTATGACTGCCATTCTGACTGTTGTGAGATGAAATCTCAGTGCAGTTTTGATTTGTATTTCCTTAATTGCTAATGATGTTGAACTTTTTTGTGTATTTGATGACCATTTGTATTTCTTTTGAGAAGTGTCTTTAGTTCATTTGCCCATTTATTAATTAGGTTATTTGATTTTTTGGTAGAAAGCCTTTTGTTAGATATTTAAAAATGTATTCTACATATAAATCTGCTGTTAGAAAAGTAGATAGTGAACGTTTTCTCCCTTTCTGTGGGTTCTCTCTTCATTTTCCTAATTGTTTCCTTTGCTGTGCAGAAGCTTTTAATTAAAAACGATGTCATCCCTTTTATTAACTCCTGGCATTATTCCTGAGATTTAGGGGGTCCTATTGAGAAAGTCATGACCTGTGCCTATCTGCTGGATTATTGACCCTACCTTTTCTTCTAGGAGTTGCGTAGTTTCTAGTCTAATTCCTAGGTCTTTGATCCATTTTGAGTTGATTTTTGTGCAAGGTGAAAGATAAGGATCTAATTTTTGTTAAAAACAAACAAACAAAAAACAGTCTTTTCTTCAGTGTATGTTTTTGGCACCTTTGTCAAGGATCAGATGACTATAGATGTATAGGTTTGTCTTTATCTTCTATTCTGTATGTGTCTGTTTTTATGCTAGTACCATGCAGTTTTTGTGAAGTAACCAGTTTTTTCATACTTTAGCTTATTGAACAGACTTTTATTGCTATAAATTGATGCACGATCTGCATATCCAGATTCATGAAATCAAAGTACTGTTCAACCAAATGTTCAGTATCTTGAAAGTAGTTTTGGTTTCATGTCTACTTATATTATTTGCCCAAAACTCATGTAACTTCTCCTTGTAGTTGTTTCTGTGGTGACTGAATTTAGGTTATTTGTAATAAATAACCCAGATGGCTTTTAAACTGAATCTGGCCATTTTCACTTATCTCTCAACCTACTGTTTAAACTCTGTTATCAATTTTAATTTTAGAGGTTTTTAAATCACTAATAATAGTTCTGATGATAGAGAAAAGTAGTAGTACAAGGGTGATATTAGTAGAATTAACCATGAGAATAGCACTGTACTGCTAGACATGTTGAACACAATAGTAACTGGTAGATACAATGTTTATACAATAATCTGTAAAGTGGATATTTTAAATCTTAGTTTATAGAATAAAAAGTCTAGAGATAAAACTTACTTGACTGAAGTCTGATTCACATATTCAAAAAGTGGCTGTTTTCATCCCTTGCTTTTTACCCTGTTGATTAGGGAAAGATTCTTGCCATACAGCCATAGAGATAGCCAAATGCACCTGATGAGGTGAACAAGAGTTTATTAGTCATATATTCTCATACCTCAGGGGAGAAAGACTCCGTGCACTCACAGGATTATATGAAAGTTACCCTTCAGAACAGAGCGAATAAGGGATGTGGGAGAGAGACAGGATGTGTAGCCTGAGGATATAGCGCAGTTGGTAGAGTGCTTGCCTCTTAAGCACAAGTCCCTGGGTTCAACCCCAGCACTGCAAAAAAAGGTGTGTGGTGGGGGGAGTGGTCCCTCCTTCCCAAAGAAGGATGTAATGGACTTGTTTGAATAATTCCTCAAGCAGGCTGAGAACTGAAACGTACTACTGAAGGATAAGCAGCAACTGCCTCTGACCCTTTGATAAAGATGGCTGTTTCTATGGTTCCTTTTCTACTGGACCAGAGTAGGGAATGGAACTTGGGCAAGGTCATTCAAGGCCTCACCAGTTTGACCAGATGTCAGGGGAGCACATGATATTAAACGTCAATTTTAGGTTTTATGCCACATTGGCTAAACAGGGATTCTAATTGTGGATTTTCTGACTCCGGTACCTATGTTCATCCACTTTTCATGGTGTTTTTTTTCTGGGATCACATCTTAACATTTTAATAGTAACTGTGTATTCTTTCATGGGCATTTTTTTAGTCTTGTTTCCTAAAGAATTCATACACTGTAGCATCTTTTGTATTCTTACATAAAACAAGATCATTCTCATTTGGAAGGTGTATTATTCAGTTTTCTGTTGCTGTGAAAAAAACACCTAAGAAAGCCTAAAGGAGGAAAAATTTATTTTGGCTCACAGCTCACAGGCCTCAGTCCATAATTGCTTGGCCCCATTGCTATGGCCTTGTGTTGAGGCAGAATGTCATGCTGGGGAGCACCAGGTCAAAGCTTCTCACCTCATGCAGCCCATTAGCCACAGAGGGAGAGGAAGGGGGGTGGGGGGAGCCAGAAACAAGATATATCCATCAAGGACAAGCTTTCAGTGACCTACCTCTTCCAGTTAGGCCCACCTTCTACCAGTTCCACCCACCTCCCAACAGTGCCACCAGCTGGAGATCACATTGTCAATACATGAGACTTTGAGGGACTTTCCAGATCCAAACTATAACAGAAGATAATTTAAGAAATTTTTTTTTTCCATTTTAGAGGAAAGAAGTATATCCTAATTATATTTTGATTTAGCTTTCTTCCACACAGAATTTTTTTTTACAGAGTCTGTCTTCACTCCCCAAAATCTAGCTTCCCCATATTCCATGTTATTTTTATTAGAACATTTTCACTTCTCCTTCATAGCCGTACCACAAGCTGTAATGCTCCTGTCTCTACAATTGCATCTCCTACATTACACCTTTCCCACTACTCCTGAACAGAATCACATTCACCCCATCTTCCATCTCGATTCAGAAATACTTCACAGAGTACTTGTGGGTTGGAGGTTACACACGATGCTCAAAAAATAGGAGATGGTTTCTGCCATTGAGACAAATACAAATAAGAAATTTCTGCAAACAAAATAAGGATTGTAGTAAATCAATACACACAGATCCCATGCTGCTCCTTCAGACCCACCAGGCCATCCATGAGCTGGCTTTCACGTGCCTCTGCAGCCCCATTTTCTGCTACTTTTCTTCACTTTCAGTAGACTCTAACCACATTGGCCTTCTTTCCAACTTCTAAAAAACACCAGGTTTTTCATCTTTCAGGGCCTTTCTCCTTGGTGTGGAGCAGCCTTCCTTTCATGTCTTGCTCCTTCTCTTCTTCTAGGTCTCATTTGATGTGTTAAGTTGAAAAAGATTTGAATTAAAAGGGACAAGTATTCTCAAATAAGTGGCAGATACTTTTCTATTTGTATAGTTCTAAGATTTTATATTAGATGGTACTAAGTAAATTTTATGGTATTGTGAAAGTAAATTGACGACAGGCAGCCATTGAGCTCTTAGGTATTAAAATTTTAAAGCACTTAAAATTTTCCTTTTTATGTGTGACAAATCTGATATAGTCTTGAAATGTTTACTAAATTAGGTACTATAGCATATGGCCCACGCTGTATAAAACAGAGAAGAAATGCTTATCATGGTTCATAAGTTTAAACATTGGTTTCAAACCATGAAAGAATCTGAATGTAGGTATGTGCTTGTTAGGTTTGTCACCATAGCTACAGATTTTCTAATAACAGTAGCAGTATTCTTAGAGCTGGGATTGTGGCTCAGTGATAGACCACTCATCTAGGATGTGTGAGGTACTGGGTTCAATTCTCAGCACTGCATATAAATAAAAAAAATACGGTCCCCAGCTGGAGTTGTGGCTCAGTGGAAGAGAGCTTGCCTAGCATGTGTGAAGCACTGGGTTTGATCTTCAGCACCACATATAAATAAATAAAATAAAGGTGCATCAACCACTAAAAAAAATTTATAAAAACAATAGCAGTATTCTTGTAAGGTTAGTGCCTTCCTTCCAAGCATATTTGAATACTCACTACACCACATATAATGGTTAACTCTTTTGTCATTATAGTAAGGAAGACATGAATATCATTAGATTTGCCCCCAAATAAAGCATTAGACCATTTTCCCAACAAGGTAATCTGAGATTACAAAATATAGAATAGGAACTTAGTTACTGTAAATAGGTTGATCAAGAGAAATATTTTCTATTTATTGATATTGAGTTTGTGATATTTTGTTTTGATTTGACTTTTAAAAGCTCTTGTTTATATAGGGTACTTCTCTGGTTAACATGATGATGTAGCCTCATGCACATGGATCACGGACGTATACTGCAAAAGGAAACCATATGGCCAAATTCCTTTCTATTGGTCAAGGGACAGTTGCCAGGAAGACAAGGACTACAGGGGGTCAAAGAGTTTGTTATAGACCTGTTTCAGGAGATGCTGCCTAACTCAAACCTCTTTAAGCCTGAATCATGGAATTGTGCTGGAAATTCTCATGAATGTATGTTTGGATTAAGATGGATATTGGAAGTGGAATTAGAATGCCAAGTGCCCAAAGCCTAAGAGATTGTCAGAGGGAGTCTCAGAAGACCTGGAATGCGTCATACATATACACACAATGATTGCTGTACAACCTATCTTCTAGCAGCTCTCCCCTCAAGAGTTTGGAACCCCCATTAATTCCACCAGCTTTTGAAAGTGGAAAAATAGATATATTTTATGTTAATGTGTTTAAGTGGATAAATAGCTTAAACCAAAATGCATTGTGTTTCTCACTCTGTGCTCAGTCCAGATGTGTAACTAAAGTACCACAGCACTCTCAGTGATGAGCCCATTTTGTGTTTAGCCTACATAGATTGAGCTTCCTTGGCTCTGTAACCTACCCGGTATCAACACGTGATCTGAATGAATCACCAGTGGAGCCAAAGAAGCTGTATTAATTGTAGACATTCTTATTTTTTTCTATAAATGCCTACTAAGATATAAAGTATTGACTGCTTTTTAGCTTCATGTTAACATTTCCATCTCAAAGTCTGTACAGACCCATGGTTGTACTATGTGAAATCTTTGAGCATCAAAAGAGAAAATTGTGTTTCTTGATAGAAAGGAAGTGGTCACAGATCATGCCAGCCAAATAAATTTGCCAGTGCTTTCAAATATAGAGCCGTTGGGTGAGATCCTGAGATAAAGGATTAGAGTAAGATCAACCTAAATGTTTCAGTCTGGTTAATTTGTATGCTGCTTAAAATTTTCATTTTTATGAGAATAGTTTTCAGATATAAAATACCATGAAGGTCTTCTGAGTTATTGTTTGACTTGGCTTAAAAGATAATAATAATAATTTAAAAAGGTGTCCTGAAGATATTTCTTCCTGGTTCATCCTTGCAAGTTTTGTTTCTTGTTCTTCCTATATAGAATCCCCTCTTGACTCCCAGCAGTGTAGCTGAATATTTAAATCCTGAGATTTGTTTATTGTTAGGCAGATTCATTTTCTGCTGAAGCAAACAAAGGAAGTTACCTACAGACTATTTGAAAAATCCCCTGCCACTGACATTTTAGTTAAAATTCTAAGGAGAGAATGGACTGTTTGGATATTTAGTTCTAGTTTAAAAGTGCTGGGATTTTTAGGCTGAATTTTAAACCATTGAAATCATTTGACCTAGTGTTGCATCATTTGGGCATTCTGAAGCCTCAGATGAGAACTCATACCAACTCTGGTGTTGGCAGGCAGCTGTTGTGCTTGTCAAATGAATTAGAATTGCTGGAGTCCTGCCTACTTGATCAAGGATGGAAGAGTTGAGTAAGAAAGCTTGATATATGGAGGCTATTCCATCTTCTTTAAATAGGGATCAAATTGGCCCAGTTGTTGGAAAGAAGCACAAACGGGTTCATTAGAGGAGCCACTGACTTGTTCTAATGCTTATGTGGCTGGGGAAGGCTTCCAATATTGCAGATAGATAGCATTGATTCTCGTCTTTTTTACTGGTAGCATATTCATCATAGTTTTATGCTATTATTTTTGAAAGGCAGTTTTAAATTGTATAACGTTTGAGGCAATATTCTGAACTAAAGATTTTAAATATGTTTTTAATTGCTAACAGCAGTGGCAGAAAATAACTCTTCACTTGGGAACTTTTGAAACAAATTTACTATTGTTGTGATACTTAGGTTCAAGAATATTACATATTTATTTAAGTACATTTAGAATGTTGTAAGACATTGCTTTGTGATTTAAATTGACATTCCCAGGGTTCATATGATTAGTTATAAGTTTGGATTTTAGTCCCAGACTTTTATATTAATTCAACTTTGGATCGAAGTGTTGCCTTTGTAATGCATGCTACACAAATATAAACCTGTGAGCAAAGAACATGAGTGCATTTTTAAAATAAAGACCTAGAGTACTGTTAAATTCATCAAACATTAGTAACAATCAGGCAAGGAATATTGACTGAAAGGGACAGAAATCAGGGAGAAAATCAGGCAGAACAAATTATGTCATTAATACTGAATTAAATAAAGACACATTTTAATGAATTGAAGAATACTGAAATAATTCTGAATGTTATTTAAAAAAATGCCACAACTGATGGTTAAATACAATTAATCACCACTGCTACCACAAAAGGTCTGGGTCCCTTCCTATAACACAGGATGGCATTATTGCTTACCTTTTAGCCCAGTGATAAATTCTAAGTATTAAGGAAGATTTGTTTCTGATCCTAAGTATTCATAAAAACATATGAAGCATTTTTAGGTATACTTATGTTTTTCTGTATTTAAGGAAAAAATCTTAATACAAAGTGTTATTTTATTAATATTATTACACTAAATTAAATATAATTTATACTAAATTAAAGTGCTTTACTTAGGGCACTGAGCTTTCTTTGTGTGTATGTGGATTGTTTTCCCTACCATATCTCCTTGTAAAAGCTTGTTTTATGAGTCTTTAAATTTTTTTTTAACATCACAAGCTTTTTTTAATTCAAAAGAAATCTCACAAGGTAGAATTTTGTAAACTAATAACTTAGCGAGACTGATCATCTTCTCACTTTGTGTCCACTACCAGTTTGTATTCTAGAGAGGCTCAGATAAGTGGATCTGGTCAGTGGTTGCTGATTCCTTCACTCTTGCATAGTTCTGCCTGGGGTTTCTCTCAGGGGAATGCTCTTTGAAAAAAATGTTTGTGTGTAACACTTATATTGCATATTATTTAATTTAGTTTGATAATATATCACATCAAATATCCATAGCAGTCAGGATCAAACCAAATTTAGTAATTAAAAAGCAGCAATTCATTAGATATGCATTACCTCCATGTCCTATTAAATTCCTTCAGAATAACAACTCTTTAGCTTTCCACCTACTTCTCTCTACTCTACAATCTTCCTTTCTGTTCATTTTCTTCCTTGTGGGTGTTAATACATGAAGTAGTAGTTTTCTCATTCTGTCTCTCTCTGCCTGAATGATGTTATCTCTGCCTTTGGTTTTACTTACCACCTCTGAACTTCAAAGAAATAACTTCTTTCATATCATAAAGACACCACAGACCATCAGGTCTGTCTTAATTTGGCTTCCCAGAAAGTACAACTTGAAGCAGAGGGTTATGTTAACTTTGTTAGGCAATGCGCATTTCCAGCAAGTAAAATGAGGGATACAGAGAACTTAGTTTATAGGGGAAAAGCCAATGCATGGACAAGCCATTGAGTTTTCTGCTCCTGCTTATCCTATAGGATCATCCTTGAGACTCTATGTTGCGAAAGGAGAACGGAGGAAAATTTTTGTCACTAGTTTCTGTTTCTCATTGATCTGAGATTCACTCTATAGTGTATTAGCCACTCCATAACCCCCACATAGCTCATGGAGTGTCATGCAAGTGGGGATGCAAAGCAGCCTCAACATAGATACCCTAGAGCAAGAGGCAAGTCAAAGGCGGTACTATCAGGTTGAAGTTGTGTACTCTCAGGTTATACTTGTGTAAAGGTGGTACTGATGAGACAAGATGAAATAAGACACAAGTGAGGATGGGAGGATCTGACGTAGTATATAAAAGGCGTCCATTACAACATAGCCCTTTTGACACTCTGATCCATTTATGCCCTACATTATACCTTAGTAGCAAAGGTATTGGGAACTGAAAACCAAATCCATCTATCCAGAGCAGGTATTCTGTAAAGACAAAAACCATTACTGCTCCCTTGTCACTTCCACCATAATATAATTAACCTTACCTTGAGTGATTGATCTCCAGTAAAGGTACCATATCAGGGACTTGACATCAGTCTCCCTTGTTGGCAGGTTAGGCGTTTAGCAATAGTTTTTTCAGCCTAGTGCAAGGAAGTAGTTCAGCTACTGTATTGTGGGCCCATTGTGTCAACTCTGGTGGCCTAAAATGGGAAGCGGGCTAACAGTCATAGGGCAAGTCATCCTGTCCACCTATTGTTGACATTAGATAACACCCATTAATATTTTGGTGCATACTTCCTGGCATTAATGTAAGACACAAAAATGCACCTGATTTGTACCCAGTCCATCTTTCCCAGGCTTATCACATTACCTTCCATTGTTATTTTTTAGGCTCCAGATACAACAGCCAGACCATTCACTACTGCCCATGTGTCAGGACATAACTGTAGCACAGGGCATTTCTCCCTCTATTTGAAATGAATGATGAAGTATACTGCTCCAGTTGTTCTTACCTGCTACACTTCCTTTTACCAGTCTTTTAGGTGTACTCCTAAATATGCCTGCAAGGGAGCAGCAGTTTATTTTTTGGCTAGATCTGAATTCCTTTGTTAGTTGATCATGAAAGGAAAAGGCATTAGTGATTTGGGATTCTGGGTTACATGTAAATGTAATTTACTCATGTTTTCTGAAGGTACTTGTGCCTAATACCAAAGGTGGCATTTCTATCATATAGCAGGCTGGTTCTTTGCCCATCTAACTTTGACTTAATAGACAATTAAAAATCAGTTGTTTGTTCACTCAGGCATGCAGGCTCTACTTAGGCCTTGTAACATGTTGGAAGCTGTTTTTGGTTTGTTTTAATATCGTTATTCTCTGCTGTAGAACCCCAGCATATTCTTTGTGATTTCTCCTTTTGGTGCTTGACAGAGACTCCAGAGCATCCATATCCATTAAGGATTGGTCCTGTACCATCTGATGCACTGATCACAGATGCTTAATAGCCTGAACTTACTACAGAGTCTTCTCTGTTGTTCTGAGTCATCCTTCCAAGTCTCTGGCAAATGGGTAAAAAATTGTATTTTAAAGCAAAGAATATGCAACCTCCAAACTCAAAAGAAGCCTATCTTTTTTTAAACGGTAGATGTTGAGAGATGCAACAGCTTGTTCTTTACCTTAGAATATTCTCAGCATGTCTCAGTGTCCTGGACTCCTTAAAAACTTATTGTGCCATACCCCTTAATTTTTGTGAGGTATCTTTTGTTTCTGTGTTCTCTGAACTATCTATGCTTTCCATTTCTTACTCATCATATCCAGTTGGTATGCTGTCATCAATAAAGTAGTATGTGAAGATGATCCAGGCTGACTGAATTTTGAAGTTCAGAAGAATTGAATTTATTCTGGGGCAAGGTATTATGCTGTCCCTGCCATTGTGAAGATAGTCTGCTTTTGATACTCCCCACTGATAGAGACTGAGAAATACTATCACCACTTCAATAGCTAAGCATCAAATGCCAAAGGCTATCTTAAAATACCATGACAACTGCAATTGGGTCTTCTACTAGTTTCAGATTAGGTTTTTATTTTATTTTATTTTTTCTGTTGGGCCATGCAGCATATAGAGAGAAGCTGTAGTAAGGACTGCCATCCCTCTACATCTTTAAGTCTTTGATAGTGATGCTAACATCTCTACAGTTCTTCCTAGTATATAGTCTTGCTTTGATTTAGTATCTTGATGGAGTATAGAATTGTGGAGGAAAGTTTCAGGGAATTATATTCAGCCCTTCTTTGAAAAATGATACCTATTCCCCTTGTCAGAGAGCTGATGTGAAGGTTTCCCAGTTATACCCTTGAATACTGGGGACATAACTCCAAGATATCTTCAGTCTGCAGATCCTTTGCACCCATCATAAGGGAGATTTGACCAATAGCTTCATGAATTATGTGGCCTCCGTAAACCCTCACTCTACCCAAAGAAGCATGATAGCAGTTCAGGTACACCCATATTGGTGTAATTTGGTATCCAGTTGTAGTAATTCTCAAAAAGCCTGGGTTTTCTTTTTTTCTAGTACACAGTTATCCATGCAAAAAAGTTGTTTACTCATTCTCTCTCTCCTTACACGGGCTTTTTCCTCTGTGTGACCCATTCATTCCTCTGTGATTTCAGGAGTTATATGGTTTTCCTCCCCAGGCAAATCAGACATGTTATTGCACTAAATATCTTTTTCTTAATGCTATTTATAACAGTCATTGTTTTGTTTTGTTTTGTTGTTTGTTTTGTTTTGTTTAGAACCTTTTTTATTCATCATTTAACCAACAGAGGTGGTGAGCTGGTGCCAACACAAGCTGAGATAGCCTGTGAAGGCCTACCTCATAACAACTCAATAGGAAAAAGAAAAAACAGAAATGGGGATGGACTGAATTCTTTTCAGAGAGAACAAAGTGTGTATTTATATATTGGCACCTCATTAAAAACTGCCTGGCAGCTAAGCGTTGTGGCACAAGCGTAGTCCCAGCTACTTGGGAGGATCACCTGGGCAATCTTGCAAGACAAAAACAAAAACTGTTACTACACCACCACCAGAAACACAGAGCATGTAGAAATCAAAGGAAGCTCTCTACATACCTCACCTATACTGTCCTCCTCTCCTGTAGCCATAAACAAGCTCTTGACTTTGGCAGGGGAAGGTGATCAATGTGCAGTCCTCAGTGATCTCACCATTTATTTACTTTAAAGATGATATAGCCTGTCAGAGTATCTAAAACATGTCCTGGGAAATAGGTGATGGTGATTTCCTTAAAGAAGAGTTTGCAGGAGAATTATGCAGGGCTCCTTAAGTACTTAATCCTTTTATTTTCTCAGATCACTTTTGTACCTGGGTTCCCAAGAAGCCAGCAGGACTGCACTGAGTACTCACAGGTCTGAGGGAGATACCTCTCAGGAGATACCAAGAAGAGGTCAGGGAGACCGAATCAATTGAAACACTTCATGTTGGTTCTTTTTTTTTGCCGGTGCTGGGGATTGAACACAGGGACTTGTGCTTGGGAGGTGGGCACTCTACCACCTGAGCTACATCGCCACCCTCATGCTGGTTCTGATCTGCTCCATGTCATTTAGGGAACTGTAGAACTTGAGGCCCCATTAGTTCTGTAAACAGATTTGCTGTTTAATGTCCTTTCTTAACTGCCATTTTAATTGTTTTTTTAAAAAAAAATCTTCCCACTTTCTCCTATTTACTGTTCCCAGATGTCACTCCAAACTTCCACTCCATATTGATAAATTGGTTAATCGTCAGGGTTTGACCCGTCTCCCATTGAGAAGGTGTAGGGGCATCCACTTTTCAAGTGTCTTTCTCATCACTAACACCGAGAGTTAGGTAACCCATGTAGATCTGCTCAGCTCTGAGACTCTTCTTCAAGGAACCATTTGAAACCAGGAAGGAGGCTTTTCTTGATGCTTCTTAGGGTGCCAAGACTGATCTGATTGGCAATTCCAAATTTAGACAACTGTGCCAAAAATCTTTCCATTGCTTTTGGGCTCAGGAAATGGAAAGTTCTTCTGTCTGTACTGAGAGTTGTGAGATGGCATATCAGTGGAAGTGTTACCCTGTTTATTACCCCAAGACTCCAAAGAGGAGAGGAGTTCATCCTTAGGGAGGGGACATGCAACCTTTCTCTAACAATTATTTCTTTATATTAATTTTCTGGGGTTAGTTAATGGGGTTAGTTACTCAATATTCTCCACATGAGTTCTCTGAAGGTAGTATCATTACTTGTTTTCTGCATCTCTATGCCTAACTTAGTACCTGGGTCACACATTAATCAGTTAATAACAATTTAAGGAATGAAGGATTAGATGATGAAGGGGAGGAAAGAAAACCATTTTACTCCAAAATCAGGGTCCCTGTTTCTGTATTTCATCTATTCTAAAAAAAAAAACAAACTGTATTTTCCACATTTTAACATTTCTAATATTAATCACTTTAATCATGTAGCTATTGTGAGTTAATTATTATTGCCTGTGTTTGCACAAAAAACTTTGGAAGGGAATATAACCAGCTTGGAAGAAAATTCGAGAGACATTAATGGAGTAACATTTAAAGATATACTGCATCAACAGTACTCTTTATCACACAAAGGACTATATTTTGTGGAAAAACAGCTATCTCTGAGCTGAAAAGAAATTCAAGATTCAGAACAGTTGGACTCAGTGATGAAGATTAGTAATTTTATAGCTCCCATAATTGTATGTGTGTGTGCTCAGAACTGACATATTATTAAATATCACTGTTAAACTTATCAAGAGAGCTCTTTTGAATAATAAAGTATAAAATTTTTATGTGATAAGTCACTGTTATAGTTTAAAGTGGCAAGATTTTTCTTAGTAATTCATAAAATAATGGCACAGCTTTTATGGTCAGTGAAGCGTGGCACTATGCAGTTGTCCTCAGAGGCTTTGTTAACATAATATGGCCTTTTGTATGAATTAGAAAAAGGCATTTTTTTCTTTAAGCCAGAATAGCCATGCAGTTGCTTGTAAAAGACAGGTGAGCAAAGCCCAAGCTAGATTTCAGCCCCTCTCCACCACATGCTTCTGGGTAGAAGAAACCAGCACTGTTATATGTGGCAACTTTTGCTATCCTTAAGGTAATGTAAGTTTTTGAGAAGAACAATTTTATCATAGAATTTGAAACAGAGAATTATTTATACTTTCAGACATTACTGTTCTGTATTTGAATGTTATGATTTGGAAAAAAGATTGTAGGAAAACTTTGACAATATAGCAAACTGTCATATCAGTGTTCAGAGGAATACATATCTATTTGAAAAATCATTCTTCTTAATCTAATGCAGTTTTTTCTTAATGGCTAAGCCTATTGTGAAGAAGTTTTTATCCGTGGATATCAGGGTGTTTCTGGGTAGACAGGAAGTCTAACAATTTAATTTTGAATGAGTCTGTCCAGGTCAGTGACCTCATAATCTTTTCAGAATGAAACTCTGGCCATGAATCATTCCAGTCCCACCCTTAGGAACTCTGGTCAACTCCTGAAAGACATGCCTGCCTTTGATGTTTAGTGTTTGATGTAGATCTTTATTTTTATGTCCTTGGCAGTGTTTTTGTTTAACCATATACTTTGGAACTACTTTTTACACTGTTGGTGTGAAAAATTTAATTTTGCAACCTTAATTTTGACCAAACCAGCAAGCCTAATTTACCCATATAATGGAGGTTTTTAATACAATTAGGAATAGTTTACTTAATTGATATTTTCTTATGTGTGGTTTAACATAAGAATTCTGATAAGAAGCTAATCAGGAATCTTATTAGTGCCCATTTGTAAGTTGTAACCTTAAGTACTTGGTCTCTAAATACCTTCTATGTGAAATAAATTTTGCTTGTGAATTAAAAACTGATATAATTTAGATTCAAATCTGTCATCTAATTTTATGTAGCATACCTTTTTATGCTTATGATTCCTTTGTCTGCCCTTCTACCCTCATTGTGGTACAGACAGAGAAATGCAGTTTATAATAATCTGACCTCTAAATTGCTGTCTTGGAGCATAATTCCAAGAGGTTAGAGGGGAAAGCTGCTGCTCAAGAGATTAAGAAAGTAAATCAGGAAGATCCAGAATCTTTGCTACCTGGTGGGAAAAATAATGTCTTCAGTTTCAGTGTACAACTCTTCCTATTTACTTCTTCCTGCATCTCCTCTCTTGGCAACCATGAACTTCAATTTTCTGCCTTTTCTTTGGTTTTTAGAAATGTGATATCATCTATCATCCTGAAGTACCCATAGTGTTCAAGTAAATTGGGTCTCTTACTTAACTGCCCAAAGATAGGCTGTGGTATGCCATTGTAAAGTATATTGGCAGAAAGAGTTTAAACTGGAGGAATTTAGAGTAACTATTATGGAGTTTCAGAATGTCAACAGGAATACACCTTTCATTTTATGTTGTAATTATGTGTGTTATACCTAAAGCAATGAAAATTTTCATATCATAGATAAGAAAAATTCATGGGTGATTTTTATTGTTAGCCACACTTTTAAATATCAACAAACTGCTTACATGGATTTTATAAAATTTGTTTGAAAATGACCACAAATCCTGACTTTGTTGACCTTTTCATTATTGTTATTTAGTACCAAATTACAGAATGGTCAGAAATGAGTGGATGAATTCAAGCGTTCACTTCTCATCTTTAGCTGTAACTTAAAAGTTTGAATGGGGTGAGAATGAAAAGCAGTGAAAGTTTGTGAGGTTTTTGTTTTATCTGATTATATTTGCTCTTTTCTCTACTGCCCATTACCAGTAATTAAAAGGCAATTACTCTTATTTTTTATCCAGACTGGAAAAAAATTAGCTGGTTCTATTTAATCTTTTCAACATTTAACTAAACCTAAGATCTTAATGACAGTTCCAGTAATGCTGCAGGTTATTTTTCCTGGGGGACTTAAGGGCTGGCCAAATCAGACATATATCATGGTTAATCAGTTCTAAAAGTTTATCTCATATGACTCTGTTTTGAATTAACTAAATAATCCAGTAAGCAGTGTTTTTAATAGCTCAGTGGGTGAAAATTTCAAAGCTGGCTAACAGTGAAATTTCCCATTTTTCACTGGCAGGAACCCCAGCCCCGTAATGGGGAAGGTCCCACCAGTGTGAAGGCCCCACATGGGGACCCTTCCCCTAGTGAGGAAGTTTACCCCTGAAGAGGAGTCTTCCTGGCCACTGGGCCAACTGCTACCCTGCCACGTGAGTACAGCAATAGTTTTGAGTACCTCAGAAGTTTTTCCATTTCTTGGTGGCCATGCACCTGATATAAGAACTGGCTGAGCCCTATTCCTTTTCACCTTCTTAAACATTTCAGAAAATGAATAAAAGCCTCCTCTTTATCCACTCACTGCTTTTTTTTTTAAACAAGGTTAATAAAAATAAATTGTTTGGCTAAGAGGTTAGGACTGTTGGTTAAGGCTCAGTAAAGTATGATTAGTAAAACAATCTATACTTAGAGAAGTACTGTTCAATAGAACCTTATGCAGTGATGGAAATGTCCTATATCCATGCATTTCAAAACAGTAATCACTACCCAGTGTAGCTACTTACTCAGCACTACTGCAGAGGTATAGCTGTAGTCCACTTGAAGAATGTAATTTTTATTTTATTTCATTTTATTTTAATTCACCCATATGTGACTAATAGCTACTAACTTGGACAATTTATGTGTCTGTTTAAAATGCATGCCTGAGATAATCAGCCTCTTTGAACATTCCTGCAGATGGGCCTCTTTGCCTCTTTTTCTCTCCCTCTCTCTTTTCTTCTTTTTTCTTTTGGTTGTACTAGGGATTGAACCCAAGATGTTCTGCCTCTGAGCTACATCCCAGCCCTCAATTTTTTTTTTCTTTTCTTTTCTTTTCTTTTCTTTTCTTTTCTTTTCTTTTTTTTGAGACAGAATCTCACTAAGTTGACAAGGCTGGCCTCAAATTTGTGATCCTTCTGCTTTACCTTCCCTGAGTCTCTGGGATTATAGGTTTGCACAACTGCCCAAGTTTACCCCATTTCTTTATTATCCCAGAAGAATTTGCCTTGTATTATATTAATAGTTATTAATATGATTTTCTAAGAGAAAGGAAATATATAAATTAAGAATTTTCATTTCAAAGTTTATTCACCCAAATTAACCTATGTGGTTTTAATTACTTTATCATATTAAGAAAATTATTCAGTCTTAAAATTACGAATAATATCTGTTTAAATATACTAGCTTTATTTTCTGCTTTACATGTTTTAATTTGCAACTTCAATATGTATATAGAAGTAATTACATATATTAAAATAACTTTCATTTTATTATTCCTTTTTAATGAGACTATAAAACATCCTACATTAGTGCAGTATTGCATTGCTATTACTAAAACATTAAATTTAGTACTCATTAATTATAATATGGCATGATAAGTTTCAAAGTTTGGTTCTGGTAAGTGATTACAGAAATTCCAAATTAATTGAATTTTTAAGTTTACCTGCTGAGAGTAAATTTACTTTCAGTATTCACTGTCATTAAAACTTGCTTACATCATAAAATGTTAATAAGGGAAACCATATAGAGTATGTGGAACTCTTTATACAATCTTTGCAATTTTTCTGTAAATCTAAAGGTATTCTAAATTTTTCTAAAAATTCTAAAACTTGTGTATGCTAAATGTTGTCCTGCCATTCTTTTTTTTTTTTTCATTAAGTTAGCTCTGTGTATATCTAAAATAAAAACTTTCAGATCAGTAATAAAAATTTATTATTGCATGGCATCCTCAAAACATCCCTGAAATTATTATCATAATTTTACAGATGAGGAAGCTGAGGCATGAATAAAGAATAATTTGAGCAGGGTTCCTCAACTGGTGAGTGGAGGAACTGGGATTTGAATCCAAGGAATTTAGATCTCAAGTCAGTGTTCTATCTATGTTGCCTCCTCAGCAGCCTTAACTATGTATTATAAATTTGGTCTGTCTGCTATCAGTGTAGCAGGACAAATTTTTCAGTGTAGGAAATCCAAAATAAAGTGGTAGTCTGATATTACTTTTATAACAAAAACATGGATACATGCTTTATTTCTGTTATAGTGACTCAGATTTTATTCTTACACACTGGTTAATTACTTTTGAGTGAGGAATATACTCATATTCTTGACAAGAAATGTCTATGTTGATGAGGTTTTAAAAAATAGTTTTTGTTTCCTGAAGATAGTGGCCATCATGTTTTCCTGAAGATAGTGGCCCAGTCATAGTGGCTCATACCTGTAAGTCCTAGATAAGTTGTACAGCTGAGACAGAAGGATCACAAGTTCAAAAGCAAGACACTCTCTCAAAATAAAAAATGAAAAATGGAGGGTGGGATGTAGCTCACTGGTGGAGTGCCCCTTGGTTCAGCCTCTAGTACTGGGTGATGGGGGAAGGCAGGGGCAGGGTGGATAGTGGCCAAGAATGAAAAAGAGCAAGTATATAAAAAGGGTAGGGGGGAATGAACGTGATTTCTTTTCTCAAAAAGTAAATTTTTAAAGGACATGGAACAATATGTGACTTACTTTCATTTATTATTTTTATATATTGTTTTAACCATATGGTAGTTAATGTTATTCTAACTACAAATTATAAATAATTGATTGTTAAAATTCAAATATTGGAAAATTTGTTGGTGAATTTTCAGCAGTTCTCTGATTTTTTTTCTGGTTTTTGGAGGATATATCTTTGGCTGAAAATACAGAATAGAAATGATGGAATTAGTTGCATAGTTCAAAAATCGTTGCAGTGGAATATGTTAGTTCATGTAGCCATTTAATGAATGTTATATATCCATGGGTGGATTCATATTTTCAGTCTCTAGCTGCTATATATATGTTTAAGGTCACATATTCTCTTTTAAGCAAGAGACATGGTGAAAATACTTTTGAGAAAATCTGAATCATAAAAGTATTTTGTAAAACCTTAAATCATAAACAGTGCAACTTTTTTTTTTTTTTTTCAGCACTGAGGACTGAACCCAGGGGTGCTCTATCACTAAGCTACACTCCCAGCCCATTTTTTGAACCAGCTGGCACTTTTCCAGTGACTCTTGCAAATTATTTGAATTTGGAAGATGGTAGTTTCTTGCCAAGAATGTATATATTATATTTGTCTATAAATTTTTTGAAAGACAAAGTTCAAGGTAAAAGTCATGTTTGGAAAATAAAAAATTTTAAATTTTAGTACATACCAAGCAATTAAAAATTTTGTTAGATTGTTGGTTAGCATGACACCTCAACTTGATTCAGTTATTTTTATTAGGCCAGGTGATTCATGTTACCTAAGGTAGTTGTATGACTTTTACATAGTTCTGTGCTGGGTAAAAGAGGACAGAGTCTTTCTCTCTGATAGGAGAATGACATTTGAATGCTAACATTCTAAAAAAGATGGAATACAGCAAGAGGCCGGGTACAACCAAGGAGGAGGATAGACTTAAAGGTCTATCATTTATTCTGAAATGCCAGTGGTCCAACAAATAGCTGTAGGATGGACAAGTTAATTTTATGCTGTTGGGTTCTCATGGACTTCTCTTTTCCGCTGTACATAGGCACATGCCTTTGTTCAGATAACAACTGTTTATCCTGGATTTCCTGGGACAGGCCAACTTTTGGTATTCCATCCCATTTCTCTCATTAGTACACTTGTACTTCTTAATCTGTATGTCTCATTTTAAAATAGTATACTTAGAGATTTATGAGATATATATAATTTTTAAAAAATATTTGTTATCAAGAAAGTAACAAGTGTGCATATGACTTAGGTCTATAAATTTGAATCTGCCTTTATATAACCAACAATTGCTACCTCTGGTGGTACACTTTTCTACTTTAGTGTGTACCATTTTAAATGTGGCAGTTAAATCATCTACTTGTGGTTTTCTACTTTTTAAAAGTATTGACTCTTATTAAAACAAGCACAAAGTATTTTTAAGGTCATCATTTCTATTGGAAAAAAATACATCCTCAAGCTCTTAATTTGTTTCTGTTTTTTTCATGGTAAGCAAGAGAAAACATGTTATTATCTTTAACCTGATTTTGAAAAGAGGGTTGGTATGAATATGGCTTAAAGGAAGTAAAACAGAACAAATACCCAAAATATTAACAAAGGAAGAAAACAAGACTTTATGGTATAATTTCTCTTCCTACATATTTAGTTCTCATTTTAAAATTGTTTAGATATTTGAAGACTAAAACTGAGGTGTGTAGACTTACAGTTTGGGGATATTAAAAAAGCCTATTATATGCATTTCAGAGTCTGGAAGGGGAATCATTGAAGATCCTAATAGCGTATAAGTCAAAATATTTCATGTAGCTGGGCATAGTGTTGCATACCTATACCAGCTTCTTGGGAGGCTGAGGCAGGAGCACTGGAAGTTGAAGGTCAGCCTCAGCAACTTCATGACACTCTGTCTCAAAATAAAAAATAAAGAGGAATGGGAATGACTTTGTGATAGAGCCCTTGGTTCAATCCCTACTACCATCACCCCCCCAAAAAATTAAAAATAAAAATTAGATATTGCATGTAAACCACTTTATAAAACAATAAGATGATGTTCATTATAGATTTTCTAATCCTCTGTAGCCAGTTTTCTTCTAGAACCAAGTATTATGGCTTTCTATTCAAGATATATTTGCACATTGGCACAGGAAATATAATACTTTGATTAGGGAGGTACTCCATCCTGAGCTTATCATAGTGGTGACAGTTACCTCCTAAAGAAGACATACATACACATTGGAGTAAGCAGAATGTCTGCTATGAAGTGACCTTGAAAGTAGTTTTATGTATTCTTTAGTTTCAGTATAGAGAGCATATCTGAGATATTTACAAATTGTGTAAAATTATAATGCTAAGTGCCGGTATTTAACTTGTTAGAATATTACGTCACTAGAATTTAAGGAGAAGATTAATGAAAGGAGTGATTTCATTCCTCAGTTTAGTTCTGTTTGGAGTTTTTGTTGTTGGCTTTTGTTTATTTTATGCAGAACTAGGGATTGAATTCAAGGCACTCTACACTGATCTGTTAAACTCCTAGCCCTTTTTTGTTTTTATTATTATCATCTTGAGACGGGATCTTGCTGAATTGTTGAAGCTGGCCTCAAATTTGTTATACTCTTGCCTTAGCCTTCCAAGTCACTGAAATTACAGGCATGCCCCACAATGTCCAGTTCTTTTTGGGCTTTTTATAAGCTGATGAATTCTTAGATATTCATTACTCACTCTCAAATTTAATTGATTTTTAAATTTTTAATTGTATTTGAACAATAACATGTTTTTGTTATTGATTTATGGCAGAATTCCCGTTAAAATGAGTTTATTAAGCCCAACATAGTGGTGCATGCCTGTATTCTCAGCAACTTGGGAATCTGAGAGAGGACAATTGCAAATTCAAGACCAGCCTCAGCAATTTTGTGAGAGCTTGTCTCAAAATAAAAAAAAAATAAAAAGAGTTGGGGATGTGGCTCAGTGGTTAAGCACCCCTGGGTTCAATCCTTATTACCAAAATAAAGAGCAAGCTTATTATTTTAGATGAACAAAATACTTTGAAAAAGAAAGATCTGTTTTAAAAGATGCTACTCATTAGTGCAGATCGCATTTTAGAAGTTCTTAGTTGGGTCAGCCTTTTAATGGGGACTTACATCCGAGTATTTTCTATCTACCTGCTAAAATCTAAGTCTCATGTTCTACCTTGTTTGTTTAAAGTTCCATAAAAAACTTTGAGACCAAAATTATGAATTACATTGCTAGAAAGCTTAAGACAATAGAATTGTAGGATGGAGGGAGATAACTAATAAATGCAATGGGAATGAGCATTCTTCACAGTGGCTTCTCTTACAGTACAAGAAGTGTCACCTCATAAACCAGATAACACAGACTGTGCTCTAGCCTGCTAATCAAATAGATCAGCAGCTCTCTTTCATCTGTGGCTAATGTCTCGGTATGCTTCCCTGAGAAATAATACCATGTAAATTCACCAGAATAACAATTCCTTTAAAGCTGTATTTGAACTAAGTACAGTATTAAGCCGCAAAACCATTTTTTAACAGCATACAAATGTACACACTAAGATAAAACACATTAAGGTAACAAAACACATTAAGGTAAGAAAACATGAAATTTTGTTATACAGTGTATTTACTAAGCTTCATTTGAATATCAGTTTAACTGAAGCTGAATTGAACTTAAATTCTGAATCCTGCACAGAAAATATTAGGAACATTTTTCACCTGTGCAGCATACATTTTGCAGTGTGCTTTGCTTCCTTGTAGCTGTGTCAGAGATTCCAAGAAGTCACACAGGCCAGGTTTGGGGACTTAATTCCTAAGCAATTGGAGAGCTCACTGTGTCTGTCCTGTCTTCCTGTCTACCCAGACCTTTACATGATGAGAACA
Organism: Glaucomys volans; assembly: GCA_020662805.1. NCBI lineage: Eukaryota > Metazoa > Chordata > Mammalia > Rodentia > Sciuridae > Glaucomys > Glaucomys volans. The sequence goes on along the minus strand of JAJEJO010000678.1, from coordinate 126,118 downwards.
GCTTAATGTAGGTTTTATTCTTTTTTTCTGAGATAGCAGTAAAGTTTGGGTTTCCAAAGCTTTCTCAATATGCAAAGTAAATTTAAGCAGAACTGTCAGCGGGGCTATAATTAAGCAGTTTTTCCATATGAAACACCTTTTGTGTCTACCAAATGAACAAAATAAATCAGTAAATCAGAAAGCAAGGTATTTGTGAATCACCTGTATTTTATATACGTTCTGATTTGATCATTCAGATTTCATCTCATTTATTTGCAAATGGTGACTTGAACTAGACTTCCATTTGGCTTCCATTTTTCACCTTAATTATATGTGGTCCCATATTTTAAAAATTGAACACAAATCTTTGTTCACACATTATTTACCTCTGTTATGTTTTCAAAGTCTGCCAAATGCTTCTCTCCTGACCCCAAATAAAAGCAGATCTACCCATGGTAAATTCTATAGGGTTCACTCTTTGACTTGTAGGAGTATTTTTCTTGAAATTTATTTTTCATTGTCCAATTCTTTTGTAGATAATAAACCAAAATGAATTTTTTCTTTCTTAAGCAGTCTGGTCATTGGCAAGGCACTTGTGACTAAGAGAGATGAGAAGTACTAACAGGAGAACTTTATGTAACTAATATACATAGTTGAATCATATTCTTAATGAGTTCATTAGTCATTAAAAGCTGCTTAATTGAGAAATTTTAGCTCTTTTCCAGCTTTTAATTTTGAGAAAATATGTTATAAAAGAAGCATAACATTTTTACATATGCACACACCTTTATGAAACAGCATTTAAACTGTCCAAAATACGAAGAGGAAAAGAAACAAATAACACTGTATACTAGAGGAACTATATAAACACTCCCACGACCTCTGCAGTAACCCTTCTTTTGCTTTGAGGTCTGCCAGACAAAGTCACCATGTGAGTAGACTATTCGTGTCTCGGGCCATATTAAGTTGTTAGGCAATTTTCTGGAAAAGGTCCACCAGCTTGTGTAGAAAGCTATTTTGCCTGACTTAATCACATGGTTTTTTTTAGAATTGTTGTGATCAGTAAAATGGTGGTCTAGAATGAAGCCTTCCATTTCTCAGCATTTTTTCTACATACTAATAAATTCACATATTTGCATTAGCTTTTAAAAGTTTAAAACAAAGAGAAAAAAAAAACATAAAATTTACTTTGTGCCAGTTGGTTTTCTTCTGAATAACTAAAAGGTTTTTTCCCACCCTTAACTTCAAGTTCTGAGAGTTTGGGCAGGGGATAGTGCTTATCTCCATTTTCCAAATGAAGAATATCTTCATCTGGAAAGTGACTGAGCTGAGTTTCACAGTGTGACTAACAAAGTAGCTAACATGGCAGTGCCAAGCAGCAGCATCACCATGCATGACACTCTACAGGGTTTTAAAAAAAATTATTTATTTATTTGTTCATTTTTATGTGGTGCTAAGGATTGAACCCATTGCCTCACACGTGCTAGGCAAGCGCTCTGCCACTGAGCAACAACCCCAGCCCGAGTTATTTTTATTATTTAAGCCAGATGTGACCGGTTGGTACTTTGAGCCATTGAGCTGGCTTTTAGAGATCCTCTGATATACAGTTGGAATTAGTGTGAAATGGTTATAGTACTTGGCAGATTTATTTAAGATTCTCTGTTATGATTTTTGGTATACAGTAAGCCCTTTATAGATGGGTGCAGCATGAACAGGTATACTATATGTTGATTTATAATCAAGTGAGGAATATAGGTAAATTCCTACACTATAAGGTAGAAAATATAAATTCATTGAGCATCTCAGGCTCTTTTGTAATTACAGAAAGGAGAGATTACTTCCATTTAGTTGTCATGGGAATGTTCTTCAAGGAGGTGATTTTAGAACTTGGGTAGTAAAGATATTGACTTATCAAAGCTGTAGGAATTGAAAGTTAAGGACATTTCAGGGAGAAACAGAAAACACAAATAAAAATAAACACTGTACTGCTAAACTATAATATTTATTTTAAGAAATGATTACATTTTATTCATCTTTTGGCTATGTGTGTATATATATAATATATATGTATATATACAAATGTGTGTGTGTATGTGTATGAACATAGCCTAATTTTTCAGATACTGAAAATGTTCACAAAATGTTTTCAATTTCCACATGAAGCCAGTAAGATAAGCTTTTGTTATTTCAATTTTTTAAACAAGGAAATGGAGGTTTTCACAGCAGTGATTGATAGAAGGCAAAAACTCCACTGTACAAAACCAAATTCCATGGATTTCCATAGCACTGTACTGCCCATGCTAGTCTAAGTAGAAATAATTTCAAAGTTATTAGTCGTACCGTGGCCTAAGATCACTTTCATAAAAGGTGTACCATATTCAGAAAGGCTAGAGAAAGTTTAGGTGGCCTCATGGAAATCCAGCACCATTACTGTAAATGTAACCCCAAACCTACAGGTAACTAGTGATCATACCAACAGGGAAGCCACAAAGCAAGGTTTTTTTTAATTAACATCATGCTTGGACTTTGTACCATCTTGCCACAGTTAGCCAAGCTCTTCTCTGGACTTTCCTAGATAGCTTTGATTAAAAATCATTGTCTTGATTAAATTGAAACTGACCAGTAAATGAATATCAGGTCTCAGACTTGTTCTACAGTATGATAGAGAAATCCTATTCTTGACTCAAAGATATCTGAAAAAAATAAGAAACAAGTATTTGCATTTATTGATATTACAAAATTATACACTCATATAACAGTCAAATCATTGAAATAGGATCTTACTTAAATTTTCTATTTACCATTAGTGTGATTTCCTTTTTAAAGCTTTTTTGAAAGCACTGATCAAGTATCATGGGCTTACTTGCCTTTATAATATATTTTGGTTGATGTAATAAGACATAAAAGCTCATGTTTTTTCATTAGATGTCCCAGACAGATATCGCTGGTATTGGACAAATACAGTCTATTTCCCATGTTTATGCCATTGCATGTTCGTTACATTATGAATACAAAACTAACATATTCTGCTTGAAATGTCTTGATTACATTGCATATTCTGAAAACTCAAAACTATCCCAATAAATCTGTTACTTCAAGAGTAATATGACTACATGAGGTGACATTTATATTAAATGTGATTTTCATCTATTGTTAGGGTTTTCTGAAATTATAACAAACTGTAATTTTCTCCAGCTCTGGCTGCATTGTTAACTTGGCAGGGAGCTGCAGTGATTTGTCATAAATATTCCACTATGGAATTTATTTGGAATGCATTGTAACATTTTTGATTTTTAATAATAATTCAAGATTAGCATCATTCAGTTTGAAATACTATATTGTTATACAGCATAATTCAAGAAATATCTCCCTGATGCTGTCACTATCTTGTTTTAATTTTAACTTGATATCTTCATTATCTAATAATTTGTCTATTTTATGTGCTGCTTATTCTTAATATTGCTAAGAATTTTGTAATTTTATATGCCTTTGTTATCAGTGTATAGTTGATGTCAAGAGCAACCATTTTGTAAATGAAGTAGTACTTTAAGGACCAGTTTTGATACAGAACACTTGTAGGGTGCTTAAAAAATGCTAATTCTCATATATAGTAAGAGATTACAGAAATTATTAAATTTACTTTAAAGCCTAAAGAATCTCCAATTTGTCTCCTATTGATAGTTTTTATCCAGGTGCACCCCTCCTCTTTTCTTTGGAGACAGGGTTTCATTAAGTTGCCTAGGCTAGCCTCAAACTTGAAATTCTCCCACCTCAGCCTCCCAAGTAGCTAGAATTAGGCTGTGTATCACCATGTGTGATTCTCTCATCTCTTATACTCATTTTTTTTTATTTTTATTTTTTTTTAATTCAGGGGCATTCAACCACTGAGCCACTTTCCCAGCCCTATTTTGTATTTTATTTAGAGACAGGGTCCTCACTGAGTTGCTTAGTGCCTCACTTTTGCTGAGGCTGGCTTTGAACTTGGAATCCTCTTGCCTCAGCCTCCCAAGCTGCTGGGATTACAGGTGTGCATCTTATGTTCTTCATTATCTTCTTCATCTGATGGAAGGAGTTCTGTTACAACATAGGCTAACTGTTACTGTCAGGACCACAGGAGCTGGTCATCAGCAATGCTAGCTTGAGCAAATTATTTAACCTCTTTTGAGGAAAGATGGTTATCATTTAAACCAAATCATACTAAGGTATGAATGAGTAGTTGCCCCACCCTAGAAATGTTTGTGTTTAACCCATACTAATTGGCATAATTCTAGACAACTCATAGTTAGAAACAGCATTCTGACCTTATAACCTGGACACCCAAATCAATTTAACTTCACAGTATTGCCTTACCGAAAGCCATGAGAGGTCCATGGCTGAATTTCTACCATCTATTAATGCCTAGTAACTATGAGTGGTCATAACTAACACTAAATCTCGTGGAACATTTAGGTTATGGGACTCTCTTGCAAGTGACTTGAGATGGTCTGACCTTCTGGGTCCCCTAGATTCTAGAAGTCTACAGAGAGGGCTCAAAGAATCTTCTTGATCTGATGAGTTGCTTTTTCTCTAAAATGTTTGTTTGGCTTTTAAAAAGTACATAAATTGCTTATTATTTCTTCTTAAATACCACCCAATAAAATACATCTTTTCATATTTTTATTGGTGCATTAGAATTATATATAATGGTGGGATTCATTCTTATGTATTTGTACACACCCTATATAACCATATAATTTTACCAATATCATTCTCCCACCCAATATAATATATTAACGATCAGCTATATGGTTATGTTTCAAATTGAACCCATTTTAAGTTTATTCCAGTACAATTTTAAACTCCATTCTTTCTTTTTTTTTAGTTGTAGATGTGCATGATTTATTTATTTATTTATTTATTTATTTATTTATTTATTTATTTATTTTTATGTCGTGCTGAGGATTGAACCCAGTGCCTCACATGTGCTGGGCAAGCACTCTACTACTGAGCTACAACCCCAGCCCTTAAACTCCCTTCATTTTAGTGACTTCCATTTATTTTAACATCCTGTGGTTCTGAACTTTTAATTCAGAAGGTTTAGAAGTATTAATACTAATCATTTTCATTAGTGCAATTTAATTAATATGTTAAAGAGCATAATGATCTTGATAAATTAAAATGTGCAGAATATATGAACTGTGACATTGGGTTTCATTTCTAAATAGTCACACATCACTCTTGTGACTATTTTGTACTTCTAATGATTGTAAAACCCCAGCTTATACTTTGCAGAAAATGAACAACTCTAACAGAGGAGCTTAACCTGGTAGCAACACCAGTGAAATCATCTGTAATTATAATGATAGTAGACTGGGTGCAGTGGTGCATACCTGTAATCCCAGCATCTTGGGAGGCTAAGGCAGGAGGATCCAAGTTCCAGGACAGCCTCAGCAATTTAACAAGACCCTCAGCAACTTAGTGAGACACTGTCTCAAAGAATAAAAAGGACTGAGGATATACCTCAGTGGTAAAACTCTTCTAGATTCAATCTCTAGTACCCCCCCCCAAAAAAAAATAGTAATGAGGGTAGTGTTTGTAGGGTAAGCTAGAACCTCATCACTAAAATCAAGGATATTGAAAAAGTGTTTTATATCATTTATGTAGGTTGCTGTTTAATCCTTTATTTAAATGTACCTAACTCTTTTCTAGTGTCTTAAATATTAAAATATTTAAGCCAATATTTAAGCAATATTAAACCCAGTATCTTACGGTTAGTAGAAATGCCTTACTTAATAGTGTGTTTGTAGTACTCTAAAATAACTCCCCTCTAGAGCAAGATATCTACTTAGTGTCTTAATAACATCAGTTGTTGGCAGAAGTTTTAGGATTCATTTTTTAGGGCCTTCCAATCATAGGATACTATTCTAGAACCTAATAAGGATGGAAATAACCATGCACACAGACACACACAGACACACACACACACACACATGTGTATATATACATGTGTAATGTAGAAAGCTTTATTCTAAGAATTCATTTTGAAATTTCATTTTATTTTACTATGTTTGGAAGTACTATGTAATTTTTACTTAAATCCAAAGCAGAACAATCAATTTTAAGTCTAACTTTAATTATGTAGTACCTAGTTCTTTAGCTTAAAATATGAAACAAGTAATTGGAAGAAGCATAGTTGGTGTGAGAAAGTACTGCTTCAGATACTGTAATAGGATAATTAAATAACACTTCTGAACTTCAGTTTTCTCATCTGCAAAATGCAAATTATTGTTTTTACATATTCTTAGGGTTTGTGGTGGTAACGAAATAATGTGAGATAATGCTTCGTTAATTATGGTGTTTTTTAAATGTATGTGAAGTCTTAAATACACATGATAAAATTATCAGTGTAGACTATAGCCACACATCTGTATCTTTGGAAGATTGTATATCTAAACATTCTTTAAAAAGCAAGCATGCTGTCACTCAGGCTTTTATTGACACTCAAATTTTTGTCTCATTCAAAAGGATTCAGATATTCCTGATAATTGAAATTAATTGACTTCTTGCTATTATTTTTACATATTATTTCTACTCTTCGGCTTGTATTTCTACATTTCCCATCATTTAATCCTCACAATAATCCTATGAAGTAGGTAAAATTTTTAGTTAACCAAGGGAACCAAAATAGAATTGCTTAAAGAATTATCCAAGATAGCCTTTTAAGTGGCAAAACAAAGATTGAATTCTGAGCTGTGTGATCCCAGAGCTCCTCCACTACTCCTACAATAGGCAGTTTGAATCACATTAGTTACAGCATAGTTCACGTCATATTTAAGCCTCCTCATAAATTTCTGAAAGCCTGTTGTCATGAAATTACTTTAGAACTGGTGGCACCATAATTTTCAACTTTAAAGAACCCATTCTTGCCAGGCCCAGTGGCACATGCCTGTAATCCCCGCAGCTCGGCAGACTGAGACAGGAGGATCAGGGCACGGCCATTTTTAGCAAAAGTGAGGTACTAAGCAACTCAGTGATACCCTGTCTCTCAATAAAATACAAAACAGGGATAGGGATGTGGCTCAGTGGTTGAGTGCCCCTGAATTCAATCCTCAGAATCAAAAATCCAAGAAATTAAAAAGGACCCATTCTTTTTGCTAATTAAGTAGATGTGACAAATTCATCATCGGATTTAAAGGTGAAAATTGATGACCCTCTGGCCTCTCAGAGACTATCAATGTTTATACTGTAGGCAAAGTGAAAATTCTGTAGCCAAAGCCAGGTGCTATGGTGCATGCCCATAATTCTAGCAATTTGGGAGGCTGAGGCCAGGAGGATTGCAAATTCCAGGTGAGCCTCAGCAACTTAGGAGAACCCTAAGAAACTTGGTGAGATCCTGTCTCAAAAAAGTAAAAACAAAAAGGGCTGAGGATATAGCTCAGTTGTAAAGCACCTCTGGGTTCTATCCCCAGTACTTAAAAAGTTTCTGTAGCCAGAACAAAAAATACTCACAGAAGGAACCCACTAACTCCTACCTTTACTTTTTGCCAGATTGCAGAAATTCTGCATCTCCAAATCTCACTCACCCTTTAGCTTCCTGCCTCAGGCACAACTGGTTTTATTCCTTAACAAATGATAAGTATAATGACATATTTAGAGAATTAGTTAAGCCATGTTAATTGAATGCCTACAAGACCCTCCTGAACAGTAGTTCTCAATTTTAAAAAAGTATTCATTTTAACTGTAACTGAAAGTCATATAATTTGCCTCATATATTCACAAAATTGCCTTTTTTTTTTTCCTTCCTGGAGCTGAATATTGAACCCAGGACCTTGCATGTACTAGGCAAGCATTCTAGCACTGAACTACACTCATTCTCCACAAAATTTCTTAATTTCTTTTTATTTTTCTTTTTTGGCGGTACTGAAGATGGAACCCTGGTGTGCTCTAACACTGCGCTACATCTCCAGCCCTTTTAATTTTTTATTTTGAGGCAGAATCTTGTCAAGTTGCTCAGGCTATCCTTGAAGCTCTGATCTTCCTGCCTCAACCTCCTCAGTCCCTGGAATTAAAGGCATGTATCACCACACCCAGCTGAAAACTCTGCATTTGTGAATGTAGCTACACAAACTAGGTAGCTTCACCTAACAACACAGTTATTGAGGGATTTTTTTTAACTATCCCTCTGTTAGGAGACCATGCATAAAAGTATCACCCAAAGTATGGTGCCTTACCACTAAAGGAGTGCAGAATGATTGCTAATAGTACAAAATAAACATTACTAAAATTTATAATTACATATATTAATTTTAATTTATATTAGAAAAATATATAACTAATACATAAGCCATGCTTTCATGGTTTTGTGTTTGAGGTTAAACTCAGTCTGTATTTTTTTAGAAAAGGATCTAAATAAGTAGTTTGTCTTTTTAAAAAAGTTAATGAAAATATTAAATGAAGACTACTAGAGTTATTACCTGAATTAAGTAGGTACACATGAAATGTGGAAAACATTGGCCTATAACATGCACAGTTATCTCACAACCAGTTGTCTATAGGGCACTATGTCCTGTATAACAGTCTCGCTAATCCTGCCCTTGTGACAGACTATATGAAAACATTGGATGGGTTATTTGCATAATAGTGAACTTATTACAGACAGTTTCAAAATAGCAATTAATCCCCAAGTCATGTGTCTCTGTTTCTCTATGACAATGTATTCATTATTTGCCTGTTTCTTCACAATGGAAGAAGCTCCTCAGAGTTTGCTGTGATGTGTTTCGAAAATGAATACAAAACAGTAATTTTTTTTGGTGTTTTAAATGAGATCTTATAGAAAAGTCTGAGATATAACTCAGCTGTTTTTTCTTATTCAGTAAGTAAAGTAAAGTTGCCTACAAGGAATATGTAAATGCTCTGTTAAATATGAAATATATGTTCCATTGGGATTTCAAAATAACTACTGATCAGGTATTTTATTTTATGTGTATGGGGGTGTGTGTGTATGTGTGTTTCTGTGTTTGTGTGTGTATATATATATAATTTTTTTTCAAAGGCGTCATGAGAAACCTCAGACTTGAAGGTGTCTTTTGTTGGCTATTGATCTTTTACTTGTCATTTTCCCTTTGTGGTTGTGTTTGAGAATAAGTTGGAAAGTTTTTTTTGTTTGTTTGATCTCTTGATTTTAATTGAGAAATCACTGCCAGAGATTAATGTGGGTTTTGGAATCCAACCGACTTGGTTTAGGATACTGATCCTCTACTTATTTGCTCTGTGACTGAATAAGTTGGCTAACTGAGCCCTCAGTTATATAACCTGAACATGGGCCTAATAATTCTTACATCGTGGGGTTACAATCAAATTAATGTGGAATGTTTAAAGGGCTCATGGAATTTTGGGGAATAGAGTAAATAGATGGTAGCTATTAGTTTTATTTTCTGAAGTCTACAGTTGATATATAACTATCATTATGTAGGCCCACCATTCAAAGCCTCAGTGTCTTTTTCAGCAACCCACCTTCCTTCTTTAACTTCTACAGAGCCTCCTTACTCTTGCTCCACTTGGACTGTTCTGGGTTTTGCTTTCAATATCTATATTCAAGCCATATCTTTTTTTTATCTTGAGAGAAACCAGGATGCCCTACCACTGAGTGTTTCCCCATCTCTTTTTATTTTTTATTTTGAGACAGGGTCTCACTAAGTTGCTGAGGCTGTCCTTGAACTTGATTCTCCTGACTCATCCTCCACCATCACTGGGATTACAGGTGTGCAAACTATGCTTGGCCCATTATTCTGTAGGTAGAGCCTAGGTACACTGCTCATTTTCTTTTCCTATTTGTCCCTTTCTCCCTTCCATCAGCCTCTGGTCTCTCATCCCTGTAGCATCCCCTCTTGGGAGTGTTCTGACAGTTATCTTTGTTTCCCCCATTTCTCTCTCCCTACTTTATCATCAGGAGTTTATTGTTGCTTTGCTCAGAAAACTGATGCTTTTCAAGCCCTCTTGACGTTTTTGTTTTGTTTTTGTTTTTAGATAGCGTTAGAAAGACTTAGAACAGGATTATATCTAAATTTTTCTATTTTTGGAATACTCTAGTATCCCTTTTCCTACTGTTGAGAAGTAAGCATCTCAGAAATTTTGTCTCTGAAACCATTTTTCTAACTGAAGTACTGTAGCAACTTTCTCCAAAAGAATATCATGTTCTCTTCCATTCCTTCCTTTGTTGTGTTTCTTTGGGTATGTATTTGTAATAACTGCATAAAATGTACTACTTGAAATTTTAATCAGTAAATCAAAGCCTAGACCAGTTGAGTTATGAAGGAATGGTAGCTTTCCCAAAAGTATTTGGCCGAGTTTGTATTTTAAGGATTATTATGAAATGGAACTGGGTCTTGATTATTTTATGTTGAATTTCACAATAAGACATGTAGCTCTTTTTTGAAATCCACGTGAGCTAAGTTTACAAATACATTAGTAGGTCTTTAATCTTTTTTCTGGCATTGAGACTAATAGAATAAAAAGAAGAACCCATTGATATCTGATGATTCTAGGGGAAACACACTAATATATTAGTAGTAGAAATACAACTATTCAAAAACCCTTCTCTCTTACAATGTACCATAATGAACATACAAGTTCACTAATATTGCAAATATAGCATTAAGGGTGGATCTGTGAATATTTATGATGTATCTTTAACAAATTGAGCCTTTTTTAACAGAGGGGTTAAAAACATGAATTGGCCTGTCATCTGCCACTTGAATAATACTCTGAATTTAAAATTTTGGGAGTCACCTATATTGTGGTAATACATTGGGGTTTGGAAATAGAGTAGTGCTAATCTAAGCAAAAGCAGGGAATACCCAAGAATTACTTTTTATTCACTAATGAGATATAATCTATTTTAGTGTTTAAAACTTGTCTGCCTCTTCCCTTCGTATATTGTTTTCTGCATTGTCTAGAGGGACCTAGCAAGCAAATTTGTTTAGCAAAGTGTATTTTTGTTCCTTTATTCAACATATTTTAACAGTATCATTTTGCTTTTCTGTTGCGATTATCTGTGAGATAATGGAATTGTCTCTGCGATGTCTGTTGCTGTTGTTTTGAAATTTAGAAAATATAGTTAGTATTTCAACAAGCTGAGTGTTTTCTTTTCACTGATTGTTCTGTGGGCATAAACATTGAATATAAAATTTATGAAATTTGCAGTAGTACACCACTCAAAGATTCCCACAATATGAATTTAATAAATCTAACTGGTTTACTTTCAATTTTACCATGTTGTGTTTAATAAACTGTTCTTTGTTCATCCTGTGTATTATAAAAGCTGTCGTATGAGTTGCTACACATGTCATACATAGAGTTACAAGAGTGATCAAATTGGATTAGAACAGATTTTCAACTGATAAGTCTCAGAGTTTAGTATTTACAATTGTAGCATTGATTTAACTCTGGGCAGTTTAGTTATGTATTATTTCTTTTATTAAAAATATTCTGTCTTTAACTTAATATTCTCTAGAAATAAACAAGTGTCATTGTTAAATTATCATTTTAAGAATTACATTGTGAATGCTTAGAATGTTCTCATCATAAACACTTTGTGTTTACAATGAATAAATGGTTAGCCTAAAATAGAAAGAATTGTTACATGAATTAGAAGATTTCTCTTGGTATTATGCAAACCCTTAACCAACTGTGAATATACAACTAAATAATATTACACTCCACAGAGAAAACAATTTATCATGCACTATTACAATTTTAGGAGCTTTAGTATGATTAGTTTTTGGAGTGGAAAAATGCAACTTGTAGATACATTTCAGAATGTAGGGCTGGGCTGGGAATGTTGCCCAATGGCAGAGTGTTTACCTAGCTAGTGTGAGCCCCTAGTTTTTATCTGGCACTGTAATAAAACAAGAGAAAGAAAAGAGGGGGGCAGTGTGAGGAACAAGAGACAAAGAATTTTCAGAAAATAATACCTAAGTGTTCTGCATATGTGTTTTAGAGGGTTTTACTTCATTGTTTTATAAGAATAATTTAGAATCAAAACATTCACCAACTGTGTTCTGATTCGTTATTATTTCTAATTACCAGACATTGTATATGTGTGCACGCATGTATCAGTGTGTATTTGTATATATTCGCTTACTATTATCTTCCCATCTCTAGGATGTAAGTTCCATGGAACAAAACTTTGAATTCGTTCACATAAGGGGCACTCTGCCACTGAGCTACATGGACAGCCACCACAACCCCACCTCGCTTTTCTTTAGATGAGGTGTTGCTAAATTGCCTTGGCTGGCTTGGAGCTCTGGATCCTCCTGCCTCTGCTTCCTGAGAAGCTAGGATTACAGACATGTGCTCCTACACCTGACTCCAAACAACTCCTAATTTTTTTCCTTTTTTCTTCATTTTCCTTCTTTCTTGTCTTCTTTGTCTTCTTCTGTCTGTATATGCCTATAAGACTTAATAAAGAGATAATTGGTCAAATATATAGGAGTGCTGGAGTGACTATTGCTTTGTCAATCCTACTTTCTTCTCAAGTCTTTCCTTAAACCTTGTTGTTCTTACCAGTTTCCATTCTATATTCATCCTCATGAGCGGACATTTGATAGTTAAATATACAAGGAAAGAAGATACTTTGAGAATATAGTATAAAAAGTGGGTTTTAACAGCTACCAGAAATGTTATTATATTGGAGCCAGGATGTTGACAGTAACTCATTCCATGCTGCTTATTTATAGAAAGTTATAGGAATGTACAAGAAGACAGAAGTGTGGCCTGGTCTACAGAATTGATAGTGACCATTGACTAATTCTTAGCTATTTCTAGGATTTTATATTATTTCTTTTGAGTACTCAGTTGACGCATTTGCTTCAAAGTCTGGAATGTCACAATTCCTCCGTCTTTATCCACTGGATGTAGAAAGTATTTTGTGTTCCTAAACTATCATGACCTATGACACTGGAAAGTTGCCATTGGCAGCCCTATCAACTTTTATGCTATATATCCATTTTCAGGCAAGTTGGTAAAATTTTTAAAACTAACATCCTGGAGGGGTCAGGGTCTAAGTAGTAGAGGATCAAACAAACTAAATTTGGACAATTTAGCTTGAGTGTATATCAAAATATCCCCAGTTGAAATGTCCCCAACTCGCCTCTCCTCACACTTCTCAGTATCCTTACTTCTTATCCGTGCCTCACTCCCTGCCACACACAAAAACAAAACAAGTAATTTTTAATGTTAAGTTACGAACACTACTGGTGATCACTATCATAGTAATGTAATTAATAGAATTAGGATATAGCTAATATGAAACATTTGACAATATTTGGGGGAAATCTCCATGTACAGAAGTGGATGAATAACCAATATACTTTCCTTTAAACTTTAAGCATTGTTCAAGCTGTATATACAGAAGTTTTCATTAATAAAAACAGAAGAAAGAAAATGTCACTCTTATTAATTTCTTCAGTTAACTATTTTGGAATAACTATAGATTTACAGGAAAATTACAAAGACAGTACAGAACATTACCATATACCCTTACTCAGACTTTCAAGTTTTTATTTTATTATTTTCTAAAAAGAAAGGAACCTGAGGAGACATGGCTACTGCCATGGTTTGAATATGGTTTGTCTCCTCCATAACTCATACTGAAATTTAATCCCCGTTATTTTAAGAGTTGAAACTAGGTGGGACCTTTAAGAGACGATAGGGTTCTGCTCTCATGAGGGGAGTAACTACTTCACGTAATTTACAGAATGATGGATTATTTTGAGAGTGGCTCTACTGCTATAAAAGCCAGTTTGGCTAGGTCTCTAGAGCACTCCCTGTCTCTTGCCATTTCGTGCCCGACTGCACCCCTTGGGACTCTGCCAGGACAAAGGCTATCACCAGATGAGGCAGTCCTTCAACCTTGAACCAGAACTTTGAGCCAAATAAACCTCTTTCTTTATAATTTATCCACTCTGTGGTGTTGTGATAATAGCAACAGAATGCAAAAGTTACTAAACGTACTGTGGTATCCTAGATGGAATCTAGAACAGAAAAAGGACATTAGGTAAAACTAAGGAAATCTGAGTAAAGTACAGACTCTAAATATCAAGTGTGACAAATGTACCATATTAATGTAGGATGTTAATAATAGGAGAAATTGGGTGTAGAGTGTAGGGGAACTCTGCAATCTTTGCAGTATTTCTGTAAATCTAAGACTTTTAAAACAAAAGGTTTATTTTTTTTTAAATATCCCTTACCTTACACCCAAATAAACTAGTTATCTTTTTCAGTACCGCCAGTGTCCTCATTACTTTTTGATCAGTATTACAAATGTCACTTCTTTGTGAACATTCAATCAAAATATGTTCTGGAAGTATCTATTGTGTTCTAAACCCATTACAGCTGCCTAGGATGCAAAGTTGAATATGACACAGTGCCTGCCCTCAGGGACTCCTGGTCTGCAAAAGACAGACAACAACTTGCTAAACAGCAAACTCTATTCTGTCCTCATTTGATCATCCTTTTACTTATATGCAGAGAATCATCTTTATGTTATGTATATAAAAAATTAGAAGATCTAGAGATTGAAAATAAGCACAAAATGGAAAATAAGTCACTTAAAAATTTATTAAATTACATAGTATAGAAAAAAGATTTCTACTTCTCTGACTTTTCAGGTCTATACCTGAAATTTTATTAGAAGGACACTGACAAAATGGTGTTGTAAACCGAAGTAGAAGAAAAGACCTTAAATTTGTCAAAATAAAGTAAAAATGAGCATAAGAATAAACTTCTCAGTGTGAGAAAAATTAAGCACTAAGTCAGTAATGTAAGAAACAAAGTACTCTCTTTGATTTAGGGGAAAATTGTACTCTTTGTTGGGGATCTAGAAACAGATCATTGATCTTTGATTTGAAAATACTAGATAGAACATTTTCATAAGGGTATGAACTATCAATGACAGTTTTGTAATCTTAACAAATAAATATGACATATTTGCTTTTGGGTTTTGATCTTCCCAAAGGAAAATTAAATCCATCAAAGCAAAGAAGCCCAGCTGGCATAAGCACTTGACAGAATCAAAAGCAATAGGTCTTTCCTATAATATATTCTATTCTCAACCCTTTTGTTTCAGCTTTAACATTTCTGTCCTTTCAAATGCTTTTCTACATAGTTCACCTGCATCAAATGAATAATAGGTTTTTATAAGTGTTAGTTATTTTTTCTGTTTGTAGACAATGAGTACCCATCTTAAGAAAAAATTTTTTTAGGAATCAGACTACCCTTACTTTTTCATTATAACTAATTACTTGATGCTTTCAGAGCTTTGCTTTTTATATACTACATCTATTGTAGTCACACTGTGTCCTTAGCACTTGTTTCAGTTTGTAAAGAGTACAATTAGCCTTTATAATGCTTGGTTCAGTCACAATTAAAGCCCCCCTAATGGTTAGGGATTGGTCTTTCTAAGGCTGAGAGGTGTTTTTAATTATTCATTCTTCAGTTTGTTTCTTACAGCAGCCTCAGCTGGGCTTTATTTTTCAAAGGTTAATGCAAACTGAGAAGTGGATAAATTAAATCTGCTTTGAAGCTAACGGCCCAAGGTATTAGCACACACTACAAGACGCGGACGGGCAGTGTGAATTGTTTCTGCCATTGCAGCACTGCCCAAAGCAAAAACCCCTGAATCTCTCTCAAAGATAGGCCACGTTGACAGGAATTATTAAGGGATACGACAAATTTGTGGTTCTTAAATAGAAGGTCTTCTATAAAATCTGTTTGTTTTGCTTACAAAGAGGGAAGGCAAAGGCTGAAATTTGAAAGGCAATAATAGCTACTGTAGAAAATTGATGCAGATACCATGACTAATGAACTTGTACAATATTAAATCACCAAGTCGAATGCTAGAAGTCACTTCTATAAATGTTTTACAAGGGCATACTGCAAAATCTCATATGAAAGATGGGGCATAATGGACCCTCCATTGACAGCAAGCTGTTAAGTAGTAGACTGCGACATCATTTGAAAATGCTGTCATAATTATTCTTGTGAACATTGTAAAGAACACAGTGTTTCTCTATCATTTGCTTCCCTTATTAAGTTATATATGTGTGTATGCATGTATACATTAACTCACACACACACACAAACATTCTTTCCAGCTGTGCAATCAGGGATTTTGTAAATTCTTAAGAAGATGCCTGGTAGAAATATTGACACAAATGATGAGGGGAAGGGATGATTCATTTTATTAAGGAGAATAGATTTTGTGAATATACCGAATGCCAAAAAGGAAACATTTACGTATTTTGCTTGATTACCTGTCATCCCCTTTTTCCACCAAGGTGTTCTTTTTGCTAGTCTCAAAAACTCACTTCCCACTGGGGTAGCAGTTCCAGCAAGAACCCCAGAGTTTAATCAGGTACCTTTCAAACTTTCTTTGTGGAGCAGATAAGAGATATCTTTTACTCAGCCATAAAGAAGAATGGAATTATGGCATTTACTGGTAAATGAACAGAACTGAAGATTATCATACTAAGTGAAATAAGGTAATCCCCAAACACGAAAGACCAAATGTTCTGTCTGATATTCTCTCTGATATGTGGATGCTAACACACAGTAAGGGGTGGGGGAAGGAGGGAGGGAATAATAGAAGTTCATTGGATTAGACAAAGGGGAATGAAAAGAAGGGAATGGAAATAGGAAAGACAGTAGAATGAATCAGATATAACTTTCCTGTGTTCATATATGAATGCACAACCAGTGTAACTCCACATCATGTACAACCAAATACACTCTACTGTCATATACATCTAAAAAGAACAAATTAAAAAAAACAGTTACAAGGAAAACAAACCAAGATACCTGTGTCATGTTTCCCACCTGCTCTTATGCCTGTTGACCAGAAAAACTTTTGTCTTCCTGACTTCCCTATGGGCTGAAGGGAAGAAAGAAAAATTAAATCTGTGTATGTCAGTGAGGGCCTGGTTTGGTTGTTGATGTTGTTTCATTTTGTTTTTTGTTTTTAACAAAACCTGATTTAATGAAAGAAACTGTAAGGTATTAGGAAATATAAAAATATAGTATTAAAATAGGGATTTAAGGAAGAAAATGTAAGCAGAACAATCTCATTTGAGAATTATCCCATCTCACATAGTTGTAGTGAAGGTTAAAATGGTGTAAATGAGTGATTGACTCAGCCAGGAGCAGTGGTACACCTGCCTGTAATCCCAGCAACTCGGGAGCCTGAGGCAGGAGGATTGCATGTTTCAAGCCAGCTTCAGCATCTTAGTGAGATTCTCAGCAATTTAGTAAGGCCGTGTTTCAAAATAACAAGTTAAAAAGACTTGTGATGTAGCTCAATGGTTAAGTGCCTCTGGGTTCAATCCTCAGTTACCAAAATCATAAAAATTCATAAAAATAAAAAGTTATCAACCCTATTCAGAGATTAACTGTTGTTAAACAAATTGCTGATTAACTGTGATATAGTTAGCTATTTTTTTAAGTGTTTAGGTGATGTTAAGACATGCATGTTTTCCTCAGACCACAATATCTCTTAATTTGCTTTTTATGGATATTAACAAAATCAAAAGTCCCACCTTTCTGCTGCTAAAGTACCAATATTTGGTACTTTAAGGGTGGTCCTGAAGAAGATACAGGAGCTAGTTTCTCAAAGCTCTGGCTTCTCAGGCTCAGCCAAGCAAAGGGTTTTTAAGGGGCAGGGGAGAAGATCATAAAGTTGCAAGCTAGATAGGGTCTTTAACAGTGAGGGCCCATGTCTTTTTCAGAACATAGCAATAGATTTTAACCTCCCATATGCTACTTACTGAGGAAGGGTGGTAAAAAGGCCATCTAAAGAACCCACATGGAGCTTCTGTTCAGCCAAAGGATTAGGGAGGAATGGAAGGGCAAAAGGGAAGTAGAAGACAATTAGAAGGGAGCCTCTATAACAGTGACCCTTGTTTGTAATTTTAACCTGTTCTAGTCTCAAACAGAAATGTAGGGGAACCACATTGAGTTTATAAAAAGTCTGACATAAGCTGAGTGCACTGGTGCATACGTGTAATCCTAGCAAGAGAATCACAAGTTCGAGGCCAGCCTCAGCAACTTAGTAAGATACTGTGTCAAAATGAAAAATAAAAAGGGCTGGGGACCTAGCTCAGTGGTAGAGCACGCCTGGGTTCAATCCTCAGTGCTGACAGCAGGGTGGGCAGGGGGAGTCATAGCTTTCCATCTTTTCTGCTTCTAGACTACACTAAACCTCACTATCACATGGTTTGTGGAAAGCTGAACTTGTCCAGTTTTGAAACTCAGTTCTGCCATTTACTGTATAACCTTTTTGAAAAGCACTGGACTCCCTTTATTCAAAGAGCATTTGAAGAACTCATGCTAACCTCCCCCACCCCCCACACACAGGCATTTCTGTTGTACTCAGAGGTGAGGGAGCAGAGAGCTTAGTAACCCCAAAAGACCTCAGTGGATCAACAACTTTGAAAACCACAGGTCTCAGAGACTGTATTTCCACTTCCTTATCATGATATTTAAGGCCATACACTGTCTAACTTCAGCCTTCCTAGCATATATACTGTTCTCACATAAGCAAGCTACTTTCCTCTTCCCTGCTTTATTCTCATGAATTACCTTTAATCTTTTATGCCCCATCCTCCTGGGCCTGTTGAAATCTACTTTACCTTTCCAACCCAGATTAATGGCTGCCCCTTTTATCAGACTTTCCCTAGAGAGGGTACACTTCACATTAGAACCACCTATGGAACTTGTTCAAACCATGTGCTTACTCTGAGATCTAATGTTTCCTTTTCTCAAGCCACTGTTGAAATGAGACATGGTATTGCTGTGGTGCAAGATGGGGCAAAGAAGCCTAGTCACCAGGAAATGAAATTCTTCTTTGTGCAGAGCTACCATGGCATCTTGATTATGAATCTCCTGGAACTCATACTTCTTGCCCAGATGGGAAGCCCCTTAAGGACCAGGACTGTTCTTTGTGTTATCTACATCACAGGACAGTGCCCTGTGTACATAATAGGCACTGAAGGATAGGTGATAACTAGTGAAAATAAATCTCAGCACTCTAAGGTACAGTGTTTTAAGTACATTACATATTTTAATTTGTTAATGCTCATTTCAACTATATGATATAAACACTCTCCAAAGATGAAGGAACTGAGCCATTAAGAGGTTAAATAATTTTCTGTGAGTTAGAGTAAATGGCAGTGTCAGGATTCAGACTCTAATTCTATGAATGTGAAGCATATACTAAACACCCTATGCTGTAGACTAGTTTGCAGACTAGTAAAGATGTATATACTTATTGTACGTGTGCATGCATTCTACTGGGGATCAAACCCAGGGCCTTGATTGTAGTCGCCATCTGGCTAGGCCTTGACCTGCGGGGTCTTCTCTCTTCTGGAGGGGGCAAGGAGAGCCGAGGCCACAACTCTGGGAGAGCAAGCTCTAGACCATTCTCAAATTTATTAAAGAATTACAGCACTTTTATATAAGAGGGGAGTCCGAGAACAAAGAACCAGTAGTGTAACATGATAGTCTGTAAGGATGGTCCAATTAGGAGTCACACAGTTTTGCAGAGGGAGGTGGGAGAGAGAAGGACGAGTGAAGCTCACCTGGGGCAATGGCCATTGGTGGGTCAGGTCACTTGGGAGTTTTCTCCACAAGCATGAATAATCCTGAGTGTGCAGTCAAAGATTTTACCTTTCCACAGCCTCTGGAGCATATACCTCAGTGGCTTCTTTCTACATCCCCACACTTGATCTTTCTTAGGCATGCACTTTACCACTGAGCTTCAACCCCAACCCCTATTTACTATTCTCCCACAAATTCATTAAGTGTCTATGTGTGCAAGTCACTTGTGCTATTAGTCTTCTGGTTGACTTACTTTCCTCTTCCTCCTGTGTGCCAATGTTAGTGTTCATAGAACAGTGATTATAGATCTTAGAGCCAGGTAGCAGTGTCAGGGAATACCAAAAAAAAAAAAAAAAAAAAAAATCATGCAGGTTGTAGAATATCACACCCACCCTTCTTAATAAACTAGGCAGTTGTATGAAGAAATTGTTGCTTAAAATTTTCTTATCTGAGAAACAAAATATGTCTTTAGCCAGTATAAAGTACATTGAGTATGTTGGAGATATTTAACCTACTTTGGAAACAAATTGCCCTGACAGTAACTGTATATCTAAATAATGAATTTTAACAATCCAAAGTAAGCTAACTGAACCTAAAATCCACTTCATCTTAACTTTTAAATGGAGTTTTTGTTTTGATGCACTGTGAATATTAGAAAGTAATAAAGCTACAGTTAGAATGATACCTGTGAGGTTTGTATTCTATAATCTGTGAATGGTAACATTTTGAGAATTTTAATTTTTTGAGAAGAGATTTGGCTTCAGAATTGTGTAGGGGTAGCAGTAGCTTGCATTCTTGTCAAAAGCTTGTTTACACTGCAGATAATAGCAGTAGGCACATTAAAGCTCTACAGCCTTCCTGTCTAATACGTTGTGGGAGTATTAAATAATAAAGAAATATTACTTGCTACATTGACTAGCTCATATGCCAAAATAGTTCTTAGAGTAAAGATAAGAGTCTATTTCAGGAATCCCTGGGTACCCTGAGGCCTTTCATTTCTCACACAGAGAAGAGTTAAAAGGCACAAAAATTGGCGTGGGAGGCGGGCAACAAAAATAGTGTTTCAGGAAGAAGTGGTAGGCTTGCTAAAGAAGTGAGAAAAGTAGTTCAAAGATCATCACTGAGTTCTCTTATTTATTTCTTGATTTGCTTTTTGGTTTGGTTTTTTTTTTCCCTTGGGTGCGGGTAAGGGGTTCAGCCCAAGGGCACTTTATCACTAAGCTAATCCTCAGCCCTTTTGAATTTTTATTTTAAGACAGGGTCTTGTTAATTTGCTCCAGCTGGTTTCCAACTTGGAAGCCTCCTGCCTCAGCCTCCTGAGTTGGGATTACAGGCATATACCACTGCAACCAGCTGAGTTTGTACTTTGAAAAACAAAAAAATAAAAATAATTGGTTGATGAAATTAAAATGACCATTAAACAAATCTTTGAGTCAGCCCAGAATTTAAAGATATCCAAATATCTAGTCTTCTATCTCAAGCAGTGCCCTTTATCATAATGGCAACCATGCAGTTTCTTCTGAGTCTTCATATGTAAATGAGCAGATTTAAGAGCCTCCACTGCAGGATTAGAGAGCTCAAGTTTTCTTGTGTGGATATGGCCTTGGGCATAGCTGATTCTTAATTCTTTCAATTTTGTAATGAAGGCTTTGGTGAAGAAGTAGTTTCAGTTTTTCTGATTATTCCTTTCTTTTCCCCATGTGCATGCTGAGAGTCACTGCTAAAGTGGGTCGATGTTATTCCAAGTAGAGGAGAAGGACATTTTGGAAAAAGGAGATACAAAAGTTGAAAAGCAATCTATTAATTCATTTCTAGGGTTCTTTCAGGTAACTGAAGAGTTCCAAAATCTATAATTTTGTATTTTAAGTAATTTTTATTGATTTTACACCTAATTGTCCAAATCACAGGGCTTCCAGTTCAGTTCTGGTGTTTGCTTTCGTGTTATGAAAAGGTTGAAGTAGATGATTTGCAAAGACTTTGTACTTGTAACTTCCTTTTTTATTTGTTCTTTTTAGATATACATGACAGTGGAATGTATTTTGACGTAATATATATATATATACACATGTGATATAACTTATTCTAGTTAGACCCCATTCTTGTGGTTCTACATGACGTGGAGTTTCACCGGTGGTGTATTCATATATAAACGTAGAAAAGTTATGTCCAGTTATCTCTAACAACCTATGTATACAAAAAGTATGATTTGGTTCTTTTTGACTCTGAGGCTTCTCCTGGTACTTATAAGTGAAAGTACTTTGTGACTTACAAAACTGTAGCTTAAAAGAAAAGAGAATACATAGTGTTTCCCTAAGTCTTCCTTTTTCCTTGCTCATATTCATGTCTCTTAAAATTTTAAGTCTGTTGCATAGTTGTGCACTTATTGCAATATATCATGCATTGAGAATATTAAAATCAGACATGTAAAAAATTCTTTTCTGCATAAAGAGACAGGAAAGCCTAGGGGTGTCATGAACTTAGTGAAAGCCTTCCTCTCTCAATGACTCATACATAATAGGCAATTTTACTCACTGAAATTCCTTCCTTGGAAGAGGAAGTATTATGATTACTAGCCAGTTTTTGTATAGAGAATCCTGTTTTCTTCATGTTTCTTCCTTGCTGAGTTGTTTGTGTTAACAAAGGGTATAAAATAGATTACAATAGTGACTTTAATATTTGATGGATAGTAACTATAGTTGACCATGATCATTTTTTTCACCTTTATATCTTAAATCTGGAAAGCATAATTGAGGGTAAAAAGCCTTCCCATTTATTAAACACTAACAAAAAGTATAAAATAATTATTTTTCTTAGAGTTCTTCAAGAAAGAACTACCAAAGAATGATGGCCAAAGAATGATTCTCAAGTTTCTGACTAGATTAGAAATGCTGTCATTGTTTGTGTGGTTGTCAAAGGTGGATAGTGATACACACAGAATGAAAATGAAAAGACAAGGTAGCTGAGTGTACGACCTCTAGAGAAGCAGACATGAAAAAGGTGTCACTGAATTAAGCAGAGAAATTAGAATAGTACCCTCAATTAGAGGGAGACCTCAAGAGGTCCTTGGAGAAGAGAATTTTTCAAAACTCAGTGTGTGGCAGCAGCTGAGAGTTCTAATGAAATAAAGGCAAAAATCACCATTGGATTTTGCAGCAAATCACCCCATAGCATTGAGAACCCTAAAACATTTTCTTCCTTAAATTTTCCACCCTGCATGCTTTTTTTCATTTTAATCAAACAGCATCATGGCAATTCAACTGCCTTTCTTATTCTTATCTTTAACTGTCTGGGTCACACCTTAATGTTTTCTTTTTAAAAAGTGGAAACTACCCTTTCCTTCCAGTCTGATCCTAGAGAGACACTTTGTGTTGTAAACCAGAGTTCAGTATTCCTGCAGCTCACTTCCAAAGGAACTTTGGACACATGTGGAGCATATCATCTGAGTCTGAAAAATGTGCCTCTTTGCTAGAAGGGATGAATTCAATTAGAGTCTGAGATGTAAGCAAGGATTACTAGTGCTTCTGAAAAATCCCCTCGTACTATCTTCCCCTCACCATCCCATCCCTGTCAGCCCCCTCAGTGTAAAGAATATCTTTAGTAAGTTTAATTTTGACTTGCCAGAACTGCACACCTGCTCTTTAGACATGATATAGTCATTCCACCTTACTCTTGGGCTCCATGTCCCAGCCTCCAACCAACAAATTGAAAGTTTTGGATGGGGTTGGCATTACATCTGTACTAAACTTATAGAAACTTTTTTTCATGTCGTTTTTCCTAAGCAGTACAATGTAACAACTATGTACTTAGCATTTGCATTTTATTAGGCACTACGTGTAATCTAGAAATGATTTAAAGTATATTGGAGGATTTGTGTAGATTATATGCAAGTATTAAATCATTTTATGTAACTGATTAAAACAGCCACAGACTTTGGTATCTGATGGCTTCCTGGAACTGATCCTCTTTGGATAATGAGGGATGACTATACTTCCCTACTTGGTCAGTCTCTCTCTCTCTCTCTCTCTCTCTCTCACTCACACACACACACACACACACACACACACACACACAGAAATTCCCACTTGCTATACAGTAAGCTTGAAACTACATGGTGTAGTTTAAACTTTATTTTTAGCTAGCCTCTTCTATCAATACTAATTTTAAATGGTTCATTCCCCTTTGATTTCTACTAGTTATTTCATCAAAATTATAAACCAATACTATCAAGATTTAGCCTAATAATATAATGTCTATTCAGCATTTACTATGTTCAAGTATAGTTTTAAGAATTTCATTTGTTTTAATATCATTAAACTTTACAAGAACCCTTTTAGAAAGGATTTGAGGCACATAAAGGTTAAGTAGAAAGTGACAGCATATCAGATACACTCTATTCCTCGGTAGCCTGAATCCCAGCACTTCTCAGGCATCCTTCCTCTTTACCTGTCCCAAAATTATTGTTAGAGAAAGATAGCGAAAGCATCTTGAAGCTCTTAGAATCACAGCTGTGGCATAGCATATCAATGTATTTAAAGCATCTTATAATCTTTTTTCCATATTTCTTATTGGTGCATTATAGTTGTACATAATGGTGGGATTTGTGGTTATACATTAATATATGCACACACTGTAGTATCTTATAGTCTTAAATAAAGACCATGAGTAACTAGTTCTTTTTGTCATTTTAATTGTGTATGATGTTTCTGCTCTATTTAGGGGGCTTAGGCACTGTAGGCAGCAGCACGAGAAGCTCAACACAGTTCGTAACATTGATTCTCCAGCAGACTTTCTCCTGGCAGCAACTTTGGACATTCAGCAAATTTGTAATTTGCTGATATTAGCATCTTAATAGATTTATCTAATTGCATTTTTTACAAAATTTAATTGTGAATGTTAGCTATGTTTATTTTTCTTCAATAAAATCTAAAAATAAATATTAAGAAAATTGATCATTTTAGAAATACATATGCAAGTAGGGAAATATTAAATAACCTCATGCCTGAAAATCCTAATAGTAAACATACAAATGTTCTTCTTATTAACAAATTTGGATTTTCTAAGTGTAGCAGCTATGAATCCTAGGTAGTTCTGCCCTACCTAAATACACATCATAAGGTTAGGATACAAGATGATGAATCAGATGATGATGATGATGATGATTACTCTTTTGGTAGCCCGTTTTCTAATCCTAAGGATCCTGAAACCCTTCTTTATAAGTTCACTAGGCAAATAAATGGGTGTTTATGAATTCTGTGTTATCCACAGCGTGCAACAACCACCACAATAGCAGCTAACATTTGGAGGCTTACTATTTAGGCTATTACAGGCTCCATTTTCTAAGCTTTGTGAGTAAAATTCTACAAAATATTCACAATTGCTCCATGAAGTTAGTGCTGTAATTACCCTATTTTGTGAGTCAGGAAACTAAAACATAAAGGGATTACACATTTAGACAGGATCATAACAGTTTTTAAGTGGCAGGGCTAGGATTCACATGAGCATGTCTAACACCAGAGTTTGTTTATGTTCTTCACCACTACTCTGTACTGTAAGTGTTCTCTGCCACCAACTTTTACTTGCTCTTCTGAAGGATGAAGTGATCTTTAAAAGTATAAAGTCAGCCAGGCATTGTGGCTCACATGTGTAAGCCCAGCTACTTGGGAAGCTTAGGCAGGAGATTGAAGTTCAATGCTGTCCTGGGCAATTTAGTGAGACTGTCTCAAAATAAAATAAAAAGGGCTGAGGATATAACTAGTAGTAGAGCACTTGCCTAGCATGTGTGAGGCATGGGTTCAATCCCCTGTACCACAAAAGTACAAAACGGTTTACGGCATTTGCTTCTCACTTCTTTAAGCCAAGTAAAGTACATAAGGCCCATTTTCTGTTTTGATAGATCAAAGTAGCTCCTGACATATTAAAACCACTTTAGTTATCTTGGCTACTAAGAGATCTGGACCTGTGTTGTCCAGTACAGTAGCTGAAAGCCACATGTAGCTGTTCAGATTTACATTTGTTCAAATCAAGTCAAATTGTGATTTCAGTTCCGAGCACTTAGTGTCATTTTAAATGCTTAATGGCCACATGTGGATAGTGGCTGTTGTATTGAATAAGGATAAGCAGCACTGGAATGTTGTCATTATCACAAAAGTTTTATTGACTGGCATTTCTCCAGAATACTACTGTATAACAGAAATACGATGTGAGCCACATGTATATTTTTAAATTTCAGAGTGACCATATTTTGTTTTATTTTTTGGTACTGGGGCTTGAACCCAGGAGTTCTTTACCACTGAGCTATGCCCCCAGCCCTTTTTATTTTCTGTCTTGAGACAGGATCTCAATAAGTTGCTGAGGCCAGCCTCAAGCTTCCAGTCCTTCTGCCTCAGTCTCCTGAGTAGCTGGGATTACAGGAGTGTACTACCATGTTGGCTAGCCGCCACATTTTTAAAAGTAAAAAGATATAGACAAAGTTTATTGTACAACATGTAGCCCAGTATATCCCAAATATTATCTTCTCAGATGTAATTATTTGTTAGT
Organism: Glaucomys volans; assembly: GCA_020662805.1. Lineage (NCBI taxonomy): Eukaryota > Metazoa > Chordata > Mammalia > Rodentia > Sciuridae > Glaucomys > Glaucomys volans. The sequence goes on along the minus strand of JAJEJO010000678.1, from coordinate 99,973 downwards.
AAATAATTCTTAAGGGGAGCCGGGTGCGGTGGCACACGTCTGCAATCCCAGCGACTTGGGAGGCTGAGGCAGGAGGATCGCAAGTTCAAAGCCAGCCTCAGCAACTTAGCAAGGCCCTAAGCAACTCAGTGAGACCCTGTCTCTAAATAAATACAAAATAGGGCTGGGGATGTGGCTCAGTGGCCCAGCGCCCCTGAGTTCGATCCCCAGTCCCCCCGCCCCCCAAAAAAGAAAATAATAATTCTTAAAGCTTTTGAGATATTTTACTTGGCTTTACATTGTCTTCAAAATTGAGCATGCATTTTACATTTATGCACATCTCATCTTGCCCTAGTTGTGTTTCAAGTGCTCAGTAGCCACTGTAATATGGCTGCCATATTATTCACAGTTCTAGACTTGTACACCAAGGGTTCTCAACTGGGACATACCCAATGGGAGTGAGGCAGAGGGTTGGGTAGTTCAAGAACCGCCTCTATAAACTTTAGAATTGCAAGTGATGCAGACATACTGTTTATTTCTTGTTTGCTGTACTGGGGTTTGAACTCAGGACCTCACACATGATAGGCAAGTGCTCTGCCACTGAGATCACTGAGATACAGCCCCAGTTCCCCAGCCCTTTTTTTTTTAGGACAGAATCTCACTGAGTGACCCAACCTGGTCTTGAACTTGGGGTCTTCCTGCCTCAGCCTCCCCAGGAACTAGCTAGGACTAGTACAAGTGTGCACCACCATAACTAGCTGAAACATACCATTCCTAAGATGGAAGAGGACAGATTGTTAGGACTCAGCATGTGAATTAGGGAAGTAACAAGTTTTGTATGCATTTTAAATCACCAGTCTATTGTCAAGATAGTTTGTTGCTAATGGCTAAATATGTCTTAGAAATATACATCTTGGCAGCATAAACCAACTCACAGTAGTAATACTAGCTGTTTTATTTACTTTTTCCTTTTTTTTTTTTTTTTTTTTTGGTACTAGGGATTGAACCCAGGGGTACTTTACCCCTGAGCCACATCCCTAGCCCTTTTTAATATTTAATTTAGTGACATGTCTCACTGAATTCCTTAGGGCTCCACTAAATTGCTGAGGCTGGCTTTGAACTCCTGATCCTCCTGCCTTATCCTCCCAAGTCACTGGGATTACAGGCGTGTGCCACTGTGCCCAGCTAGCTGTGTTATTTTCATCCACTGTTAGTAACTGCATACACAACTGACTGACTTCAGAGAACCAATACAATTTGGAGTTCCGGTTGAGCATTAGATAGACTTTGGAATGGCCACAAATTGAGTTTATATTATCTGCAGATATTGCCCTCCTTGCCGAGGTTTTGAGGCCTTCTGTCTCCTACTTCCGGGCCCTTTCCTTGACCTACACTATTAAATAACTCCTTATTTAATCTACATTCTCCAACTAACTGTGATTATCATTCTTGAACAATCATTTTAAATTGCTCAAAGTGACTCATGTTTGAGAAATGTGTTTGTTCACGTTGTTTCATAGCCGTGTATTCTGTGTATGTTTTTAACTAAATTTCTCCATCTGCATTGAAGTAATGTTGTAACTATAAACCTGTAATTTACTTTTAAGCTCTTCCTTCTGATAAATTTATCTATTTATATTGGGTCTAATTATAGCTCAGGGTTTAAGCTTGTATTTTATTCATCTGAATGAGCAAGCTTGTCTGGCAGCGAGAAGCTGCTACTAAAACTTCAATGTCATCTAGACTGAATAGATTCTGTCTATGCCTCATTGCCATCTTCCGAAGAAGTTGGTAAGGAGGAAGAGGAGGCAAAAATGCTGTGTTCTGGTTACTTGCCCCCATAGGTTTGCAGTGTATTTCAGCGCATTCATTAAGTTAGGATAACTGTGATTTTATTTTACTTTATCTTTTTTAAATAAGAGAAATTAAACACTTGAAACAAAATTAAACTCTGCTTCATTTTCATCTCTACATCTTTTTCATGTCATCTCCCTCCTCTCCTTTACCCCTTGTTCCTTGCACAATCATCCTTATTATTTTAAGTGTATCTTTGTTTCCAGTCTTTTTTTTTTTTCCCCCTCTACATTAGGGGTTGAACTCAGGTGCTTAACCACTAAGACTTTTTATTTTTTTATTTTGAGACAGGATCTCATTAAGTGGCTGAGGCTGGCCTCCCAAGCCACTGGGATTATAGACATGTGCTGCCAACACTTGGTTTTCTATTCTATTTCTTAAAAGACTTTTGACATTGATATTTATCCATAATCCATATATTTATACAATTAGGATCTGGAAATTTTTGTTTGTTTTTTACTTTGTAGTATTGAGGATCAAACCCCAGTGCCTTATCCATGCTAGGCAGGTGCTCTTACCGCTGAGCTACTCCCCAGCCTTGGGTTTATTTTTAATTTATACAGTAGGATCATACTGTACATACGCTGCAACTTGCTTTTCTCACATAGCATTTTTTTGGACTTTTTGAACACATTCTTTCTCTATATAAAAATTCAACATATATAGAGAACATGTATATTATGTTTTTGATCAGATCAGGATAATTGGCACATCTGTCATTTCAGACATCTGTCATTTCTTTGGGGACCATTCATAATTCTCTACTGCTATTTCAAAATATTCAGTTAATTGTTGTCAGCTATGATTATCCTACGGTGCTATAGGACATTAAAAGTTATTCCTCCTGCCACCTGCACTCCTTTAGCCATTAACCATTTTCTCTCCACTTCCTTCTCAGGTTCTGCTGACCACTATTCTATTCTCTACTTCTGTGAGATCAAGTTTTTAGCTTCCACATGTAAGCGAGAACTTGCAGTTTGTGTTTTTCTGTACCTGACTTACTTTATTTAAATAATGTCCTTCATTCCCCATTCATGGTGCTGCACATGACAAAATTTTATTTTTTTTTAGGATGATAAGCCCACATTCTTATCCAAAGTGATTAAACATGTTCATCAGCAGTGTATAGGAGTTTTGGTTTTCCCACATCTTCATTAATACTTGGTTTTGTTAGACATTTATTTTTGCTTGTATACTTTATAAAATGATGTTATTAAATTGGATTTTAAACCTCACTTCCCTGATTTTGATGAAGTTGAATATTTTCATTTGTGTTTCTTCTTTTTGGAAATGTCTATTCATATCTTTTCTAATGAACTGTTAGTCTTATCATAGGAATTTGTATATTCTGGACACTAAAATTGTTCAGTGTTGTATGATCCAAATATTATTTGTTTGTTTCAAACAATGCAAATATTGTTTCTTAGCCCTGCCTCTGTCTTCTCATATTCTAAAATTTTGACTTTTGCATATAAGTGTCTAATCCATGTACAACAAACAGAATAAACATTTGAGGAATTTTTTTGACCTTTCAAACAGATTTTAGAATCAATTTGCCAATTTTCAGTTTTTAAAAATTTGATTTAACTTCTTTTTTAATGGCGTTTAGGCTTTTCATTGGAATTGTAAAGGATTAATTTGGAGAAAATTAGTATCTGTAAGATACTGGGTTTTCCCTCTAGTCCACGCACTTGATATCTCTCCATTTATTTAAATCTTTTGTGTATATTTAAATAAGCTATACAATTTTCTTCATAAAGATTAAAATATTTTCATGAAATTTAATCATAGGGTCCATATGTTTTTTAATACTATTGTAACTCATTTTAAAACATATTTTCCAATTTAGTTGATATATTGAAATGAAATTGATATTTGGATATTGATACAGCCACTTTGTTGAAATTTTTTATGAAGTTTATTTAGTAAACTATATTTTCATATTGGGGATTTTTTCCTGCAAAAATGAATTTTGTAAATACTAACATTTTTGTTTTTCCATCACAATCCATATGAATTTCCTGTATTAGAAGAGAAGATGGAAGACCTCATTATCTTATTCCTCAGTATAAAGGAAGTACTTTTAATACTTTACCATTAACACAGGAAATGGTGGCACATGCCTATAATCCCAGTGATTTAAGAGGCTGAAGTAAGAGGATCGAAAGTTCAGGGCTAGCCCCAGCAATTTAGAGAGACTGTTTTTGTCAGCTTTTTTGCCCCCGAGACCAAAAGACCTGACAAGTACAATTAGAGGAGAAAAAGTTTATTCTGGGCCTCAAGGTTTCAGTGGTCTCTGTCCACAGGGAGTTGGTTCCATTCCTTGGGGCACTAGGTGAAACAGAGCATCATAGTGGAAGGGTGTGGCAGAGGAAGGCAGCTGGAAATATGGCCCTCCAGGAAGCAGAGCTGTGCTCTATAAGGACAAAATATATACTCCCAAAGGCATGTCCCCTTGCATTGTCTCACATGAACTTTTAGTGGACACCTAATATCTAAACCTGTCTCAAAATAAAAAATAAAAAGGGCTCAGGGTATAGCTCAGTGGTGGAGTACTGAGTTCAATTCCCTGGGTTCAATTCCCAGTACTACGACATTATAGTATTGACTATAATAGTTGCTGTGAAGTTTTGGTACATGTTCTTTATCAGGCTAAATAAATTTGAAATTTTGTTAAGAGAATTTTTAAATTTTGTTTTTACTTTTTAAATCATGAATGACTATTAAGAACTTTTGATTGGGGCTAGGGTTGTGGCTCAGTGGTAGATTGCTTGCCTAGCATGTGTGAAGCACTGGGTTCAAGTCTCAGCACCAAATAAATAAGTAAGTAAGTAAATAAATAAATAAATAAAAGTTATTTTTTTAAAAAAGAACTTTTGATCCACTGAGGCTATCATTTTATTTTCCACTTTAATCTGTTAGTGAGATGAATTGCATTAATAATTTTTTGTTATTAAACCATTCTTCCATTTCTGAAACAATTTCAACTTAGTTGTGATGATTCTTTTGATACGTGCTCAACAATAACTTTTTTTTTAATAAATAAACTGATTTCAAACCAAGAGAGAAAAGAATGTATCTTTGTTGCCAATAAGGTCTTTCCTGAGCATCTTAATAAGGTTGCCCACCTTGCTACAGGGTGTGAGAATCTCTGGCTGTTAGATGCAGGTAATAGGGTCATAGCTTGATGAACGCTGGAAAACTAAAATTACTTGTTTTTTAAGGTGCTGGGGACCAAAGCTGGGGCCTCATGCATGATAGGACAGTGCTGCACCACTGAGCTGGAAAGTTACTTTCTAATCTCCTTTTGCCCTTTTCTTCACCTGGCAGAACTAATAAAATTTGCTTGATTCATATGGGCCTTATTTTCCTGAGTGAATTTCTTTGAGACACAGACATATGTTGGCAACTAGTAGCCATGTGACTTCATCTACTTTAATCTGTCATTATCTAACAAACATGTACTTATTACATGCTAAGGACAAAGCAAAGTCTATTCCTTGAGGAATTTCTATTCTGGGAGGGACTGAAGTAATATTTATAAAATAGTCATAAAACAAAATAATGTATCTTATCCTCTACAGTCTACTTTGGTCATGATGTATGGGGAGGAGGTTGGGTGCCAGGGAGTCCTTAGGGTAGGGAGAAGGGAAGAAGAGATTCAAATTGTATATGATCTGAGTCTTCTTAATAATGGTCATGAATGATGTTCATGAACCTCATTGTGTTCTCAGATGTTAGCAAAGCCTTAGACTAGTTGTTCTCCAGTGGCCTTTCTGGATTGAAAATTTTGTCTCTTTGACCCCAGGGCTATATTCCCCTTTCCAAAGACTTTACAAATAATTTCTTCCTTAACCAGTTTAAGTTCCTACCTCTTGCCTGTGGACCTTGGAATCTTTTATTCTAATAGCTTAAGGTTGTAACAGAACAGAATCTATTTAAGTAATACCAACAAATTTCACTTAGAGAAAAATAATGACGTTGACATTATTCATAACAGAGAATTAACCTATTAACTTTGTTTCTTATGGAATTTCTCAATTTATTGTTACCATAAATAGCTTTTAAAATTTCTAGACAAGGTAATTTCTAAGCACATTTCATTTGTATGTCTTATTTCAGTGCTGGACCCAAAGGAGACAACATTTATGAATGGAGGTCAACTATATTGGGACCCCCTGGATCTGTCTATGAAGGAGGGGTGTTCTTTCTTGACATTACCTTTTCACCAGACTATCCGTTTAAACCCCCTAAGGTCAGTATGAAGTGTTCATCCATTTTTAGCAATATGTATTGGTATATGTGTAAATACATACTCTTAAATACCTAGGAATACATATTAGTATGGACAACTTCCTGGGACTAGTAGTATGTGAAAGGAAACAACAGGAGAAATTATTGATTACTCCCCTGTCTCACCTTTTAAACTCAAATTTTATTGCTTTTATCTCATTCTTTCTCATTATATCCTTTCTGTAGTACATGTTTTAGTGTAAAAGAAAGCATCGTGTTTTATGGATAAAAAAAGAGAAATGAACCACAGTCAGCCCTAGAACCCAGAGAACCAAAGAGCCTGGAACTGGAGTCAGAGTCAAGCTCAGGAGTCAGAGTAAAGGTAGAGGAAGTCTCATCAAGGCAGTTTATAGCACCAGGTGTGAAGCTTTGGGTTTGGGTGCTTCCCCAGTTCAGCTGTTCACCTGAAGTGTACATGCATGAACTAGAACAGAAAACACAACCCATAAAGAATAAAAACTATGCTGAGTAGAGATATTTATGGGGCTGGGAATGTAGCTCAGTGATAGAATGCATCCTTATCATGCACAAGGCCCTGGGTTCTTCCATTCCCCAGCACAGGGGCAGGGAGGATGGAGAATTACATACACACACACATGCGCACACACACACACACACAGCCTTATAGGTAAAACTGGTAAGTGAAGAGTTGTTTATGTTCCTATCTGAAGAAAGTACAAAGAATACAGTGTAATCAGAATAGAAAAGTTTTTGGTTGCAATGAGATCATACTCATACACTTTGAGAAGTCTTGACATCCCTCTCTAGTGCCTATAAGTCAGTAATTAACTATTTTGAATATTATCTCCATTCACATTTTTTTCTCCATTCTGGCAGTAGAAAAGATCCACAGGACACTTATATATTGGTCACCAAGAAAGAATTCTCATCTATCCCTAACTTAACTTCTCAGTACAGAGGGAAATAAAACTTGGAGTTGTAAGTTGGAGTAAATAATTACAAAACACAGGAATAAGACCCTTTATTCACTGTGACTTTCTGAAATTCCTTCCGCCTTTTTCCTCCCTCTACTATTCTTTCTTCTTCTGTCCCATTGATGTGCTTACAGATTTTTTGATGCCAGACCAAAAAGTAGTAACTACAATTATCCTTACATATAAAATGAGGAAATCATGGCACAGAAAAACTAAGTAACTTGCCCAGCATTATGCAACAAGCAAACCATAGTGTCAGGATTTGAACCTGGAAAATGAGACCCCAAAACACTTGCTCTTTACTATACTACGTAATGTATTTATCCAAGCTGACAGGGCTGTGGCATGTACGACCACCCAGAGATTGCACTCGGGACATTCTCTATGACAGAGCTATAGTAAATCTAATACTTATTTTCTCCCTTTACTGAACGGGAACCTTATATCTTCCCATTCGCCTATGGGCCAGCCTGTATATCACCTGGAGTAACTGTTGCACTTCCAGCGACATAGGACCTTTCTCTGACACCCTCTACAGTAAAAGATGGAGTAAGGAGCAGGAGGGAGAACTTAGACCATGCAGATGTATGGCTTGTGAATCTGTTGTGGTATGTTCAGTGAAATAGAAGTCTGAGAAAATGTGTAGGCTTATACAAGTTCTGTGTGACACAAATTTATCAATTAAACAAAGCTAGACGGGAGAACGAATACACTGTATACAATAATTGGGTTTCTGAAAAGACCCTCATGGCATGGAAGGGTAAGCCAAAACTAACAAGATAGAATTTTCTGGGGAACCTGAGACAAGAGAATCACAAGTTGAAGACCAACGGGCAACTTAGTGTGACCCTGTCTCAAAAATTAAAAATGGTTGGGGATGTAGCTCAGTGGTAGAGTGCTAGGGCAGCATGCACAAGGCCCTGGGTTTAATTCCTAGACTGCAGAAGGAAAAAAAAAAAAAAAAAAAACATGATCAAATCATGATATAAAAGAGATCTGCTTTTTTATTTTCATATAAATAGAATTTAAGGATAACTAAAAACTCTGGGGGAACTTGGGGTTTTGTAACCATAAGGAGGCATTTTTAGGTGTATACTATCTGTAACTTTGAGCTAATCACACTGTGTCTGGAATATCTCATTCACTTCTGGGCTGCTCATGAGAATAAAGAGGAATATCCAAGGGGAGACAGTTATTGGCACTCTTGAGTTTCTTTGAGTTGTGCCCTGTGCTGGATATCAGCTATGCCAACTCATTTCTTCTCTAGGAAAGGGAACATCCTGGCTTTCCCAGGGCATTCCCTTTTCACAGATGTGGAAACACAGATGAAGCTTAAAAAGGATTCCCAGGAATCTGCTGAATTTTAACTCCAATGACCATGTCCACTCCATTATACACAGCTGCCCTGGAGACATTTACTAGTAAAAATAGGGCAGGAGAGGAGTGTGATATTTATCCTCAGATGTGTCAGGGACTGTGGGGTGGTTTGAAGTTAGACTTTTTCCTGGATATCTAGATAGGACAAAAATGGAAATAGGAGGGTTCAATTACAGGAAGTACATTTCTGTTCTCTGTGAGGAAAATCTGACCCACCTTCAGACAGTCTGCTTTTGAATAGCCTTAATTATGCACACCAGGCTTCCCTTTACTGAGAATATTCAAGAAAAAACTGAATTGCTGTACGTCAAGAATATTATCATGCGAGGTGTGGTGGCGCATGCCTGTAATCCCAGCACTTGGGAGGCTGAGTCAGGAGGATCGAGAGTTCAAAGCCAGCCTCAGCAACTCAGCGACGCCCTAAGCAACTCAGTGAGACCCTGTCTCTAAATAAAATACATAATAGTGCTGGGGATGTGGCTCAGTGGTGGAGTGCCCTGGGTTCAATCCCCAGTACCAAAAAAAATATTATCAGAGAAAACCTAAATCCCTCCACTGACTGAATTGGATTGGATTAGAGTTCCTTGGTGGGAAAAAATAAAAGTTTGGCAACTAGAATCACAATTTAAATGCCACATTTAATAGAAAGCTGTGGGAAGTTTTTAAAAGCAAATAATCACCTTCTAATTTATCAGTCCTAGAAAACGAATTTTGTAGACAAGTCGAAAAAATAAAAATGGCTGGGGATCTAACTCAGTGGTAGAGCACTAATGTAGCATGCACAGTGCCCTGGGTTCAATCCCCAATAACAAAAATAAGTAGATCTTAGCAATCAGTTCAAAGGATATCTTAGGTTTTATGGATTTGTTTGTTGTTTTTGCTTATCAGATCTAACTATGAGTCACTTGCTAATGAAAGTCAGCTGATATTAATAGATGTTAACTATTTTGGACAATAAAATAGATGATTTAGATCCTCAGGTTTTTAAAATAAAACATTGTCCTTGTTAGATTTTTGTTTTAAGGTAAAAGATGAAGGCTACTTATGAATAAAGTGGCTGATTAGCTATAATAGAGTGATATCCAGCATTTGAAAGCCAGAGAGAGATGTTAACTGAAGCTCAACAATGAGTTCTACAACTTCATCCTAAACTAGATTATTATTATTATGTAATTGTTTTTATTGTGGTTGCTACTGCTACTCAACGAAAAAAGTTCAGTGTGCATCGCAGGATTTTCAGAAGCAGCACTGAGTCACAAGTATAAACCTGATTGCCTAACTCATTTTCTTCATCTTTGGATAGAGAACACACAGTGATCGTGGGGTAACATGAATTAAACTTTTTTAATCTGAGTTCATAGTCTTATTTAAAGTTTGGCCCTGGGCCAAGTCCTTTCGTATATATTTAATCATCTATTTGACACCTCTAGTTGACATCTCAAATTTATTAAGTCCAAAACCCAACTTTTGATTTCACACCTACTTCTAATGTACTCAAGCCAGACCAATTCCTGCAACCTTCCCCATCTCAAGGAATGGCAATTCCATTTTGTCAGTGGCTAAGTCTAAAAGCCACATTATTGCCAATCTTTAAAAATAAATATGGAATCTAATCACATCTCATCTCCCCCTCCTTAGTAACCCTGTGACCCCCCACCATTCACTTTTCCCCTCCTCCAGATTATTGTGAAAGTGTCCTGTCTGGTCTCTGCTTCTGTGGAATATACCCTTTCCCTGAATGATCCTTTTAGACTCTAAGTCAAATTATGTTAATTAGTTGCTTAAAACCCATCAGTGATTCTCAGCTTGCTGAATAAAAGCAAAAAAGTAAAATAAAAAAACCTATGGAATTACTTTGTCTACAGCATAGCTGTCAAAGCCATCATCTGTCTCTCTTTACCCAAATACTCTTAAGTCTGCTTCTTCCACAATGTTTTGCATTTGCTCTTTCCTTCCAGCATTTATATGCTCCCCGCCCCCCAAAATTCACATGACTCACTCCATTGCCCCCTTCAGATCTCTTCTCCAGTGTCACCTTTTAGAGGGGCTCTTGCATGACAAAGCCCAGCCTCCCTAGGTTCCCTATGAATTTTCCACCACTACCATCATACTTGACACTTTGCTATAGTACTTTTTTCTTCTGATATTATATATTTGTTCATTATGTTTCCTTTTCTCCAGTTATCATCTAAGCTCTGCAAGCATAGGGACTTTGTCTATGTTATCCCTCCTTCATCCCCATCATGTAGAGCAATGCCTAATAAATCCATTGGCACTCAATAAAGATTTGTTGAATTAATTTAATCCATGTACCTCTTCCATAAAGAAAAATGTTGATTACCCCCACTTGATGGATCAGAAAGCAGACCAATGGAGATTAATTGGATGTGAGTGTCCTCCAAAAGCTCATGTTGAGACAGTGCAAGAAGGTTCAGAGGAGAAATGATTGGGTTGTGAGAGTCTTAACCCAATCAGTGAATTAATTCCTGATAGGGATTAACTGAGTGGTAATTGAAGTGGTAGGGTGTGGTTGGAGGAGATGAGAATTGGGGTGTGGCTTTCAGGTGTATATTTGTATCTGGCAAGTGGAGTGTCTCTCTGCTTCCTGATCACCATTTAAGGTGTTTCTCTCTGCCACACTTCTGTCATGATGTCCTGCCTCACCTTGAGACCTGAGAAATAAAACTGGCCTTCTATGGACTAAGACCTCTGAAACTGTGAGCCCTCAAATAAACCTTTTCTCCTCTATAATTGTGCTGGTCCGTCTTTTGGTCACAGCAGCAAAACTGACTAAAACAAATTGGAACTCAGGCCACACAGAAAACAGTAGCAAGTACTGAAATCCAAATTGGGCCTTCCACTCTCCAATGATAGAGAAGATTTAAATTGTGTATGCCCCCAAGAGAAGGGACACTTATTCTTAGGTTTTATATTCTGACTTTAATTAATCATACGGGTTTATTCTCCAACCAGGTGTTTCTGGGTGGAGAAAAAGACATGATATAAAGAAGAATGTTATAAGAGATCTTGAGTGCCTTTCTTTTTTTCAGTTTTGCTAAGGGCGCTCTTCAGACTGACACTGACTTCTTCCTCTAGTGTTTGATTTACAGAGACTGAGGTATTAAATCTGTGTTGAATAGTAGATACTGATTTCTGGATTTTTCCAGCCCTATGCTAATGGAAACAAGATTTTTTGTTCAACAGATTATTTTCACACTTGACTAATGTCAAAACAGACATTCTCAGTACCATGACTGGGCTAAAGTATTGCATTTTGTGTATAATATTTCTTTTTGATCTGTGCTTCTTTTTGATAAATCATTAAAAAGTCATGCTATCCTTTAAGGTATGAAATTTCAAAATGGATATGATGATTAAAAGTAGATCAAACAGTGTCATCATCTTCATGCTTTTAAAATAGTACCCATCATCCTGTCTATATGTGCAACCACCACTCCAAATTGGAATTCATGTTTTCAGGACAAGGAATATCAGCTTTATTTGGTGTAAACCAAATTCAGTATTTCTGTAATCTAGTAGGAAATCATCCATTGGTTTGACAGAAAGCTGATGTAGTTATACTTGGTGAGGATTTCTCTCTCCTCAGCTTTCTATAGTCTCATGCACTTCACTAATTTTGGAGGGCCATTGTCTCCTCTGAAATGCTTATTGCCCAAGACAACTTGATCTGTTCAGGTTGGATCAACTAGCCACCTATGCTTTTCTTTACCTACGTTCTGATCGAGGTCATATATAATCAGCTCCTCCTATATCTAATCACATATCCCTATCTGAGTTAGAATATAAAGGCTGGGGCCTCACACAAGTATTTCATTAAGCCCCTCTGTCCTCTGAGGTTTTCTTTCTCCATGAAATGTGCCCTCATTCCAAATTATTACTGTTTGTTTTTGACAGTATTATTACTGGCAGCATGGACAGGCCTCAATTCCTTTGTTAAGGATGTTGTTCTTCAGGGATATAGAACATATATGAACAAAAGAGACTAGGGTGGGAGATTGATTTTCTTTATTCCTACATACACTAAACTCTAAACTCAATGAGAACAAAGGCCTTGTCTGTCTTATAGTGCTTGGCAGATAGTAGATTGGTGACACAAATGAATATTCATTTTACCTGTCACATCCTTAACATTTCTGAAATGTTTTATTCTCTTGGTTTGTAGGATTGAAATATTCAGTAAATGTGTATGTGTGTTTGTTCCTTTCCTCCCACAAAATTAGATACACCTAGAAGGAAGGGGCTTCCTTTCCTATGAGGGTGCCTCTTATAAGGGCATTCAGCAGATGCAGTAGAAAGTCATGTATTTTATTTTAAAACAGTGAAAGTAATACAGTTTTTCTTAAAATTAAACCCTACAGATATTGGCATGAAACTTAGTTCACTAGCTTAACAAGAAATTAATTAATCTATATTAAAGAAAAAATCAGTTTTATTTCAGTTTTGTAAAAAATTTGATATTCTTGATTTTTAAAAATATCTAGGCTTGGAGCTGGGCATGGTGGTGCACGCCTGTAATCCAAGCAACTCGGGAGGCTGAGCCAGGAGGATCACTAGTTCAAAGCCAGCCTCAGCAACTTAGCGAGGCCCTAAGCAACTCAGTGAGACACTATCTCTAAATAAGATACAAAATAGAGCTGGGGATGTGGTTCAGTGGCCGAGTGCCCCTGAGTTCAATCCCTGGTTCAAAAAAAAAAAAAAATATCTAGGCTTGGAGCTGGGGATATAGCTCAGTTGGTAGAGTGCCTGCCTCACAAGCACAAGGCCCTGGGTTCAATCCCCAGCACCGCAAAAAAAAAAAAAATATATATATATATATCTAGGCTATATTTTATGAAGACCATCTGTTGACACAAATTAAAAGCAAATAATTGGCATCCTTAAATATAGGTTTAAATAATGCTCAGTACATGGGCCAAATTTTGCAAAGCAAGATAATATAACCAAATCAAGTACCTTTTCTTGTGAATGTTTCCCTTTTACTATGAACATACTCATTTTTATGTAATTTTTATAGTTTCAAAGTTTGAAGTCATATCATGAAGGCCAAATTAATGCATGTGCTTATTTTCAAAGCCAAACTTAGGCAAACCGTTGTCTTTCCTGTCACTTTGTTATATTGTGTAACTGTTACTTCTTACCTTTTTTAAAAAATGTTTTTAGATGTTGATAGACCTTTATTTTATTCATTTATTTGTATGTGGTGCTGCGAATCAAACCCAGTGCCTCAGACATGCTAGGCAAGCGCTGCACCACTGAGCCACAACCCCAGTCCCTTTTGCCTTTATTTAAATGGAAAATCACCATGGGGAGGGGTCAAGTATAGTAGAATAGAAAAAGAAGAATGTGGGAGAATATGCAATACATATGAATCTCACATGTAAGTATTAGTGTATGTAAATGTACAATTTCATTTATAAGTTCAAAAATAGGAAAAATAATATATAGAAGTAGGAGTCAGAACAGTGATTGCATTTTGGGGGGATGGTTATGACTAAAAAAGGCAGAAGGGAAGGTCTGGGGTACTGATCATATTCTACATCTTGTTCTAGGTACTGGTTACTTGGGTGTGCTAACTTCATTAAAAAGCTGAATGATTTGTGTATTTTACATATGTTATCTTTCAGTTTTTTAGTAGTTTTTATTTAAAAATCCCTATAGTCTTAGATTTAGGTAAGGTCTTTTTCATCTTGTGAAATTTAACTGTTCTGAACCTAAATGTCAGTCTCTTTTTTTTCTGTTTAGTTTGTGTTTTTTTTTTTATTCCATACTTTGACATGTTTAGATCTTTTGATTCTTCAGTTTTGATCAGTGTATTGACTGCCCAACTTTATATTATCTGTACATTTAATAAGCAGGTCTTTTATGTCTCTACTTAAACCACTGATAAAATGTTGAAAAAGAACTACTCACTAAGCATCCCACTATAGCACTGCTTTGTGCCAACTTTATTTACATGGTGTATGGTTTGAATGTCCCCACCAAAACTCATGCTGACATTTAATCCCCATTGTGAGATATTAAGAGTAGAAAATTAATCCAACTATGGCATTTGGTGGTAGGATCCTTGGGAGATAATTAAGGTTAAACAAGGTCATGCGGGTAAGAAGTTAATCCAGTGGGACTATGGCTTTATAAGATAAGGAAGAAAGACCTGAGCTAGAATGATCTATCTCGCCATGTGACATCCTATGCTACTTTGGGATTTTGCAAAAAGCTGCCACCAGGAAAAGGGGTCATCAGATATAGCCCTTTACTCCTCCAGCCTCTGGAACCATCATCAAGATAAACTTCTTGGGCCTGGGGTTGTGGCTCAGTGGTAGAGAACTTGCCTAACACATGTGAGGCCCTGGATTCGATCCTCAGCACCATATAAAATAAATAAATAAATAATATAAGGTATTATTTAAATAAAAAAAAACAAAAACCAAAAAAAGAGATAAACTTCTTTATAAATTTTTCAGTCTCAGGTATTTGTTATAATAATAGAAAGTAGACTAAGACATTTAGTCATTCAGCCATACCTGCTAAAATTTGCTACTGAGCATAATAATCCACATCTGTCAAACTAAGTTATCATTCAACATGGAATTTTATGTCACCTGTAACAATAAACCCAAAGTGAAGCTTGCAACAACCCTATTTGCTTCTGGACCCTACTGTTTACAATCTCCTTGGTTATAAATAATACTTTCGCACATACATAAAATTTGAATTTATAACTGCCAGGGTGGTTTGTTTGTTTTGGCAGTAGGCCAGTGTCATTGACAGTAATAAAGAAGGACGGCTTTTGAGAACTTGATTGTGCATAGGCCTGACCAGAAAAGGAAGACACTGTTAGTGGGTATAAAGAAAGAATGCTGTGATCACCTCAAATTGGTTGGCACAGCACCAGCATTCAAAACATCTGCATGTGACCCTCAAACTTTAAGTTAATGATGTGACTTAAAGTTTTTTGAAAGACTTTTTTTAAAGGACCTCATTATTTACTGTGCTGGAGTTCAGATGTGCTATGTCTGCTTTATTTCCCTAATCTGCAATTTTAATAAGCATTGGAAAAGGAAATGGAATCATTCATGGTACAATTTGGTTTTTGTGTATCCATGCTTATCTTGTTGATCACAGCATCATTTTTGAGGTACTAACAAGTAATCTGCTGAATAATCCTTTCTAGAATTTTGTTTAAAACTATATCAATTTCCTTATTGACAAAAGAAATAGAGTTTAATGTAATTGAGTTGCATAGAGTTGAAAAAACAACTGCCTTCTCTTAGCCATCTATTAACATTTTACTGTCATCTACTCCAGGTAGTGGTTTCATCTTTAATTTGGCACATTCTCACTTGAAACCACCTTTTATTCCCCCTTGAGCCTTTTTTCCCCTAAAACTAATTTCTAGCACTAACTCCAAGAAATGATTCAGATGGCAGAACTTTAAGGCAATTAAAAAGTAAAAGTAGCTGGGCCCAGTGGTGTACGCCTGTAATCCCAGCGACTTGGGAGGCTGAGGCAGGAGGATCACGAGTTCAAAGCCAGCCTCAGCAACTCAGTGATGCCCTCAGCAACTCATTGAGACCCTGTCTCTAAATAAAATACAAAATAGGGCTGGGGATGTGGCTCAGTGGTCAAGTGCCCCTGAGTTCAATCCCCGGTTCAAAAAAAAAAAAAAAAGTAAAAGGAAGGTGAGAGCACCTATCATGGAATAAAGGAAGAAACCCAACCTTAACCCTCATGCAACTGACAGAACACTGAGGAGACAGACTTGCCAGTATGTATCATGAGAAAATAGTGCAGTGGGAACACTGGAAGAAGGAACACTTGAATTTGTTTGAAGGTGTCAGAAGCTCTTGAGAGAAGCAAAACCTAACTAAAGAATGGTAGCAATACTTCTTAGAGTAAAGGAATTCTGGCCAAAAGGAAACATGGAAAGAAGACTGCAGATTTGTAACGATTTCAGGTCATCCTGGTCCATGGAGAACCCAGGACTCTGCCAAGACAGGCAAGTGGCCACCTGTAGAAGTTTAAATTTATGCTACAGTTAGCACACAGTGGAATGTATTTGCAAACAGGAAAGATTACTCTTGAAGCAATATAGAGTCTTATGGTGAGGGGGACAGACCAAAGAAAAATAGTGTCATGAAGGAAGCTGTTGTAATAAGCTCATGTAGCAGTGATAAATCCCTGAATTCGAGTAATGGCAAGGAGAATAAAGAAGTAGAGAAATTGTGGAGGTAGTGTCAATTCTGTTCCTTTTATTATCATACTTCTAAGTTACTTGCAGTGTGCATAAATATTACTATATATTTTTCTGACTCTTAACTTATGTGTATAAGTATTACAATGCTACTTAGACTATATGAAGCCAATAATTGCCAGTTAGTATGGCATAAGACAGAATATTTTATGTAGACACATTCAAAACTGTCCATCTTCGGATGAGCAGTTTAGTTGAGGAGGGTCAATAAAAAAATCTTCCTTATATTTTAGCTCTTCAAAATTTAGTTCTTACCTACCTCCTGATACTTTCTGAGGTTTTTTCCTACCTAGATCTTCTCATCTTAACTCTAGAGCCCTGTGTTCTCTTATTTCTAAATAGAAGATAGAGCCGATTTGGCAAAATGTTGGCAATTGATGAGTCTGTTGTCCATATGTGAACTTTTTAAAAAAATAAGCCAGTTGAAAAAAATGTAAAACAAAGTGAACTAGGAAGTCAATTCTTCCTAACAGAGTACACACACCCATACCCATTATTTTGAAACACTGCTGTTACACTAGGATTGGCAGAAGAAGGCTTCCTTAAATGTTATTTAGCTGGTCCATGACAGATTATAGAGTTTCAGTAAGGAGAAAAGAATATAAGTTTATCAAGATGCAAAGTGGCATGTTTTGATGTGTGGAAAGTGTTATTGGCTTTTCCTCCCTAGCAAACAGGGACACCATCTCTTCCTGGAAATTAAATTAATGTAGATGCATCAACACTATTTACTCCCTATACAAGTAAGAGAGAGACACTTGAAATTGTAATATAGTCTCATAAATAAAAATGTGTAAGATAAAAATGATAGGAATAAAAATTAAAATGAAGTAATCAGATTAATGTTTGTTAAGAGTATACTTCTTAAATCATTGTGCTATAGAAATGATGCTGGAGTTCACATGCATGCTTGAAAGCTGAAATACAGGTAGATATTTAGAGATAGCTGTAGTATCTTGAATGCCTCTTACATTGTTCCATTACCATATTTCTAGATCCAGGGTTTAAGAGCAACTATTTTTTATTCCTCAATAGATTGTGTGAAGCAATAAGTACAGGAAAGAATCTTAGAAAAAAAGTACATATAAATCAGGGTAATCACATTGTTTGCTTGTAAATGTATTCAAAAGCATCTTCTTAAAGCAGTATATAAAACTTGAATTTGTGAGATTACTTCAGCGAGATTAAATTATCACCATGGATACAATCTACAAGACAAATTGGTGAAGGGGAGACACATTCGAATCTTTTTTCAGATACTCTTAGAGAAGGAAAACTTAATGCTATGAGAACATAATCTTATACCAGCAATATCTATAACCAAAAATATCTTGTTTCTCCACTAAGCTTAGTATAAAATAAGTAAATGTAATGATAAATTTATTAGCAGTGTTGGAGAAAGTACTATTTCTGTACTGAATAAATTCTTAAAAAAATTTTCAGTTCTGGGGCTTTAACTGAATGGTTGAGCCCCTGCTTAGCCTGTGTGAGGGTCCTGGATTTCATTCCCAGCAACACACACACACACACACACACACACACACACACACACAGTATTAGAGGTGAAAAATGTAATAATTAAGTATTTTGATAAAATGTTAGGTTCATTCTTATATTCTCTTTCATGAGTTGATTTTTATGGCCAGTGGAGGAAATAATTACTACCAGACCAAAAAGTATTCCATCATGTGCCTTTAAAGTAGTGATCCATGTTTTAAATACATACCTGAAAAATGAATTTTAATTATTTAGAGTTTTACCATATCCAAGGGGGAAAAAAAGCCACGTATCTGTTGTTATACTTGTGGGATTCTTAATATATATGCCTTGAAAATCTTGCTGGTATACATCATTGCCTTACTGTGAGGATATATTAGTTTTTACTTTAAACACAAGAATAATTCATCTGTCACTAAATAGTTCTGACCAAAAAAGGAGAAAAAAACAAAACACACAAGCTTTTGAGGAAAAGTAAATTCTTCTAATATTGTCAAATTAAAGTATGAGAATCTTCTGGGGAAAGGATTGCATAGTTTGTTAGTCATTGCTACCTAGAAATCTCAGAGTTTTAAATTTTTTGTATTATTTATTTGAATTAGATTTAATGTAGTATGTGCTATACTTGTAGAGTTTGTTATATTTTCTGATTTAAAAGTTTTATGAAAGATTCTTAACTCCAAAGTTACAATTAATGTTTTAAGATTGTTATAATCTCTCCTGATTAAGATGTTAATCACAAGACTGAGAATTGCCCTCAAAGTTTGAATAGCAAAATGCATTTCCCCTTTGAAACTTTGCACATCCATCAATTGATACTCCCTAACCCTTCCCCCATTCCTCACAAAAGGAATTGTGAGGAATTGGGGTTGAAGGGTTGAAACATCAGAAGTTATTAATGAGTTATCACTTTTAATTTTGGTATGTGTGGCCTCTTTTAAATGTAATCCTTTGCTTTTCCTGTTAATTTGTTTATTGAACAAACACATGTTGGCATTATATTCTCCCTAGAGAAAATAAAAATATCAGATATAATCTTGTTCTTAAGTTCTAATATAAATTTATTCCTTTTGTAAATAAACATCTTTACTAGCCTGTCTAACACAAATTCACATCTAAAATCCTTACTTAGCTATATACACAGCCATCGGTTTTGTAAAACGAAGTCAGCACTATTTATAAAAAAACTACATATGGTGCAATTGTTTGCTTTCAAAAGGTAATATTTGTTGTTATACTGCAGCAGCCAATTTTCTGCAATACAAAGATAAATGTTGCAAATTACAGGGAAAGAGAAAAAGCAGCCTGGAGTGTTTATTTAGTATACTACTTCAGATTTTTTTTTTAGGGATAGGTGATTCAGGCAACAGTAGTAGTACATTAGATATTGGGGATATATATATATATTTTTTTTTTTTTTTTTTTGGTAGAATTCTGAATCATTGTTATTTGGCTTCTTACCCCCATCCCTTTTCCCCCTTGTTTCTATCAGCTCCACTTCCACACAGTCTTAGGGAAAATCAACCTAACTTTTTAGGGCTATTGTCTTACAGAAGATACTGGAGGGGGGCAAAAAGTTAAACCCAAAAGCACCCCTGGGATGAATGAAGCAAGATAAACCTAGAGAGTAGAGACAGACTAGAGGAATAATTTCAGAAATGACAATGATAGCAGAGATTAGCTTGTGTACAAGTGTAGAATATGAAAGGGACAGGAGAGGAGGAAAGAGATGGCCTGGAACAAAAGATTAGGCATGAACGTTTAAGTGGAAAACAAACTCATGTAGTTATCATTAGATAAAAATA
Source organism: Glaucomys volans (assembly GCA_020662805.1). Classification (NCBI taxonomy): domain Eukaryota; kingdom Metazoa; phylum Chordata; class Mammalia; order Rodentia; family Sciuridae; genus Glaucomys; species Glaucomys volans. The sequence goes on along the minus strand of JAJEJO010000678.1, from coordinate 79,961 downwards.
AAAATATTTCTCATAATACTGAATTTTTTTCAGTGAAACTAGCAAGTAATTCTGCCTATGTGGCTGAAAGATACTTTGGTGATACTTCTTGAGTTCTTGATATGAATTGAAAGTCAGTCGCCCTTTTATTGGTGTGGTGCAAAGAGGGAAACTTACAACCATCTTTATAATGATACCTCGGCCCATAGCATCAGAATGCTCACCTTGGACTCGTCTTTTAGATATTTGATGTCTTCCTTACCCTCTCTCATCTTCGCAACAAGTGAACTCCAAGAGATCATGAAGGCCATAACCAAAATTAGTTTTTTAGTCATTTCCGTTTGCTCTTTGCCTACAATGCCTGATTCCTTCATTTCTCCATATGTGCTTCAGATTATGCTCTTGCCTTTGATTTCTCCATTTCTGTTCCCCTCCCCCCCCTTTTTTTTAAATTCTGTGTTCATTTTTCTCTTGATTTGGTCAGCTTTTAAGGCAGTATAGACACAAAGTCTCCATGATATTGATCTTATAAATGCCATTTTGTGAATTTAGGTAAATGTCACCTACCACAAAGAATTTACTCCACAAGAAGTTAAGACAGAATATTATGTAACAATCCTATATCAAATTCCTAAAATATCCTTTCATCATAGTACTCCCCTGATCACAAACTACAGGATTTGAGACCTTAGTTTAGCATTCATCCCTTCATTCTTCCAATCAGAGTGCAGTCTTTTCTAAATATTTTTTAGAAAACCATTTTCATGCCAGATTCTTATAGAGGAGTTTAGTACATCTACAATCAGCACAGTATCAAATAGAAATAATTAGGTTGGAGAAATAAATATGCTTTCTTCTACTTGGACAAGCTTTTCAAAATTAGTGTATCCCTTTATTGAGAAGACTTATACAGTATTATTATTTCTAGTTTAGAATCTAATTCAGACCATCACACAGTATTTAGTCATGCCTATAAAACAAACTAAAGCATTCAAATATCAATAAAAGTTTAAAATGTCCTTTTTCAGGTAAGCTACCTGGCTAGCTATCCATTTTAGTGTACAGTATCATGATTATCAAGTCAGTTCATTAACCAGCTTTCACTGAATTTTGTTCAAAAATTGGACAAGTGTTATTAGTGACAGCTTCTCAAGTTACGTTAAAACAATTCTATTTTTAACTGGCTTTGCTTTTCTTGTCTTCTGTAATCTCTCAAAGATGATAGGTCATTTGGCATAATAAAAGCAGTAATAGCAGTGGTGAATATCATTGAACATTTCTTCTTTGCTGAACACTTCACATGCGTTCTCATTTTATCATAATTCAATCTAAGAAAGCAATTGAATCCCTATATCATTAGCTTTGCTGTCTAAACTGTTGAGACCTAGAATGTGTAAATTTTGCTTATTTTTTCTTTCTCCAGAAAAAGTTTGGGTGTGTGGATTTTCTTATTATGTTCGTCTATTTTCACTTATTTCATGTTTTCCTTCCTCTTATAACTTTTTTAGTTACTATTGGAATTGACTTAATTCTGAGCCTTTGAATTCCTCTGAACCCATGTTTCAGTTTCTTTGTTAAGTGAAAGTAATAATTATACCACCTCACAGGGTGACTGCAAAGATTAAATTGTATAATAAACACAAGTCACTTAGAACAGTTTCTAACACATAAACGTAGCATAATGGATTTTTTATTTTTGGTTACAACTTTCTGTAATATACATACAGTATTTTTAAAAGTTCATTGAATAAACATAAGAAGTATGATTATCCTCTCTAGTATGCATGCAAAGTTTGGAAACCGTTATGATACTTAGGGACTATCACTTTCAAAGAATATCTCTATTGTGTGTTATGTGGCATTCACCAAGAAAGTGGGCATTCAGCCAACTCTAATTGCTGTAAATTTACTGTGTCATTAACAGAATTATTCATTGTTTTATTTTAGACCATGCTAAAATATATTTTACTTTTTTACTGTTGTGGGCTATGTGAAAAGGCAAATTGTCACTTCTAGCTAGTTGTAACAGATACTTGTATTGTATTGTATATGTATTGGATTATTAATGTCTTAAGATAAATAACTGCCACTTTGTATGTTTACAAATAAGAAATTTATTACTTTCCATAAAGATGAAAGAAGTTCAAGTATTTCATTTACATTTAGTGTATCTGTGGATACATTATATCTTACAGAATTGCCTTGAATAGGGAAAGACCTATAAATAAGTAGCAAATAAAATTTTTAAAAGGGCATGTTCATGTTTATGTCACTGTCTTTAACAACAAATGTCATATGGTCAGTCATTTATTATATACATGTAATCCATTAAGTATTTCAGCTGTTATGCTTCCTAATTAATTGTTATGTATGGGACACACACTTAAAAAGCTGAAATGACTTATTGAAGAGATGTAGGGTCATTGGATATCTATCTATTGTCTTCTCTATACAGTGTTAGTTAATAAATGTTGTTGGATAAACATCGTCCCCCATAATGAGTTCAGTGTTCAGTAGCAACTGTTCTAGAATCTGATTTTGGGGGGACTGATGCCCCTGGTGGTAAGATTAAGAAAACTTTATATTCTAATTTTGATGCACATATTGTATATATGCTTAATGAATTAAAATACTGGAAATGTTTATATGATTCTTTGTGTACTTAAGTTCAGATTCCAGGTCATCTTTATTTTCATCTCAGTTGTTTGGGAGTCAGATTTTTTTAATCCCCATATGATTGTTACTGGAAAATTTGTCACATACCAGAAAAACTGATTCGTAGAAAACTCATAGCCAGCTTTTTTAACCTCCTTACTGTAAAGGACTGGGGATGTAGCTCTGTGGTAGAGTGCCCCTGGGTTCAATCCCCAGGACTACAGTAAAAAACAACAAAAATCCAGATGTTGGATTTATACTCCTACTGCTTCATTAAATTTCTGATATCTATCCCCCCTCCAACAGATTAGGGAAGGAAATTTCCATTGTGCATATCAGTCATTGATTGAACTGATTGTAGGATGTTGTGTGTTTACCAGATAGTATCTTGTTCAAAATAAATGATACATCATCTGTAATATAAGAGATTTTTGTAAAGATTTGAATGTAAATCAATTCTTTCCCTACGGGATATATTTTTTACCTTATATTTTGGAATGTATGGTACAATCTTGTCTCAAACTACTGTTATCCCTGAGACCTATGGAAGCAAGTACAAAGCACTCAAGATCCAGGCATGTTGCACTTCAACCAAAAAATAAACAATATACACTGAGGGTGAACTCGTACTCAAAGATAACAATCCACACTATGATAGAATTCAACATAAAGGAGAATCAGCTGAAATAACATTTCTGAAACTTCAGACAATAGAACAAATCAGAAGATTCAAATGAATATTTAAAGAGAAAAGGGAATACAAAATATAAAGAATAAGTCACAAATTAAAAAAACACAAATTTGGATCAAGTCATACCAATCACCCTTCCTTCAGGATCTAGGAGTCATCTGCTGTTTTCTTATAGAAAAGAACCCTTGGAAATTACATAAGATGCCTCCATCCCCCAAGAGATTGACTACTCATGATGCGGAAATTTTCTAGTTGCATCTTATTCTATATCTGTAGAAAGATTTTTAAAAATTTAAATGTGCTACAAAGGTCTATTTATTTTTTATTTTTGTAGTGCCGGGGATTGAACTCAGGATTTTGGGCAGGCTAGGCAAGTGCTCTACCATTGAACTACATACATGGGGGAATCTCACCATGTTGCTCACACTGGTCTTGAACTCCTGGATCAAGTGATCAGATCATCTTGCCACAGCGCCTCAATAGCTGGGACTATAAGTGTGCACCCTGCCACCAGCAGAAAGTCTCTCTCTCTCTCTTTTTTTTTAATTGTTTAAATTGTTATACTTGAAGATTTAAAAAAAAAAAAAAAAAAAA
>JAJEJO010000678.1:0-75942 GCA_020662805.1 Glaucomys volans | reverse complement strand
AAAAAAAAAAAAAGAAAGAAAGAAAAAGCTCTATCTTGCATCATACTCTAGCATGCAGCTTTCATACCAGCTAGGTATCATCTTTATGTATTAAGGTTTATAAGTTATGGTTAATTTTAATTTCCTTAGTGCCAGTTATTCAAGGGCTAAATATATTTTCATTGTTTGGGGAGGAAAGAGAAAAGGATGTTTTATTTTGCTGAGTATATTTCTTATGCATATTTTTTGAGATTTGTGATTCTCTTCACTGATAATATATCCAGTTTTTATTGTGTCACTAATACTGAAAAATAATCTTGTGGCTGAGCACTTGTCTAACATACATGAGGTCTTGGGTTCAGTCCCCAGTATCATAAAACAAAATAAAACTCTTAGGGTATGATAGTTATTGGCATAGTGCTCTTGAATCAATTTTGGGATCTACACAGAAAAGTATTTTAAGAAGAATGTATTTCTTACTCCTCAGTGATCTTATACTTCCTCAGTAAAATCACAGTACCATTTATTTATTTCCTGATTTTAAAACAATTTTTTTAATGGAATCTATATGTAAACCAGAGGTTATCATTGAACAATGGTATTTGGGCTGGGGGTGTGGCTCAGTGATAGAGAGCTTGCCTAGTGTACGTAAGGCCCTAGGTTCAATCCCCAGTACTGCAAATTTAGGTATATTTTTAAATGGTTTTTTTAATGTCATTATCAGAACTACTTTTTCACCTTGGAAACGTTTATTTTAAAACATTTTTCTAAATTTCATATAGAATCAGTTTGTTGAAAAAGCTTTATTACAATATTTTCTTACTTGTACTAAAACTGTGCATGATCTCTGTCCCCTTACAAAACCACTTTTTATCTATATATGAAGTGTTGTCTATAACCTTGAGCAAGGGTGTACATAAAGAGAACATCCTGGTAATAGGATTAGTGTATAAACACATTCATCCTCAAATAATCTTGTAATTAGGGGAAGAGAGGGAGGGAACTGGAGATTGATTGGATCCCTGCTGAGTACTAGGCATAGTATGAGAATTGTGTGCTTCAGTCTTCACAGCCACTAGGCAGAAAACTGTTACTTTCTCCTGTTCACAAATAAGGAAAGTGAACTTACAAGATGCTAAATGATTCATCAAAATCATTGAATGCCAGTTCAAGTCCACCTGAATCTCAATCCCAGGTATTCTTTCCACAGTCCAATTCATGAATCTTGGAACTAGAACAGACCTTAAAATTAATCTAGCTTAAGTCTCTTGTTTTTTTAGGAGCTAGAGGCTTAGAATTGAAAAGTGACTCATCTAAGATCAGTCATTTATCATTCTTCTATGCTATAGTTAATGTAAAGAATCACTAACTCTTTATTATTAATTAACTTTTTTTTTCATTTTTTTTAATTACTTATTGATTCATTGAACACAAATGGAGTACAGCTATTGTTTCACTGTTTGTTCACAAAGTAGAGTCACACCATCTATGCGTTCATACATGTACACAGGGCAATGGTATCTGTCACACATTCTGTTATTATTTTTACCCCCCAACCTGCCCCCACCCCTCCCTTCCCTCTATGCTATCTATCCTTCCTCCATTCTTGCCACCCTTCCCCCCCGCATTATGCATCATCATTCATTTATCAGAGAGACCATTCGGCCTTTGGATTTTTGGGATTGGCTGATCTCACTTAGCATAACAGTCTCCAACATCATCCATTTACCTACAGATGCCATAATTTTATTCTTCTTTATGGCTGAGTAATATTCCATTGTGTATATATACCACAATTTCTTTATCCATTCATCTACTGAAGGGCATCTAGGTTGATTCCATAATCTAGCTATTGTGAATTGAGCAGCTATGAACATTGATGTGGCTGCATCACTGTAGTAATCTGATTTTAAGTCCTTTGGGTATAAGCCAAGGAGTGGGATAGCTGGGTCAAATGGTAGATCCATTCCAAGTTTTCTAAGGAATCTCCACACTGCTTTCCAGAGTGGCTGCACCAACTTGCACTCCCACCAGCAGTGGATGAGCGTACCCTTTTCCCCACATCCTCGCCAACACCTGTTGTTGCCTGTGTTCTTAATAAAAGACATTCTAATTGGGGTAAGATGAAATCTTAAGGTGGTTTTGATTTGCATTTCTCTTATAACGAGGGATGAATTAACTTATTTTATTTGGATGGTACTGGGGATTGAACCCAGGGGTATTTTAACACTGACTTATATTCCCAACCCTTTTTATTTTTATTTTGAGACAGGGTCTGATTAACTTGTTGAGGCTGGCCTCAAACTTCAGATCTTCTTGGGTCTGAAAGAGAATGCTGGCTGTTTCAAAAGCTTTTACTAGTGAATTTTGCCTTGATTTGGAATATATCTGCTGATATGACCAGGCCACATGCGTTTTGGGATTAGTTTTGTATGTATGTTATGTGTTTCACAGTACCAGGGACTGAACCCAGCATCTCATTCATGCAAAACAAGAGATTTGTTTGTACTGGAGTTTGTGGCACATACTGAGTGCCTACGAAATATTTACTATATTGTCAGTTTAATTTTTATGAAGTCTCTTGTGAAATAATAATCTATAGGAAAATTTGATAAAGCAGCATGAGGCAGAAGAATGTTCAAAATATTTTCTGCTTCCTCAGATAGTCTCCCAAGTTTTCCAACTTTGCTCTTAAATTGTGCTTCTAAAGTGTTCTTTTATCTGAAGAACTACAAGTACCCTCAGGGGTACTTGTCTGTTTGAGCACTAGCCTATGGTAGATTAGCATTTGCTATGCAAACAGTGAACTCTTTATGTATGGGCACTGCACTGGATATCAGTAGAAAGAAAATACTTTTATGAGTAAATCACAGTGTGGTGAGGAGGTCCCATGGCAAGTGTGATAATAAAAATAGGAATATGATGAAGGAACCCTGAAGAGATTGTGGCTTATTACAAAACTCTGGGGTCATGAATTTTTCCACCTTTGAAAGTTGGTAGTTATGGGAATCTAAAGCATTAGAAATGTAGGAATAGTCCATGTGCCTATTTAATTCAATAACACCTATCAGAATAGAAATTGATCAACTTCGCCAAAGTAGAACTTTTCATTGGCATTAGGATAAAAAGTATAAAACACTGTCCGAAACATTCACAGAATTATTTACAAACTCATGCTTATTTTTTGTCCAGCTATACCTGTTTCCGTGTTTATGAAATGTCCCCACTTAAAACACAATTAAGCATCACGAGTAAAAAGGAAAGAAAGAAAAGTGTCTTCAGTTAGAAAATGGGAAAAGACAGGATAAACCACAGAGGTTAGCCAGATAGCACGTAAGCACATGAAGAGGTGTTCAGTGTTGTTAGCAGTTGGAGAAATGGCAAATCAAATCCACAGTGAGAAATCACTATACCCTACCAGAATGACTAGAATAAAATGTAGCAGTAACATCTAATGCTGGCAAAGATGCAGAGAAGCTGAATCACACTGATAGTGATAATACGAAATGGTCAGTCACTCTGGGAAAAGGTATGACAGTTTCTTATAAAACTAAATATGAACTTTCCATATGACTCAGCATTTATATACACTCTTGGGCATTTATCCCAGAGATATAAAAATCTAGATCCATTCAAAAACACACAAATGTTCATAGCAGCTTTATTCGTAATGAAGAAAAACTGGAAATAATCCTGTAGTGTTTTAATTTCTAAAAGAGAAATATATGTGTTTAGCAAATGACTTAATTAATCATGCCTAGATAGTGAAGCCTCTATTGTAAACCCTAACGTACACCCAGAAACTCAGGAGGCTGAGGCAGGAGGATCTCCACGTTCAAAGCCAGCCTCAGCAACACAGCAAGGCTTTAAGCAACTCACTGAGACTGTCTGAAAAGGGAAGGGGCAGTGTGCTGGGGATGTAGCTCAGTGGTTAAATACCCCTGGGTTCAATCCCTGGTACTAAAAAAAGAAAAAAAATGGATAAAGTACAGGGTTTAAGGAGCTTATAACTGGCTGACTTCATTGAAGTTGGTATGCCCCAGAAGAGCCAGAGAAGCTCCACAGTCCTTCCCCTGTACTTCCCCTGTGTATCTCTTCTGTCTACCCTTTCATCTATATCCTTTATAATATCCTTCATAACAAATCAGCAAAGCACTTATCTGAGTTCTGTAAGATGCTGTAGCAAATGATTGAATCCAAGGAAGGAGTCACGAAAATCCCATTTATAGGCAGTGGATCTGAAGTTCTGGAGGCCCAGAGTTGAGATTGGCATCTGAAACAAGAGGAAGTCTTGTCTGACTATGCCTTTAATGTGTGGGATCCTACTGTGACTCATAACTCCAAGCTGTTAGTTGTCAGAATTGAAATAACCCAACTGGTATCAGAAAATGTGTTGTTAGGAGTAAACTTTACCTCATATTTGGTCACAGAAGTGTTCTGTGTTGAGTGTGAGTAAGAAAAAAGTTTGGTTTTTCCATTGTTGAAACATAGATGTCCTTCAGCGGGTAAATGGTTAAACAAACTGCTGTATCCATACTATGGAATACTATTCAGCAATAAAAAGGAATGAATTATTGACAGAACAGTGGATGACTCTCAAGGGACTTATGCTGAGTGAAAGAAGCCAATTTCAAGGGTTGCATAGTATGTAATTCCATTTCTAAAGCATTCTTGCAGTATCTGCATTATAAAGATGAGAATCAGGGTTGTGGTTGGTTACCAGGAATTAAAGAAGTAAGAAGTATTGATAATTGTGGCTATCAAAATGTAATACTATCTTGACTGTATCTTGACTATGGTGAGGGATCACACAAACACATGTTAAGATAGCATAGAACTAAATACACATATGTGCATATGTGTTTATAATGTCAATGGACTGCTAATGTTTGTTTTCTGTGCTGTACTATACTTACACAAAATGTTACTTTTGGGGGAAATTGAGTGAAAGATACAGGCATTTTCTCTGTTTATTGTTTCTTACAATGGTTTTGTAATTATTCCAAAATAAAAATTAAAAAAAAAAAACAGGCATAGAGGATTGAGTAGTAGAACATTGACTTTTTTGTCTTTTTTTAATTTTATTTTTATTTGTTTTAGTTGTACATGACAATAGAATGCACTTTGATACATCATGTATAATAGAGTATAATTTTTCATTCTTCTACATGATGTAGAATCCCACTGGTCATATAATTATATATGTACATGGGATAATAATGTCTGATTCATTCCATCCTTCCTATCCCCATTCCCTTCACTCCCCTCTACCTACTGTAAAGTAAGTCTTCTCTTACCTAGCTCTACCTCATTGTGAATTAGCATCCACATATCAGAGAAAACATTAGGGATTGGCTTATTTCACTTAGCATGATATTCTCCCACTCCATCCATTTACTGGTACATGCCATAACTTCATTCTTTAAGACTGCGTAATATTTCATCGTATGTATATGTCGTGTTTTATTCTATCCATTCATCTATTGAAGAGCACCTAGGTTGGTTCCATAGTTTAGCTATTGTGAATTGAGCTGCTATAAATATTGATGTGGCTGCATCACAGTAATACGCTGATTTTAAGTCCTTTGGCTATAAACCAAGAAGTGGGATAGCTGAGTCAAATCATTTTCAGGTTTCAGAAAACCATTTCAGGTTTTCTGAGGAATCTCCATACCACTAAAATCCATTTCAGGTTTTCTGAGGAATCTCCATACCACTATTCACAGTGGTTGCACCAATTTGCAGTCCCACCAGCAGTGTATGAGTGTACTTTTTCCCCACATCTTCACCAACATTTATTGTTGTTGCCAATAATAAACAACTGGGGTGAGATGAAATCTTAGTTTTTTTAAATATTTCTTTAAGTCATAGATGGACACAGTACCTTTATTTTATTTATTTACATGGTGCTGAGGATTGAACCCAGTGCCCTATGCATGCTAAGCAAGTGCTGTACCACGCTATAACCCCAGCCCTTAGAGTATTTTTGATTTGCATTTCTCTAATTGCTAAAGATGTTGAACATTTTTTCATACATTTGCTAATTGATTGTATTTCTTCTTCTGTAAAGTATCTGTTCAGTTCCTTAGCCCATTTATTGATTGGGTTATTTGGTATTTTGGTGTTTTTTGATTTCTTTATATACCCTGGAGATTAACGGATCAGCAAAATTGTGTGCAAATTCTGGCTATATCCCTTACCACACGTGAACCCTTGAGCCAGTTCTTTAACCTCTCTGTGCCTCAGTGTCTTCATTTTTAAAGTGAATTCAATAAAACTTCCCTCATTTTTTTTAAGGATTAATTCAGAAACTAATCGATTTCCGATAGGCTTTTTAAATTCTGTTACAAAATATAAACCTTTCATCATTTATATTGGATCATAAAAATCAGAGAGGAATATTTTCTTTTAGCATTTAAAGTGATAAGCAGTCTGACCTCTGTGGAGCTTTTTAAATTATTAGGTATTCTCTGTTTCATTAACTTTTGTTCATGCCTTTATTTCTTTTTTCATGAAGTTTACCCTCTTAATTCTTCTATTTTTCCAAGTTGTCTTTCTCCTTATCTAATACATACATTTGAAACTGTAGATACCTCTCTTTTCTTGCTATCTTGACTGTCACAAATTTTGATGTTGGCAACACAGTTTTCATTATCATTTAGCTATATATCTAGCTGATTTTTTTTCTTTCATCACAGAATTATTTAAATTGTTTTTTGGTTTCCAAACATATCATGGGATCTTTCATGTGTGAATTGATTACAGTGATCTTATTTGTAGTATCTCAACCTTCCTTTAAGGCTTAAGAAGTGATAGTTTTTAGGTTTCTTATACGTATGAATATGTATTCTTTAATTGTTGAGTGTAGAATTTTATCTACATTCAGTTCTTTGATTTTGTTTATTTGGTTGTTCAAGTCTTCAGTATCCTTACTAATTTTTGGTGTAGTTTACCTACTAGATACTGTATTAAAAATATTCCTCTGTGATTGAAGATGTGTAATTTTCTTTTTCTGATACTGCCAGTTTTTACTCTGTATATTTTTTGCTATAAAGTACAACAGATTACTGGTTGTTTTTTTTTTCCTCTGATGAATGATTAATCTTATCATTTAGTGACACTATTTATTCCTAAAGGTACTTTTTGCCTTAAACATCTATTTGTAGTCATTTGAGCTTGTTTTTAGTTAGTGTTTGCATATTATATTTGTCCATGGTTTAGAATTCTCAGGGAAAGATGGACATGGTGGCTCATGCCTGGAATCCCAGCTAAGTAGGAGACTGAGGCAGGAAAATTGCAAATTTGAGGCAATTTAGCAAGATCCCATCTCAAAAAAAATAAATACATAAAAGCAAGACACTGTGGTGCACACCTATAATCCCAGCATCTAGGGAGACTGAGGCAGGAAAATTGCAAATTTGAGGCCAATCTCAGGAATTTAGCAAGGAAGGCCCTAAACAACATAGCAAGACCCTGTGTCAAAAAAAAAAAAAAAGCTGATCCATCCTGGCAGCCCCACCCCCATGCAGAGGCACCTTGCTATGCTCCCCATCTACCAATGAGTGGTAGGCTCCATCCTGGGACATCTCTTTCACCATCATTAGTTGGAGCAGCTTCCATCTTGGGACACATGCTGGAGACTAGAAGCTCATTATCAAGGCACCTACAGATTAGCCACTGCTGCCGCAACCAACTAGGGACATAATCGCTTCCATCTCGGTATAACAGCCAGGGCCTGAATGATCATCACCAAAGGCCCTGCAGGCTTGATTACATCTGAGGGATCCCTGCTAGGTGTGCTAATAGCCACCATCTTGCTGCTGAGGCAGGAGAGAGTCTTGCAAGAGGTCGGTAGGTGGGAAAAGGGTATGAGGGTACCTTGATCCCAGCTTATCCAGTCAACCAGTCCAGCACCCACCTGGATCCCAGAGACAACTCAGGCAGCACTTCCTGGAACCTGATATCAGCCTGGTCCACAACTCCCTACCCAATAAGGTATCCACCCAATCACCTGATCCCACTGGTTTGGAAATCAGCAGGGCCCTCCAGCTCTTCAATCCCCAGTCTCCCAACCACTACCTAGTCACCAACGTGGCCCAGTGCCTGCAGCTGTGTAGTTGGCCCACAGCTCTCAACGCCTGGTCCTGATCTACTCAATTCAGAAGAGCTTTCTGAGACAGGCACACAGGTCCTTGCATTCAGCCCTCAGGACCTCCAGGGAGAGAAGTTCCTGATTGGGACATTGAAAGAGTGGGGGTAGGAGAGATACAATTTTGAGACTAACTCATAGACCAAGAATTGTGGGGTCCACAAGTGAGGGAAGGAGCTAAGACCAGGCTCCTGTGGACCTCAAAGGAGAATCCCAGGGTGCAGTCTTCTAATGGGACTGGTAATGGCTACACCCTGCCTCCAGGAGTCCCACCTCCAATTCTATTCCTCCTACCCTAGTAATTTATCATCCTGAGGGTGGAGTTACCAGCAAACTCCAGACAGCCCCACTTATCAGAAGAGAAGGGAGACAGAGAAGATACTGAACTCCAACCAAAACAAGTGTTCAATTTTCCAAGACTTTATTTTCTTCCCCTATTTTTTTTTCTTTTTTCATTTCCTGCTCTCACATCCCCATCACTTTTGAAATCAAGTACTTTTCATGCATCAAGCTACTGAGAACTGGGAGGATTAGATAGTGTATTACAGTTTTGTTGTAGATTTTTTTGTTATTACCTGCTCTATTTTTCTCTTATTTATCTGTTTCCTCGGAGTCTCTTTCTTCCTTTTCTCCTGCTAACACCCAACTCCTTTTGATTACTCTTTCACTCTTCCTATGATCTAGTACCTCTATATTCTCACTTCTTACCTCATTAACATCACATCCTACACCCCTCCCACATTCTTTTTTTTTGTCCACCATTAGAAATTGTAGACCTTATTGCAAACCTGTTGTTAATGTTGTAGATAATAATCAAGCATATCATCTGTTAATTACAATACTGTTAACATCTTAATAGAGGCTATTTAGTTTAAGTGTGCATGTTGTTTGCATTGTGTACTGTTAATAATGATCTCCCCATTAAAGGTGAGGTATTGGTAACCTGCAGAGACACTTTAAACCTGTAGGGTGGGTTTAAAAACTGTAATACCTTGGATCCACACTGTTAGAGGGGAAGACACATGAACAACATGAAAAAACAAGGGAAGAAAGCACCCCAGATAAACCAAGATGCTATATTAATAGAATCCATTGAAAGTACAGTAAAAGAAATGTCAGAAAGGAAGTTCAGAATATACATAATTAAAATGAACCACAAAGTAAAGGATGATATAAAAGAACAAATGCAGAGAGCAAAAGATCACTTCAATAAACAGTTAACAGAACAAATGAGGGAAGCAAAAGATTATTTCAGTAAAGAGAGATTTTGTAAAAAACAAACCCTTGAAATGAAGGAAACAAACCAAATTAAAAACTTAATAGAAAGTATCACCAACAAAATAGATCACTTGGAAGATAGAATCTCAGACAATGAAGACAAAATATTTAATCTTGAAAATAAAGTTGACCATACAGAGAAGATAGTAAGAAATCATGAACAGAACCTCCAGGAATCATGGAATAACATGAAGAGACCAAATTTAAGAATTATTGGGATTAAGGAAGACACAGAGATACAAACCAAAGGAATGAGCAATCTATTCAATGAAATAATATCAGAAAATTTCCCAAACCTGAAGAATGGAAAGGAAAATAAAATACAAGAGGCTTATAGGACACCAAGTGTATAAAATTACAACAGATCCACACCAAGTCACATTATAATGATAGTACCCAGCATACAAAATAAAGATAGAAAAGGTCACAAGAGAGAATTATTAGATTACATATAGGGGGAAACCAATTTGGATATCAGCAGATTTCTCAACCCATACCCTAAAAGTTAGAATGTCCTGGAACAGTATTTACCAAGCTCTGAAAGAAAATGGATACTAACCAAGAATCTTATATCCAGCAAAACTAAGTTTCAGATTTGATGATGAAATAAGAACCTTCTATGATAAAAGTTAAAAAAGAATTTACAAATAGAAAACCTGCACTATAGAACATTCTCAGCAAAATATTCCATGAGGAAATAAAAAACAACAATGAAAATCAGAAAGGGAGGAAAAAGCCAATCAAAGGAGAAACCAAGTCAAGTTAAAAATCAAATATAAGCCAGAATGGCCAGGAATACAAATCATATCTCAATAATAACCCTGAATGTTAATGGCCTAAACTCATTAATCAAAAGACAAAGACTTGGCAGACTGGATTTTAAAAAAAGACCCAACGATATGCTGCCTTCAAGAGACTCATCTCTTAGGAAAAGACATCCACAGACTGAAGGTGAAAGGATGGAAAAAAACATGTCATGCGCACAAACTCGGTAAAAAAGCAGGGGTTTCCATCCTCATATCAGATAAAGTGGACTTCAAACCAGAGTTAGTCAGAAGGGATAAATAAAGACATAACAATTGTAAATATGCCCCAAACAATGGAGCATCTATGTACATCAAACAAATCCGTCTCAATTTCAGGAATCAAATAGACCACAACACAAGAATACTGGGTAACTTTAACACACCTTTCTCATCACTGGATAGATCTTCCAAACAAAAACTGAACAAAGAAACCATAGAATTGAATAATACAATCAATAATTTAGACTTAACAGACATATATAGAACATTCCATCCATCAACAAGTGAATAGTTTTTTCTTAGCAGTACATGGATCCTTCTCTAAAACAGATTATATGTTATGCCACAAAGCAACTCTTAGCAAGTACCAAAAAAAAATTGGAGATACTACCTTACATTCTACCAGATCATAGTGGAATGAAATTAGAAATCAATGATAAAATAAAAAATAGAAATTACTCCAACACCTGGAGAGTGTATAATACACTATTGAATGATGCTTAGATAGTAGAATACATCAGAGAGGAGTAAAAAAATTCTTAGAGGTAAACAAGAATACTAATACAACATATCAAAATCTCTGGGACACTGAAAGGAGTACTGAGAGGAAAGTTCATTGCATTTCACTCATTTAATAAAAGAATAAAATGTCAACAAATAAATGACCTAACGTTACATCTCAAAGCCCTAGAAAAAGAACAAATCAACACCAAAAGTAGGAGAAGACAGGAAATAATTAAAATCAGAGTTGAAATCAACGAAATTGAAACCAAAGAAACAATTGAAAAAATTGGCAAAACAAAAAGTTGGTTCTTTGAAAAAATAAACAAAATTGATAAACTCTTAGCCACACTAATGAAGAGAAGGAGAGAGAAAAATAACTAAAAGTCATGATGAAAAAGGAAATATGACAGTCACTATTGAAATACAAGCATAATTAGAAGCTATTTCGAAAATTTATACTCCAACAAGATAGAAAATCTCAAAGACATCGACAAATTTCTAGAGACACATGATCCACCCAAACAGTCAGGAGAGCATACACAATTTAAACAGATAAATTTCAAGCAGTGAAATAGAAGAAGCCATCTAAGCCTACCAACCAAGAGAAGCCTGGGACCAGATGGATTCTCAGCTGAGTTCTACAAGACCTTCAAAGAAAAGCTAATACCAGTACTTCTCAAACTATTTCATGAAATAGAAAAAGGAGGGAACCTTTCCAAACTCATTCTCTGAAGCTAGTATCATCCTGATATCAAAACCAGACAAAGATACATCAAGGAAAGAAAACTTTAGACTGTATCCCTGATGAACATAGATGCAAAAATTCTTTATAAAATTCTGGCAAACTGCATACAAAAACATATTTAAAAGATAGTGCACCATGATCAAGTGAGGTTCATCCCAGGAATGCAAGGTTGGTTCAACATCCGGAAACTAATAAATGTAATTTGCCACATCAGTAGACTTAAAGACAAGAATCATATGATCATTTCAATAGATGCAGAAAAACATTTGATAAAATATAGCACCCCTTCATTTTCAAAACACCAGAAAGAATAGGGATTGTAAGAACATACCTCAACATTGTAAATGCTATCTATGCTAAGTTCACGGCCAACATCATTCTAAATGGAGAAAAATTGAAAACGTTCCCTCTAAAAACTGGAACAAGACAGGGATGCTCTCTTTCACCACTTTTATTCAACATTATCCTTGAAACTAGCCAGAGAAATTAGACAGACAAAAGAAATTAAAGGGATATGAATAAGAAAAGAACTCAAACTGTCACTATTTGCCAATGACATGATTCTGTATTTAGAGGATCAAAAAAATTCCACCAGAAAACTTCTAAAACTCATAAATGAGTTCAGCACAGCAGCAGGATATAAAATCAACACTGATAAATCTAATGCATTTCTATTCATACGTGGTGAATCCTGTGAAAGAGAAATTAGGAAAACTACCCCATTCACAACAGCCTCAAAAAAATAAATTACTTGGGAATCAATCTAACAAAAGAGGTGAAAGACCTCTACAATGAAAACTACAGAACACTAAAGGAAGAAATTAAAGAAAACCTTAGAAGATGGAAAATCTCCCATGTTCTTGGATAGGCAGAATTAATATTGTCAAAATGTCCATACTACCAAAAGCACTATACAGATTCAATATGATTCTAATTAAAATTTCAATGATGTACCTTATAGAAATAGAGAAAGCAATCATGAAATTCATTTGGAAAAATAAGAGACCCAGAATAAGCAAAGCAATCCTTAGCAAAAAGAGTGAAACAGGAGGTACCACAATACCAGACCTTAAACTATACTACAGAGCACTAGTACAAAAACAGCATGGTACTGGCACCAAAATAGTCAGGTGGACCAGTGGTATAGAATAGAAGAGAGAGAGACAAACCCACATAAATAGTTACTTCATACTAGACAAAGGTGCCAAAAACGTACAATGGAAAAAAACAGTAGCCTCTTCAGCAAATGCTGCTGGGAAAACTGGAAATCATATGTAGCAAAATGAAATTAAACCCCTCTCACCCTGCACAAAACTCAAAATGGATCAAGTCCCTGGGAATTAGACCAGAGACCCTGCACCAAATAGAAGAAACGATAGGCCAAATGTTCATCATGTCGACTTAGGACCAGACTTCCTTAATGAGACTCCCAAAGTGCAAGAAATAAAATCGAGAATCAATAAATGGGATGGATTCAAACTGAAAAGCTTTTTCTCAGCAAAGGAAACAATTAACGTGAAGAGAGAGCCTACAGAGTGGGACAAAATCTTGACCTCACGCACTTCAGATAGAGCACTAATCTCCAGAATTTATAAAGAACTCAAAAAACTTAACATTGAAATACAAAGAACCCAGTCAATAATTGGGCTAAGAAACTGAGCAGACAGTTCACAGAAGAAGATATACAATCAATGAACAAATATATGAAAAAATGTTCAACATCTTTAGTAATTAGAGATGCAAATCAATACCCAAAGATTTCATCTTACTCCAATTAGAACAGTAGTTATCAAGAATACAAGCAACAATAGGTGTTGGTGACAATATGGGGGAAAGGGTACACTCATACATTGCTGGTGGAATTGCAAATTTGTGCAGCCACTCTGGAAAGCAGTACAGAGATTTCTTAGAAAACTTAGCATGGAACCACCATTTGACCCAGCTATCCCATTTCTTAGCCTATACCCAAAGGACTTAAAGTCAGCATACTACAGTGCTGCAACCACATCAATGTTTAGAGCAGCTCAGTTAATAATAATAGCTAGATTGTGGAATCAACCTAGATGCCCTTCAATAGACAAATAGATAATGAAACTATGATATAAATAGATAGATGGATAGATATACATGTATGTATATGTATGTGTAACAGAATATTACTCAGCCATAAAGAAGAATAAAATTATGACATTTGCAGGTAAATGAATGGAGTTGGAGAATATCTTGCTAAGCAAAATAAGCCAATCCTAAAAAACCAAAAGCCAAATGTTTGATAAGTGGAAGCTGATACATAACATGGAGACGGTGTGTGTGGGTAAGGGAAGAATGGAGGAACATTGGATTATGTAGAGGGAAATGAGGGAAGGGATAGGGGAGGGTTGGGAAAGATGGTAGAATGAGGTAGAATGATATGGTAGATATCATTACTCTTTGTACATGTATGATTGCAAGAATGGTGTGACTCTACATGTCTGCAACCAGAGAAATGGAAAGGTGTACTCCGTTTGTGTACAATGAGTCAAAATGCATTCTGCTATCATGCATAACTAAATAGAACAAACAATAAAAAATTTTTTAAATTTTTTTAAAAGGCCAGGGATGTAGCTCAGTGGTTAAGCTCCCCTAGGTTCAATCCCTGGTACCTAATAAATAAAAACCTCAGGGAGACATTTTTTTTCCCCAATCCAGAGCCCATATTTTCTCTGACAAGTTTCTTTGCTGTCTCTCCTATAAGGTGTATCATCCTTTACTTACAGAAAAAATAAGTGTCCTAATTTATGTAAAGGGTGTCAGTTGAAATCCTCTTGCTACATACAGGCCTCAGATTTCATCTTTTTCCTCCATGAGGTCATCAAAGCATACACCTTCATTATATTAATAATGACTACCATCCTTCACTCTCTGTCTTTTTCCCCATGCCCTACTGGCGCTCTTAACTGGTAGGCTTACTATACCAATTGTATCGATTTTGGCCACTGAGGATTCTCTTGGCAGATTCAGCTGTGCATTTTAAAGAATATTGGTTATATTCTCTTCAGTATTTCTAGGCATCTTAGATGTGTATGTTGGGGAGATATGTCAAGGTTTTTGCGGTGGCATGATGCCTGACAAGCTAGCCTGAGAGTACTGCTGTGTTGTTCAACAACTATTGATTTCTGAGATTTGACATCATATAAATTACTTAAATATCCTGGTGTTTGGGTGCTGGATTCACTGATGGGGTGCTAACACCTACAGGGATCTACCATGTGTTTTGTTTTTGTTACTGTTTTTTCCTTGGTTCAGAATCGTTTTGAACTTAGGGAACCAGAAGACTAGTCTTTAGAACACCAAGATTTTTTTTTAATATTTCAACTTACCAATTTGAGAATATTTATAATTATTATAGTAATAAGTAGCATAAAATCTTACTGATGCTTATAAAAGGCTCACATAGCTAAAGGTGATTGTGACTATTTTCAATTGAAATCGTTTTTAAAGATGATAAAAATTATATAAGCAAAGTATAGTGGTAATCTTGCAATCGGGGAAACGGTAGGCTGTACTAATATTACATTTAAAGTATAGAATTTAATAAGGAAGAGTTTATAAATTGTAACTCTAACTACTATAGTAATTTAACTAAAATGGTAAATTACAACTAATTATAACACATAGTTCTATAATCTAAGCAATTTACATGCATGCCCTTGTTCTTGTTTTAAAACCATGTTATAGAATAACATTTATTTTCATTTTATTAGTTATTCTCAGGCTTTTTGATATTTGAGTTTTAAAAATGTACAAAATCCTTAAAATAATTGGAACCCAACAAAAGTTTTCTTTGAAAATTTTCAAAGATCAGAGTTAGTTTTCACCTCATGAATATTCTTATAATTGCATCCAGTGTTAATTCAGTCTCCAGAACACTACTTAAATAATAGGAGTCTTCATCAGAAGTATAATATCCTGATTTTGTTGTTAACATTTTCTGTGCTCTAGATGACAGGTTATGAATGTTATAGTATTGATTATTCTTATATATGTATCTAAGGAAAATCAAGGTAGATTTTAACCAGTGTATTGGACTATTTTGTTTAATAATAGATGTGTCTATTTAAATAACAGCTTTTTACACTTTCTTCTAGGTTACCTTCCGAACAAGAATCTATCACTGTAATATTAACAGCCAAGGTGTGATCTGTCTGGACATCCTGAAAGACAACTGGAGTCCAGCCCTAACTATCTCTAAAGTTCTTCTCTCGATCTGCTCACTTCTTACAGATTGCAACCCTGGTAAGAGACTTTAAATTAGTGTTGAATAGGCACTTTTCAAGACTTAAATACCAAGTCTTGGTATTTAATGCCACCACTACTATGATTATAATTATTGATTTTAAGTTTACATAGTACATAACTAATTTCTTTTTGAGTCTTCTCATTTTTCTTTTTAAGATCTATTACTTA
The DNA here is from genome assembly GCA_020662805.1 of Glaucomys volans. Taxonomy (NCBI): domain Eukaryota; kingdom Metazoa; phylum Chordata; class Mammalia; order Rodentia; family Sciuridae; genus Glaucomys; species Glaucomys volans. Next base: position 59,816 of record JAJEJO010000678.1, on the reverse strand, counting down.
CCCACCGGGAAAAAGCATAATGTGATAAAAATGCATGAAAAAGTTATTTTAGATGAGAAAGTGCATTTAAAGAATACATTAAATTTTCCTGCCAAATAATAATAAAATTTTAAATTGAATAGCTTAATCTTTAATTAGATGCCTACCAGAAGATGTTAATTTGAGAAATGTAGGCTATTAAAATCTGATTACAACCAGGCAGTACCATACAGATGTAACCTTTTGGCATCTTAATAGCCATGAATCCTGACAAGCTATTAGAACAAAAAGGCTGAATGGTCCTGAACTAGGAAATACAACTTCCCAGGAAAACTGAAGAGTTTAGGGCCAGGTCTTTGTGCCTTACTGCTGTGTTTAACACTGAAAGTTCTTAGTCCTGTGGTCTCCTAGATGTCTAAGTATGTTGTCTTTGATTAGTTTCTTCTAAGTAAAAGACAAACCAGCTGCTGATTTTTTTTTTTTTTTTTACATATTTGAGTTAATATAAATCCAAAGTTTTCATTGATGTTCTCAATGGGAACATTCTTCCTTGAATATTTAATTAATAATCTTAATATTACACAAAATTCTACCTTCCATGTTTATGAATAAACTCTTCTACTTATACATGTTTGTTATTTTTTAGTAATAAAAACTTCTTTCATGAAGAAATGTGACATAATTTAATAAAATTTTAATGTATTTAAAATGTCTTAAAGCTACAAATTGTTTTTAATACCAAAAGAAATTATGTAAGGTCATTATAAAATATTTTTTAATTAATTCATACTTTACCACAGATAGTGAATTCTGGTCTTGCTACACTAAGTGAATTTTTTTTGTTCAGTCGCATTATTCCTATTTCAATCTCATTTGTCTCTTTGTGTATAACTTCACTTAGTAGTAATGTTAGAAGAAGGCAAAGACTCTTGTTTGTTACTCAGAATACACTCACTATATGTGAGAATCTGTTCTTACTCCAGTATTTCTGCTTAAAGGAGTGGATTTGTTCCTCCAGTACTCCTCTCTTGTTGAAAAGATTGTTGTTAAGTATATTAGTGGTTTTTTTTTGAAGGATTTGAGGTTTGGCTGTCTCAGAAAATTATAGATGCATTCTACCCAAAAAAAAGAAAGAAAAGAAAAATCACTCGTGACTAAAACAAAATCACATCAATTAAGGATCTACATTTTAAAAATAATGTTGTGGAGTTTTTTGTTTTGGTTTGGTTTGGTTTTGGTTTTTTGGTTTTTTGGGGGGTTCTTTTGGTTTTTTGGTTTTTTTGGTGTTTTTTTGTTTGTTTGTTTTGTTTTTTAAATGCCAGGCATAGTGGTACATGTTTTTAATCCCAACAGTTCAGGACATTCCAAGTTTGAGGCCAACCTAGACAACTTAGCAATACTCAAATTAAAAATAATAATAATAATAATAATAATAATAAAATTTATATTTTTTTTAAGGAGTGGGGATGTAGCGCAGTGATAAAGTACTCCTGGGTTCATTCCCCAGTATGATCAATGGATGAATGGATAGATAACACATAGATAGATAGATAGATAGATAGATAGATAGATAGATAGCCAACCAGCCAACCCAGTCTGGCCTTGAATTTCCTGTCCTCTTGCCTCAATCCCCCCAGTAGCTGGTATTAACAACCATGTGTCATGACTAGTGAAAATAATACTATTAATAATAAGAAATAGTCTAAAAATAATAATGGCCCTTAAAGCTAGAGACAACCTATCCAACATGAGAATAGTATAGTATTTGTAAAATCATTCTGACATTTAGTTAATTGCACTTTAACAACATTATAAAAAGGTTTTCTAATTGGCACCTCACTTTTATGAAGGTTGACATTTTTAGACTAAGAGTTATCTTAAGTCAAAAAATGCGTTCTTTTGTTTAATAGACTTCTTTCATACTGTTATCTGATTACCCTTTGAACCTCTGTAGGGTTTTTCCTCCTTAGATTTAAATTGAAATTCAATCTAAGCTATCTTCAAATGATCACAACTATATATTTGATAGAATATGAATAAATAAGATTGTCCTGTTACTGAATCTGTAGTTACTTTAACAAGAGAAATGTGGTCACTTCAAAAGTAGTCCTTACATGACAATACGTATTAACCAACTTAAAATATGCTCTCACACTTATCCCTACATGAACTAATTTTTAAATCTTTTTAATAATTTTCTCATAATTTACATTTGTCTCTTTCAAGAGGTTTTGGCCCTTTAAAAAATAAATGTTATATTTTTAGGATGTGGCTGCATGTCCTTTTTAGGATGATATGGATAGACAGTAGACATGAATTTAAAAACCACCTCCATGGTTTATTTGATTGTGTGACCTTGGACTGGCCACTCCACTTTGCTCGTGCATGGTTTCTTTTTTGGGGGGATGGGGTACCCGGGGATTGAACTCAGGGGCACTCAACCACTGAGCCACATCCCCAGCCCTACATTGTATTTTGTTTTGAGACCACGTCTCACTGAGTTACTTAGCACCTTGCCATTACTGAGGTTGGCTTTGAACTCTCAATCCTCCTGCCTCAGCCTTCTGAGACACTGGGATTGCAGGTGTGCACCACTGTGCCCAACTTGCATGGCTTCTTATATAAAATGGATATTATTACCAGCCCTACCTAAATCACTGGGTTTCTGTGAGTTTAAAGTGAGATGGCATATATGAAAACCTTTTGTAAACAGTAGAATGTTGTAGTTAATATTCTTTCCTAGAGTACTTGAGACACCAAATGGGCATACAGTAAATAATAGATAAATACCCACTCAGTCTAATTTAATTAAGAGAAGATAGTATTCACTTATCCCTAACACCACCACATCAACATTGACACTCTTGAATTTCATAATCCAAGCCTAATTCTGAACTAGTAGTGCCTACTGTGTTATCTCTGAAGGTGGCTTCTCTTGCTGTAATACAGTCAAAAACAGTAGCAACAGAAAAGAAGTAAAGGATGATAAGATCAAATGTCAGCACCAGCCTCCCAGATTCTCTGGATTTGGTCCTACTTGGTGAACAGGTTTTAGCTAGAATCATATTGTCATTTTTCATGGAATGCTATTATTTTTAAATACTATATTCTCAAGTCATTATTCAACATATATACAATTACAGTTCTGTTCTATTTTAGGTCATCTTTTGAAGTTTATTTTTGCTGTTTTGTAGGTGGGGGGTTTTTTAACCTCTTAGATGTTACATGATCTTTATTCTGAAATATTTCTTTAAATATTACCTAAAATATGCTTATATTTGCTTATATTAAAATATGCTTCAGACCTGTAAGTAATGAAGATTTTAACCCCATTTAAAATCATCAACTATCCAGGGCTGGGGATGTTGCTCAGTGGAGAGCACTTGCCTATCAAGTACAAGGCCCTGGGTTTGATCCATAGTACCACCAAAAAAAAAAAAAAAGAAGGAAAGAAAACAAAATCAGCTCTGTTGAGAACACTGACATTTGCAAGATGAAACAAGGAGCCAAACAGTTTTCTTGTACCTGATGCTTTATTCACAGAGTAATGACTAGAAATATATCTACTACATTTTTCCTTTTCCTTTTGGTACCAGGGATTGAACCCAGGGGTACTTTACCACTGACCCATATCCCCAGTCCTTTTGGGTCAGAGTCTTACTAAGTTGCTTAGGACCTTACTGAGTTATTGGGGTGACTTTGAACTTTAGATTCCCCTACCTCCACCTCCTGAGTTGCTAGAATTTCAGTGGTGTACCACTGTGCCTGGCCATTATGGTTTTATCTCAGTTCCAATTTTCTACTCTGCTCCTTTTCTTTCTAAAGTATAATGAACGTGTTTCATTTTAAACACATTTCTGATACTGTATCATTTAAAAATTTCCCCCTTAACATAGACTTTTTATGAGACAGTTAGAAATTTGGGGGGGGGTGCATTTGATATTAAGCAATTCTTGCCAGAAATTTTTAGGCATGGAACGGAATTGTGATTATGAAATTTTTTTCATGCCCTTCCCTTTTAGAGGTGTATACTGAAAGTGTTTACAAATAAAATTTTTGGTGGGCTGGAGATGAGGCTCAGTGGTTTAGTTCAATCCCCGGTACCCCCCAAAAAAAGAAAAACATTTTTTTGGTATCTGAAATTTCCTTCAGAATAGTCCAGAAAGATTGGAGGTGTGTAGGGCGTAGAAGAGAACAAGATTGACCATTGTAATTGGTAACTCTGAGCAGTGAGTACACGGTTATTCGTGGTACTAGTTTTTCTATTTTGAATATGTTTACATTTTTCCAAAGTGTAGATTTCCAAAAGGAAGATTTTTTTTAATCGCCGAAGACTAGATATGCCAGCAGTGTAATCTGTAAAATATCTGTGATTTGGCTTTCTGCCTCTGGCAGAGGGGGGAGTCATTTGGGCCCCCACCTGGCTTCTTATATTTCTTTCTCCTGTCACCTGCCTGAACCAACAGGGACCTGTCTTTATAAGCAAGCTTGACTTCTTTGCCACTCTTCAGGCAGGCAGAATCCACAAATCAGGTCAATGAAAAAATGGTCAGAGGTTACCCACAAACATCAACAGGGCTGGGGAGCCATTCCCCCTACTATCACCTTTCAAATAAAAATCAAATATTGGTTACTTCATTCTTATATTTATGCAGAGCTTCATTAAAACAACAAATAGAGCTAAGAATGGCAACTAATTAACCCTCAGCCTTACACAGTAATTAAGCTGAGGGTGAGCACAGCTGCAACTTCCCTGGTAAGACCTTTATTCTTCTTAAATGGACTGAGCAAATGAAAAGAGGATTTTGCTCCCAGTGGCTCTGTTACAGTGATCTGTAAAAGGTCAGGAGAATGACTTTTTCCTCATCTCCATCATCACAGCTCTTTGTTTCAGATCACTTAAGGCCCGTTTTATACATCTAATACAATTGTTATCCATAAATTGTCTCTGATACCTTAGGTTTGATTATTATTAATTGCTTGTCTTTGGCCTGGTTATGATTACATAGTAAGTCGTTATTGAATAATCCTGTTTTTTAATTGATAGTGGATGCTGGTGGGTGGGAACTATGAAATAGGATTAATTTTTTCGACACATTTATTTTGTGTAGATTATACTGATTGTGAGCTGCTAGACTGAATAAGAGTACATATAACACTTTCATAGAATTCCAGTATGTGCACAGTGGCCAGGACCTTGCTTCTACATAGCCCATTCTGCTGTAATTCAAAACTAATGCAGAATATCATCCTTAACTGAAATTCAGGCAAAAATGAGAAGTCTACTTATTTTTAAAGCAGTCCATGTTAGCAGAATGTTTAAAAAGAAAAAGAAAAGAAAAAAAAAATTCTAGAACATCCACTACAGTTGGCTTCATAGGCACCAGCTTTCTTCTGATGCCCACAATTTTTAAATGAGAAACTTACAGAGTAGAAGTACATGGCACAACATGTTAGCAAACACCTAACTTCAAGGTATTTATCTGGGAAAAATTGACTTCCAGATTTTTACACGCTGAAATGATTCCCCAAATCATTCTAATCAGTATGGATGTAGACTATAATTTATAGTCATTTAACTTCTTTCACTCCCAGTACAAAGAACAGAAAAACTTTAGTTATAAAGAGTTTACACTTTGGCCCCTGCCAATTAGGAAACATTAAATAGCTACTATTAGTCATTCTACTTGGTGTTTCTAATATCAGAAGAGTAAATACGATTTGTATACTAGTTTAGCATTACCTGTGGACTCCTAGGACATTTTTGCTTTTTACCCTGCAGGTTCCCACAGGCTTACTCAGATGAGTTTGGAAATGATGCTGTTGAATATAATGCAGTATTGAGGTGATAGAGGAAAAAATGAGAATTCATTAATACAGATTAATAATATCAGAGAATATATATCATAAAATGAAGAACATCTCTCTTTTATGAATTAAAAAAGCTTTACAGAAGTGATTCTGTACCATCATAAGTTTGGTTTCTTTTTTTAAAAAAAGTTCATACAGATAAATTCTTTAGTTGTTTTACAAGATATACTGATACTATATATAAGAATGCAAACTAAAAGGTCCAATAATTGTAGCCCTTTATCAAGAATGATTTTCTAGGGAATACTGAATGAGAAGGGGAAGCGGTTGTTACTTGATCATAGGTTTTCATCTTCAATTGCCTAGTTGTGAAACAAATAATAAGAATGCCTTTTTGAGTTAAAGTTGCCAGGAAAGGAAAGGATTGGTGACTTCAGTATGTAAGAGATGACGCCACAACAGAGCAAGAGCATTCTCTATAGCCTTTGGTATTTCTGTTTTGTGTGGGCAAGTCTTTATTTACTATTTACTATAACTCAGTTTGATATTTTCCCTGACTGTTCAGTTTGCCTAGAGAAAAAGAACATCAGTTGTTCATTACTTTTTGATAGATCATTGTCCAGAAATTCTGACCTGCAAAATCTTTGAGTTTTTTTCACATTTTAAATATATATACTAGGTAAATTCAATTCTTTTAAAGATGGTAAAAACAAGACTGCCATTTTTGCCCTTATGTGAGATGTATTAAAATCTGTGTTTGAAGTTTCACCCTCATCTCTTTTGGACATATTGTTCCTGTTTGGTAGAGAGGAAAATACATGTTTATCATCTTCATGTTTCTTTTTTTCACTTCTGTTTCCTTAGTTTTGACTCAGGGATTAGCTGTCAACATTGGCCCAGAAAATGTTACAGCGTTCTTAAAATTAGAAAGATGAATCCCTCAGGTGGCAATTTACATTACTTTTTTGTTTATTTTTGACCATTATAAAGTTGTCATGCATCCTTTTAGGATTCTGAAGAGTGTCCTATGACAGCATGTGCAGTAACATCTCACCAATTCAGTATATCTGGGAGAAGGTCAGCCTCATTAGTTGTTTGTTAATGAATTGTATAATGTTTTAAATGATTGAAAACTTAACACTCATATGTCCTTATAGGAAATATTAGTAAACTGCTTACACTAGACTGCCTGTAGACTATCCTTTACCAAGGAAAAGGCTGAAGTAAATTTTTTACACATTCAAAAAAATATAATGAGCCATAATGTATCCCTCACCCCGATTCAGAATTTGCCTACTTTAAACACTATTTGGGATTTAAGTATTTTTATAGTTTATCAAGAACTTTTTGAACATGCTCAATATTTTCATACAATATTGTTTTACGCTGTTAATTTTAATGGCATCCCCTTTTAGTTACGATATTATAGTAAACTTCAAAAGAAGTTGCTGCATCAGAATTTTATTAATGTTAACTTAGCAAAGGTCAACTTAACATATTATGGAAAAGTGCAGTGTTTTGCTGTAGGAGGCAGACCGCTGAATAAAGTTTTTTGTTCTTGTTGTTTTATATGTGTTGTTTGTTTTTGTTTGCAATACTGTGGATTGAACCCAGGACCTTGTGTAGGCTAAGAAAGTACTTTACTACTGAACTACATCCTCAGCCCTGTTTTTTGTTTTTCTACTTAGAAAGGAGAAGTGCAGATAGCTTATGTAAACAATATGTTCAAATAATACATATTTGAAATCCCAATATGCAGTATGGTGTTTTAATAGGGAAATTTGAGTTTGAAGCAACATGACTCCTTTAACTTTTCAGAAATTGTCCTGTGTGGACAAAACATCCAAATTATTGAATAACATTTTCTCTTTTTAATACAAATATTTGAGATCATATGGTGCCCATTTTCATATGGAAGATATCATAATTACGAAAATTTGATGAATTAATGTAACCCTACCAATGTCTGGGTCTGGGACCCTTACCAACTGAGCAGTTATCTTTACTTTTCCTTAACCCAGCTGTCCATTCAGTGTCTGGCCTGGGCAAGATACTGTTAGTAACATCACTCAGTAACTCATATTCAAAAAAGAAGATACTTCTAAAATGCACCTTAATTATTTTTACACTACCACAGTAACTACTTTCTCTTTTCTTAATATTTGTCTTTAAGAGATCCTGGACTTTAATCTTGTTGTGGGTGTTTTGGTTGTGTCATACTGTGAAGAATTCATATAATAAACAGTATAGGAATTCCATTTTTTTCAATGCCAATATATTTCTTTCCATAACAAGATCGGTTCTAGAAAATATATATAATCAAGTACATTAGAATATATTAGACATATTCGAAGAACTTTTTGCTTAAGAGTATTCTATGGAAAAGCCTGTTGCCAAACAAATTTTATAAAGTTGAATTTCTTTCCTTGAAAATGCAATAGGTTTTGACCACAGGTATAGCTCAGTGGCAGTACACTTGCCTAGCTATGCATAGGACTTGGGTTGGATCCCTAGTACCAAAAAGAAAAGAAAATGCAGTAGGCTTCCCCCCTAATTCAGCATTGCCTTCCCTCTGAAGATGTTTTCCCAGATAAGTCATGTTGTTTGCAACGCTCAAGTGCCGAGGACAGCCAACAAAAGCATATCTAACCGTGTCTGTGTAGGCAGGTATAGGATAGTACCTTTTGGGGAGATTGTTCACACAAGGGAGGTACACTACCAAGGAAGGTAGAGCATTGTTGCATCGGTTGACTGACAGTGTGTGTTGTGGGAAACTGGGGCTGGAAGGACTGGCTAGTCTAGGCTGGCTCTTATGGTGGAAACACATGCATACATAGTCTAATTTAAATGCATTGGCTAACTTAGGAAGAATACAAGTCTAGAGAAGATATCTTTATAGTTTATCTAGCTTTCAATGCAGCATTATATTTTATAATAAAAGCTCTAGAAAAGAGCACACAGCACTCAACTAACTGCAAGAGCTGTGCTTCATTGGAGCAAAGTCACATAAGAGGACCTGTCAACCCTCTCCTAGTGGGGCGGTACATTTACCTGAGGGATGTGTGCATGTTTTATCTTGGTAAGTTCTGTTAGGGCTGGTATATTTAACTGAATTCGTAGTCAAAATATTGTGTCTACTTGACAGTTGTAATTAATCATAGGAGTTCAAAATTGAGTGAATGTTTTTAAGTGCAAGATTACTATTTAGAGTAAATTTTTGTTTGCTTATTTGTTTAATTCTCTGGAAAGGTGATTTAAAGTTGCATTTTTGCAGCTTGACAAAAAGCTTTTGATTTATGTTGTGAGTTGCATTTGGGAGTAATTCAGGCCATGTGTACACTGGTGGTGTTCATGTCCCAGGGGTGATGTCTTAAGGTGGAAGAAGAAAGGATTCCCAAGATATTCCTTGATAACATGTCTGTATTGGTTCTCCCCTACCCTGCCCCAGAGTGAGAATATCTTTGGGTTCCATGCTTTTCTAGTTTTTAGTTTTTCCATAAAATTGATCCCTGTTTGTTAAACTTTTCTTAAATCATGTCTCTTTTAAAGGTAAGTATTTAATTTTCATTTGAGGTTGTTTGCTTTGGAAACTCATACTCAGTTGGACTCAGCAAAGTGTATGTCAGTTAAGTTTGTGTCGTAATTTTGGTGTAAATTTAAACACTGATCTCAGTTTTTAACCCTGGCTTTGACCTACTTATACTTAGCATTTTTCTATGTAGATTTTATTGTCCCATAGTTGACAAATCTAGATGTGAGTTAGCTGTTACTACAGATTTTTGCTTGTTTGTTTGCTTGCTTCCTTGTTATAACTTTCCCTGAAATAATAATTTGTATTTTTATTGGTTTGGAAGTTGATCTCATTAAAAAGATGCTATATCTGACTTAAGATGAAAATTCTTTTCAATTTACTTCTTAGAAGAAACTGTCTTGAAGTTTACCTTCATAGAAATCACCTATGATCTGATCTGTTCTATTCCATTCTGTCCTAGTTACTAGGGCTTGAACTCAGGACTTCAGTATGTATTGAGCATGCCTGTGATAGAGAACACTGAGAAGGAAATAATGGGGTGGTCTGGATCAGAACTTGTCAATTTCTACACTCTCCCCAAATGGAGGTCTTCCTCCACTAAAACCAGACTTTCTTACTAGTAAGATTTTATGAAGTCGGTACTTCAGGTGTTTTTATCCCCCTGAGTTATCTTCAAATCTTTTGTATTTGATGTTCATTAGGGAGTTGGATAAAGCTATGGAAGTTCTATTGTTGATAAAAGCATCTGAAAACACAAATAAAAAATTGAAAAGAGAAGCAAGTCCTCAATATAAACAAACATTCTTTACTCCCATATGAATATATGTTCTACTCAGAACTATTTACCCAAGGAATGATTCAGACTTTCTCTTGCATTAAGAATTTCTGGAGCCAAGGACATTTAGTTTAGATTGTAATGAATTTTTTTCATCATTTTTTAAATGAAAATAAAGATTACAGCAATTTTTTAAATTCAGAAATTTACTCATTCTGTAGTAAAAAGAACATTTTTAAATGACAAGGAAAAGAATTATGCAAGAATTGTGTGTTTTAAACTGCAAGAATTGTATATTTTAGCTCAAACAGCTTTACTGTTCGCCTAGAACCCTCTTAAACAGTTTTTTGTTGGTGCTTTTTATTGGTTTTGGTGGGGCGGGGATGGGGGTTGTTTTACAGTACTGAGGAGTGAATCTGTCCCCCAGTTACAACCCCCTGCCCTTTTTAAATTTTTTAAATTTTTGAGATACAGTCTCCCTAAAAATTGCCCAAGCTGGCCTGGAACTTGTGATTTGATTCTCCTGCCTTAGGCACTGAGTAGCTGGGATTACAAATGTGAGTCACCACGCCCAACTGTTTTTGTTTTGCTTTGGTCATCACTTAGCACCACACTAATTTAATGTTCAGTCAGTCACTATGTTAACCCTTATTTATTATTTATATGTATATGATAATGTAATGCTTCTTTCCTGTAGTTTTTTAAATATAGCTTGGGTTATTCTGTTTTATAATTTCATTGAACGTATGTATTTCATTGCAAATTGTTTGACTCTTGCTTGACTAAGTGAGGTGTATACATAAGAGATTAAATATTTTTGTTAGTGCTGCACTCATGGAGCAAATTTCATAGCTACCCAGCACTTACTACTGGGTTTATTTACAGCTTCTCTCAGGAGATACATAATTGTGTCAGGCTTTGCTAAACAGGTTTGTTCCAACAAGAGTTATTTTTCCTGTGCCTGTTGTCTAGCTCTTCAGTAGGCTCCTGGTCTCATTGCAAACAGAGAGGTTTCAAATGTTATTCACAGTTAGGAATTTGCCACAGGTGTCTTTTTCACTTTAAAATACCGAGAAATAGGGCTGGAGATGCAGCTCAGTGGTACAGTGTGTGCTTGGAATGCAGAAGGCCCTGCGTTCAATTCTCAGCAACAACAAATAATAAATATAACTGGAAATGATGAGATGATTAAATAGCTGGCTGTGGCCTGTGTAATTCTTAGTTCTTCACCTTTTGCCACTTTTGAAACTTTAAATGCTTTTTTTTTATTAACTAATTTAATTTGCAATTTAGATTTCTGTCCCCATTCAGTCCATAACTGTAATGTGGTTGTGGAATCATTCCAGTGGAATTCATTGTCATAAACACCCATGCCTGTTTTATAAATAACAGAACATGGATTTTTACCTTATGTAAATTTTAAAAGGAAAAATATTTTAAAATTTGAACAGATACAATACCCTTCAGGATGTTAACAGCATCCGGCACTCAGAAGGATCCCTAAACTTCTAAGTCATGGTGGTGACTTGATCTTTTCTGTCTCACAACAGTTACCCTTTTCACCATTGTATTCCCCTCTCAGGTGACCTGGCAGATTGTACCTCCTTCTGAGACCACTGACACAAACACCCAATCTCAGCAATGAGGATAAAACCAAGGCCTTGGATTTACTAGGCAAGCACTCCACCACTGAGCTATATCTGAGTCCCATGATGACTTTTAAAGACTCTTTATTCTTAGAGGCTTTATTAATGAAGCTGTGTTACTTTGTTTCTTTTACTTTCTTCTAATTTATTTAATTTTGATTCATTGAACGCAAATGGAGTACAGCTCTTGTTTCTCTAGTTGTACACAAAGTAGAGTCATACCATCTGTGCATTCATACATGTACACAGGGCAATGATGTCTGTCACACATTTTGTTATTATTACCCCCCCTCCCCAACCCCACCCCGCCCTTCCCTCTATGCTATCTATCCTTCCTCCATTCTTGCCACCCTTCCACCCCGCACTATGCATCATCATTCACCTATCAGAGAGACCATTTGGCCTTTGGATTTTTGGGATTGGCTAATCTCACTTAGCATAACAGTCTCCAACATCATCCATTTACCTGCAAATGCCATAATTCTATTCTTCTTTATGGCTGAGTAATATTCCATTGTGTATATATACCACAGTTTCTTTATCCATTCATCTATTGAAGGGCATCTAGGTTGGTTCCACAATCTAGCTATGGTGAATTGGGCAGCTGTGAACATTGATGTGGCTGCATCACTGTAGTAATCTGATTTTAAGTCCTTTGGGTATAGGCCAAGGAATGGGGTAGCTGGGTCAAATGGTGGATCCATTCCAAGTTTTCTAAGGAATCTCCACACTGCTTTCCAGAGTGGCTGCACCAACTTGCAATCCCACCAGCAATGTATGAGTGTACCCTTTTCCCCACATCCTGGCCGACACCTATTGTTGCCTGTATTAATAAGAGACATTCTAATTGGGTAAGATGAAATCTTAAGGTAGTTTTAATTTGCATTTCTCTTATAACGAGGGATGTTGAACATTTTTTCATAAATCTGTTGATTGCTTGTAGATCTTCCTCTGTAAAGTGTCTGTTCATTTCCTTGGCCCATTTATTGATTGGGTTATTAATGTTCTTGGTGTAAAGATTTTTGAGTACTTTGTAGATTCTGGAGATTAGTGCTCTATCTGAAGTGTGTGTGGCAAAGATTTTCTCCCACTCTGAAGGCTCTCTCTTCCCATTGCTGATTGTTTCCTTTGCTGAGAAAAAGCTTTTTAGTTTGACTCTATCCCAAACATTGATTCCTGCTTTTATTTCCACCAGAAAACTTCTGGAACTCATAAATGAATTTAGTAGAGTAGCAGGATATAAAATTAATGCTCATAAATCTAATGCATTTTTATTCGTAAGTGATGCATCCTCTGAGAGAGAAATGAGGAAAACTATACCATTCACAATAGCCTCTAGAAAAATAAAATACTTGGGAATGAATCTAACAAAAAAGGTGAAAAATCTCTACAATGAGAACTACAGAACACTAAAGAAAGAAATTAAGGAAAGTCTGAGAAGATGGAAAGATCTCCCATGTTCTTGGATAGGCAGAATTAATATAGTCAAAATAGCCATACTACCAAAAGCGCTGTACAAATTCAATGCAATTCCAATTAAAATCCCAATGACAGACCTTATAGAATTAGAGCAAGCAATCATGAAATTCATTTGGAGGAATAAGAGACCCAAAATAGCTAAAACAATTCTTAGCAAGAAGAGCGAAGAAGGGGGTATCACAATACCAGACCTTCAAATACACTACAGAGCAATAGTAACAAAAACAGCATGGTATTGGCACCAAAATAGACAGGTAGATCAATGGTACAGAATAGAGGACACAGAGACAAACCCACATAAATACAGGTATCTCATACTTGACAAAGGAGCCAAAAACATACAATGGAGAAAAGATAGCCTCTTCAACAAATGGTGCTGGGAAAACTGGAAATCCATATGCAGCAAAATTAAACTAAACCCATCTCTCTCACCCTGTACAAAACTCAACTCAAAATGGATCAAGGACCTAGGAATTAGACCAGAGACCTTGCACATAATAGAAGAGAAAATAGGTCCAAATCTTCATCACGTTGACCTGGGACCAGATTTCCTTAATATGACTCCCAAAGTGCAAGAAATAAAAGCAGGAATCAATGTTTCTTTTACTTTGTTAGTGGGTATCTAATGTCCATGGGGACCCAGTGTGAATACTAGAAAGAAGAGAGATGGCTCTTTAAGATGAAATGGTTTTTTTGGGGGGTGTAGGGGGGTGTGCCAGGGATTCAACTCAGAGGTACTCAACCACTTAGACTCTCTCCTCTGCCTACAAATAGAACTAGACAAAACAGTGTGAACAACTGGTTTTTACTTTTATTCTAACATCAGCTTGTTCATTGCTGCCTTCTTAAGATGCCTCTTTTAGGAGTCCTGATCTTTTCAGGGTCTTCTGCCTCACTTCTCTAAGTCATAATGACCTGTCCTTTTCAGCAAACCTTATGATGCCCCTTGCTGGACTCAACAGTGTCAAACAGATTGTGAATATAGTACAAGGTAGGCCCTTAAAGACAGATTAAATCAAAGAAACCAAGTTTCTAAGCTGTCAGGAAAACTAACAGAAAAGGCAATGAAGAGGAAGAGAATGAACCATATTGAAGGTTACTAAGTAGTATATTATCTTTCACAACAGATGCTTGTATATCATATAGAGCCATGTTTCTCATCCCTTTCCCTTTGTGATCCCATACCCTGTCAGTCGTTTTTACTCATATGTGATCTGTTTCATTAGTTCAGGGAATTCTCATTTTGCTTTACTTCTTTGGGTTTGTATTGTAAAAACAGTCTATCTATATGTTTTTAGAGTCCACATGCACAAACTCCACCTTCATCCCAGTATTTGATTTGTCTTCATTTATAGGCGTAAAGTGTGTCCCCATTCTCCATAAGAATCACTGAGCGGGGACCAAAGGCAAAGGAGGTGAACCAGCATATTGTTTTTTCTTTAGGAGGAGCTTTGTGCTGAGTTGCCCCTTCTTCCTTATCCCTCTCCCTCTAATCTCTATTTCTAGCCTTCTGGTTTTGCTGCTGGATTTTGCTGCTCTTCTTATCCTGCTGTTCTCTTCCCTTAACTTCTTTTAACCTTTCTTGCACCCAGTATAATGTTTAAAAACAAACAGAAGGAAACCTAAACTATATGTTTTGTTTTTATTTTAGAAGAGCTCTATTATTATCTCTAACCATGTGATTTAGCTTATATTGTCTTACCCCAGTATAACCTTGGAATATTTCATTTCACTTTGTGTGCCAAATTTACTGACTCCTGTTCTTCGGGTGTCCCTTCAACTCTTGAAGCATTTGTAGTGTCAACTCTGAAAATGTGGCTGAACACTGCAAGTAATGTTGGAGTTCTTACCAGTCTGTCAGTTCCTGCCTTCTTAATGTCACAACCTCTTTCCCTAGTTTAATGGTTTCATTTTTTATCTAGTTGGAAGATATATTAAATATAAAGTCCTGTGCTCTATACGCAGCACTGCCAGAGCAGTATCATACATATTATTATACACAGCATAATAATTTCATCTTGATGCTCTGAACTTCTTTACGTCTTAAATGTTGAAAACCACTGGGGTTGATCCATAGTGTGAAATATTTTGTGTTTTTTATTTCTGAGCTGTTGCCTTGATCGTCACTACATTTGTGCCTCACTTCTCTAGGTCATAATGACATGTCCTTGCATGCATCTTTTCAGCACACCTTATGATGGCCTTGCTAGACTTAGCAGTCGGACAGAGCATGAGCAAAATGTAAGATACAACCTTAAAGAAGGATGAAGTCAAAGAAACCAAGTTGTACTGAGTTTTAAAGCTGTCAGGAAAACTGGAGTTTTGACACTAATCTCTCACTAACTAGCTTAGTTAAATAAATATACGCTCTCATTTGTGAATTGAAGGCTGTGCTTTTGACCCTATCTTGTAGCATTATTGTAAAGGGAAAAAATGATGTGGGTAGACCTTTGTGAACACTTTGAAAGCTGTGAGGATGATTGTATGGAATGTATTCATCTGAAAGCCCATATTTAACTGTGTGATGTGTGATGACCAACTTGCTTGTGTACCACCTTTAAGTGTTTCATAGTTTTGTGAGTTTGAAGTTTTTGCATGGGATGGAATACGTATTTCCTGTAAATACGTATTTTCTGTAAAAAAAAGCAACGAACAATGAATTTTAAGTCAAACTTAATTTCAATTTGCTTTAGGCTCCTATGTTTATATTCTGGAATATTTTAATATTCAGGATTATCCTCTATCATCCATAAAATGAATTATAAATCTGGTTCTTTATTCCTAGCACCCTTAATGCACAAACTATATCCCCTGTGCAATTCCCATCTGACTAAGAACTTTCCAGGAATCTGCCTTATTTTGAGCTCAAGCCTTTTTACCCTTTACTGGCCGTCCTGTATGAGATATGTGTCTCGGGCCTAAAAGACAACTGAATATGTCAGGATATTACATTAGATAACAAATTCCTGGAGGTCAGTGACTGTGTAGTTAAGGTGGGAGTGAAACGGAATTGTTTAGAGCTAGGTTTAAGTAAATTTCATTACTAAACTAGATACACTTTATTATCTGAATTGTTCATTGTTTTAAAAATACATCAATGTGAACTGCTATTTCTGGCCATTAAGAAATAGCAGGAAAACAGATCTGTGCTCTTACTTCTTACCTGAGAAACTAGGTAGCCCAGGACTATAGTCCCTGAGAGAAGAAAAACAAGGGAAGTGATCCTCATAGTTGCCTAACTTACTATTTGGGGGCAGTTTCCAAGCTGCCGTATAGGCAGAAAGAACCAGAGAAAGAGTTCCAGCACTCTTGCTGAGTTGAGGAGACAGGTAGGCGCTTTGAAACACCAAAATGGTTAGTGTTAATGGGACCCAGAGAAGAGGGACTGCACAGCGAATGCTTCAGAGATCTGAAAAGGAATCCCCTTGGGTCTGTGGTTAAGTTTGCATGTATTTCCCAGAAGATATTGCCTTAATGTCAGAATAAATTTGTTCTAACCACTACACTGGATCCATCCTAACAAAGTTTAAAAGCCAACTTTGAGAGAATAAGATGGTTCTTTAAATAACTACTTGTTAGGATAAAGTACAGTATTCCTTAAAAGAATATAACAAGTTCCAACACCCAAAAATGTAAGTCACATTTAGTTCAATAGCCAAAAAAGTATTACCAGCTACTTTAAAAGCAGGAAAATAAAATTCATAACTGGGAGAAAGTAAATACAAATGGGAGAGGGTAAGTTAAATTTTAGTTGACGAAAAGGAAATCTTTTAAGTTAGTTCCTAAAACATTATTATAGTTTCTAATTAATATTTTCAGATTTATTCGGTTTTTAACATCATGAAATGTGAATGCTTTAAGAATTGATTAGCCTGTTTTTTGTTTAACTAGAGCCAAAATAATACATTTGTTAGCTATAATAGAAACTTATGTTGGCTATAATAGAAATGCACAAACAGATGTACTAATCAAACTTGCAATAAATGTTGTTACCCTGACTGTGCTTATGAACATTCTCTATACCCTTTTATGGTTTCAAAGTATTAGTCTGTTTTCTTTCAATGTAGTCATGATAGTTCATTCCCAAAGTTACAGAGATCCACACTTTGTCTCAAGGAATTATTTCTTTTCAAAAGTGATTATCGCTTTCTTATATTACATTAAATTCATGGATTCTTGGAAAATAGAAGCAACACCTTACAGAACTAAAGAAAAAATTTCCATTTTCTTCATGAGTTTTAGTAAAGTTAGAGTTGTTTCAGTCAACAAGGTCATTTCTAGAGATGCCCTCATGAGAAAAAGAAGCATAGAAATAGGCCTCCACTAAGCCTCTAGAAAGAGCACAGTCTTCTTGTTTCATTGGTGTTCTTCCTAGCAGATTACTGGACTGTTTTTAAGAGGTTTTTAATTTTATTTTTTAACTTGTATTCTATAATTATTTTACTAGATTACCACAGTGATGTACATTGTTATTGTATTAATCAGTTAGAAGATACATGGAAAATTTTTCGACACCAAGAAGGAAATTCTTAAATGGTTGCAATATTTTCTTCTTAAATGTTCTCTAGTTTATTAGACTTTAAATAGTTACAGAGGCAGTGGGTGTTGTGCAATTGAAGTAGTCAAATAAGTGATAACATTATTATCCTTATACTGTCATCCCATCCCCTAAAATCTGTTTATAGTGTGGATTTTCTGTCTGTGACCCTGGAGATGAAAATTAAATCTGACGTCATATTTTAGTTATATGTCCATATAACCACAGTTAGGTTCTCACCAGTCACCATTTTCTGGTTTCGTTATCTATAAAAATAAATATTGCTGTGGAAAAAAAAAACTTAGGCCATGAACTTAGTAAGTCTCAGCACCAAGGTATGAAGACTGCGCTTAGTGCGGTACCCGAGCTAAAGCAGATCCTTAGAAAACACCTAGGAGGTCTGTTGGTCACTCAGGGTCATCAGTAAACTCAGGAGAAGGGAACTATCCTAGAAGTCACAAAATGTAGTCCTTTAAGAATCACCGTCCACTGTAATGTGCTGATTTTTTTAAGTCCTTTGGGTATAAACCAAAAAGTGAGATAGCTGGGTCAAATGGTGGTTCCATTCCAAGTTTTCTGAGGAATTTTCATACCGCTTTCCATAATGGTTGCACAAATTTGCATTCCCACCAGCAATGTAGGAGTGTATCCTTTGCCCCACATCCTTGCTAACACTTACTATTGCTTGTGTTCTTGATAATTGCCATTCTGGCTGGGATGAGATGAAATCTTAGAGTAGTTTAGATTTGCATTTCTCTAATTGCTAATAGCAGCTGAACTCACAATAACTAAACTATGGGACCAATCTACGTGCCCTTCAACAGGTGAATGGATAAAAAAATGTGGTATATATGGAATAACACTGAAATATTTCTCAGCCTTAAAGAAGAATGAAATTATGGTGTTTGCTGGTAAATGGGTGGAGCTGGAGAATATTATGCTAAGAGAAATAAGCCAATTCCATAAAAATGAAAGGCCAAATGTTTTCTGTGATATGTGGATGCTAATTCACAATAAGCAGGGTACTGGGAAAGAATAAAGGTACTTTAGGTAGAGGGGAGTGAAGAAAGGTGAGGGGGAATGGGAGTAGGAAGGATAGTAGAATGAATCAGACATTATTACCCTATGTACATATGTAACTATATGACTGGTGGGATTCTACATCATATATAACCAGAAGAATGAGAAATTATACTCCATTATATATGATATTTCAAAGTGCAGTCTACTGTCATGTATAACTATGTAAAACAAATTTTAAAATTTAAAAAAAAAAGAATCACCATCCAGCAACTATTCGAATGTGGCTAATTCCACATTCCACGTGTGAAGTACATGCTTAATTAAAAATTGTTAAAAGGAAAAAAAATCGTTAAAAGGGTAAATTTTATATTTACACACACACACACACACACACACACACACACAATATAATTGCCATCCACATTCTAGAGGCAACTTCCCAGGGACACCAATCAGCTCAACAGGTTAACCTGTTGAGTGATAGGTTGACCCCAGATTGGAAAGAAAGAAAAATAGAGAAGTGAGCCATTCTCTGCCACTGTAGCTGAAATGGAATGAATCCAACAGCATTACCCAGATGGTAGTGAGGGTGGCTAGTGCCTATTGACCTTTCCCCTTTTTGCCAGATTTGGCAATATAATGATAATGAATATGGTAGTAATAACAAAGGTAATAATGTCCATCTTCAGCCTACCATGTACCAGGTGCTGTCCTTGGTGCTTCTCATTAGGTTTTTCAGTCTTCTTAACCACCCTCTATAGTAGGCAGAAATGTCATCTGAAATTGGCAGATGAGGGAAAAGTTTTAGAGAATTAAGTGACTTGTCCAGGTTAGAGTTGCAGCTGGTGTTTACATTCAGAGTTTGACTTCAGAGCTTGAGCTCTTGGCACTGGGTCATACTACCCCAACCATGGTTTCTATATGTGAAACTGTTGGAGAAATGACTTCTGCACACTAGTACCACATTGATACCTTAAGCTTAATTTATTGGTTGTTGAACGGCATTTACCAAATTGATTGAGTCCCAAGGCTAAGAGGGGAGAAAAAGAGGTAGCAAAAAAAAAAAAAAAAAGGTCAAAAGTTTCTGCTCATAAGGAAATTAAAACACAAAAATTTAATAGTAAATGAAATATCACCTAAAAACAGAAGTCAGGGCTAGAACTTGTGCTCACCATGAAGACCAAGATGACCAGTGACTAAAGCCTGTCTACCTGAGAACACCTGCTCTGCTAGGGTGCTCCACAGTTTAAATCCACTCACTGCCCACACATTGCTATGGCTAGGATACAAGTGCTCCTTTTTAGAGAACCCTGAATGCTTTTATCAGCAATTCTATGGTATATGTCCCTTCAGGTGGGTCTGAGATGCTAGCAAGGTTTCTTCAGGGAGTGAAGGCTTAAGGTGAGAACATGGGGTAACATTACTTAAGCTCTTTCTGGATCATCAGCTCCCTTTACAAGGGTGGGTTCCTAATAGCCAAACACATCAGCCATAAGAATTGAATTTCTACAATATACTCAATCACCCTTCCTTCTCCCAGTGCAAAGGTGCTTTATCTCCTCAAGTCTGCCCCCCTCCTCTAGGACCCAAGCAACCTGTACAAAGGGAGCATAAAGAGAAAGAGGAGCCGGGCACGGTGGCACATGCCTGTAATCCCAGCCACTTGAGAGGCTGAGGCAGGAGGATCGAGAGTTTAAAGCCAGCCTCAGCGACTGAGCAAGGGCTTAAGCAACTCAGTGAGACCCTGTCTCTAATAAAATACAAAACAGTGGTGGAGTGCCCCTGGGTTCAATCCCTAGTACCAAAAAAAAAAAAAAGAGGAAAGCATTGTGTGGTCAAGATTCCAGAAGCTAGGTTTTAAGACGCATCACCTTCATACATGAAAGTTCTTCTAAACTAATTTATTCATCATACAAGTCCACTCTAACTCACACTCACCTGCACATTACACATTCTGTCTTCTCCAAGAACAATTTTTAATTTTTAATTTTGGACTTAAGATTCGGCACCTTAGAGTAAGATAGAGGAAATTGTCTTTTTAGTTTTGAAATACCTCAAAACCTTTTATACAGAGACTAGGAATGATATGTAAATATTCTCTGCATTTGTTCTGTGTAGGATTGGGTTGGATATTTTTTCTGTTTTTTCTCTCTGTTTGTTAGAATATCTCCCAGTATGAACATCTATCCAAGGTTCCAATATCTCTTCCAAAATACCTCTGTTTATAAAGTATCTTGCTTTTGGCATTGTAACCGCACTCTGCAGGTCTCTCTGAATGTCTGAGGGAAAGCATTCTTTTCAAATTGTTCTTCATCTAGCCTAAACTTTTAACAGTATTTCATTTACAGACTTCCACCTCACAGAGACTACTCATAGATGTCTGAATGTAAAATAACTTTCCTGTTCACTAGTTGTCATTTAAAATTGACCTATTAATAGATAGCCATCACAATTATTATTCATTACTATAATTTTAGAGCATTTCTCAGGCATTCAATTCAACAGAATTTATTGTGCCAAAAGTTGAAAAGAGCTTTACTGGGCACTTCCTATGGGGTATTCTAAGGGGCTGCTATGACTACTGCTACTGTAGGAGTTACTCCTCCAGTGACTTTCTGTCTTACAGAGGGCAAGTGGTAAATAAGGGGAGTGCCAAAGGAGCATATTGCCATATTGAAACTTGGAGAGGATATAGTTAGAAAAGATAGGGGCAACTGGGAGAGGATTATCCTGGAGACAAGGACGAAGAAACGAAGAGGTGGACTTGTGAAAAAGATGCGCCACCCAGAATGCCTTGCCTCTTGGGAGAGTGAGGAGATGTAAAGCATGGTTTGCTGTAACTAGTCCCAGGCTCAGGGAGAGCAGCTCTAAGGATGTGCAGTGACTCTCCATTTTTTCCCCCATGAATGCAAGTACACTCTGAAATGCTTTTCATCCTGCCATTCAGCTGCTTTGAACAGCTATGGCCATAAATCATCACAAAAAGTATTGACCTGAATTGAGTAAAATTTCAAAATCCTGTTTTTCTCCAGTCCTTGCTGGTTTTAGCCAGTCTTAAAACCACCAGCACATTAATAGCAAAACTAATTTTGGAAAAATACTATTTTCCATATAAAATGTTTAAATACAAAGGGAAAGTCTTTTCAAATTTTAGTAAACATTTTGTTTTGAGCCCTAGTCCCCTTGATTGTATTTTGAGTTTTATAGATAAAAGTTGAAGATGATTTCAGGGAGAAAATTGAGCAAAATATTCTCTGTCAATCATAAGGTTAGCCAAGGCCTACTTAAAGATAACAAAATTAATAAATTAATTAGAGTATTCCATTGTTAAAACCCAAAATGTTTACATTTTCTTCCTAAAGGATGGTAGAAACATTTGGTTACACTTTAATAAAACAAAATGCTATATTAAGAATTAGTAATACCTTATTTGTAGCCTTTTTTAAAAAGATAATTTCAAAAATGCAGGCTTGTGGGGACAGTTTCCACTATTTCAGACTTAGTATCTCTTGTCTACATCTGTACTATAGTCAATATTCTGGTAGCCAAAACCATAGGGCCTTTATTTTGGTCAATGATATTTAACCTACAGGTTATGTGAGTAAACTCACATAGTTCTTAAACTAGATCATACATCAGCCACCTGAAATTGGACATTTGTTTCTGAAGGAAATGGTTTGGTTCTCTAAATGCCTCTTTTCCACTTACATTCATTTTTTTAAAATCATTGACAATGTTTTTTTGGATTTTTTTTTTTTTAAGACATAAGGAGGCTTTTCAAAAAAAAAAATGGAATAAAACAGTGGTTACCAGGGTTGGGGTGGGAGGACAGCAATGAGATATTGTCACAGGGTCCAGAGTAGCAGCAACAATTTAAAAGATATTGTGTATGCCGTGAGAACTATAGCTAATACCAGTGTACTGTACTCAGGATCTAGAGTAAGTGACTAGACTACAGCTACTCCTGGGGGGAAATAAGTAACTATGTGAGATGATGGATATGTTCATTTGTTTCACAGTAGCCCTTTTAGTATATATCTCATAACATGTTGTACACATTCAGTATACACAACAAAATTAATTTTTAAAAGATGGTAAAATAGGGAGGAAAGGAGAGAGAAAGGTAAGGTTCTAGGGAATGAGATTGATCAAATGATATTATGTGCATGTACAAATATGGCATAAGGAAGCCTACCATTATGTAAATTATAATGCACCAATAAAAGTTTAAAAAATAAAGAATTCTGCCTAACAAAGATAGAGCTACCTCCAAAGTAAACATGAAATTAAAGCAGGTTGGAATTGGTTTTTTTTTTTTTTTTTTAATTTTATTTATTTATTTATTTATTTATTTATTTATTTTAGTTCATTGTACACAGATGGAGTACAACTATCATTTTTCTGGTTGTACACAAAGTAGAATCATATAATTTGCCTATTCATACATATACATAGGGTAAAGATGATTGTCTCATTCTATTATCTTTCCTTCTCCACCCCCTCCCCACTCCTCATTTTCCTCTATACAATCCATCCCTTCTCCTTTCTTCCCGTACCTGCCCCCACCTCCCCATGTGTCATCAACCACTTATAAGAGAAATCATTCGGCCTTTGGTTTTTTGGGATTGGCTTATTTCACTTAACATGATTTTCTCCAATTCCATCCATTCACCTGCAAATGCCATAATTTTATTATTCTTTATGACTGAGTAATATTCCATTGGGTATATATACCACAGTTTCTTTATCCATTCATCTATTGAAAGGCATATACGTTGGTTCTACAGTCTGGCTATAGTGAATTGGGCTGCTATAAATATTGATGTGGCTGTATCACTGTAGTATGCTGATTTTAAGTCCTTTGGGTATAGGCCAAGGAGTTGGATAGCGGGGTCAAAAGGTAGATCCTTTCCAAGTTTTTTGAGGAATCTCCACACTGCTTTCCAGAGTGGCTGCACTAATTTGCAACCCCACCAGCAATGTATGAGTGTACCTTTTTCCCCACATCCTCGCCAACACCTATTGTTGTTTGTATTCTTGATAATAGACATTCTAATTGGGGTGAGATGATATTTTAAGGTTGTTTTGTTTTGTTTTGTTTTGTTTTGTTTTGTTTTGTTTTGTTTGGAACCGGGGATTGAACTCAGGGGCACTCAGCTACTGAACCACATCCCCAGCCCTATTTTGTATTTTATTTAGAGACAGGGTCTCACTGAGTTGCTTAGGGCCTCGCTAAGTTGCTGAGGCTGGCTTTGAACTCGTGATCCTCCTGACTCAGACTCCTGAGTTGCTTGGATTACAGGCCTGCGCCACCACGCCCGGCTTTAAGGTAGTTTTGATTTGCATTTCTCTTATTATTAGAGATGTTGAACATTTTTTCATATACCTGTTGATTGCTTGTAGATCCTTTTCTGTGAAATGTCTGCTCATTTCCTTAGCCCATTTATTGATTGGGTTATTTATATTCTTGGTGTAGAGTTTTTTGAGTTCTTTATATATTCTGGAGATTAGGGCTCTGACGTGTGTGTAGCAAAGATTTTCTCCCACTCTGTAGGCTCTCTCTTCATACTGCTGATTGTTTCCTTTGCTGAGAAGAAGCTTTTCAGTTTGAATCTGTCCCAATTATTGATTTGTGTTTTTATTTCTTGTGCTTTGGGAGTCATGTTAAGGAAATCTGGGCCTAGGTCATTCTTATTCATAAGTGATGAATCCTCTGAGAGAGAAATTAGGAAAACTACCCCATTCACAATAGCCTCAAAAAAAAATAAATACCTGAGAGTCAGTTTAACAAAAGAGGTGAAAGACCTCTACAACGAGAACTAAAGAACACCAAAGAAGGAAATTAAAGAAAGTCTGAGAAGATGGAAAGATCTCCCATGTTCTTGGATAGGCAGAATTAATACAGTCAAAATGGCCATACTACCAAAAGCGCTATACAAATTCAATGCAATTCCAATTAAAATCCCAATGATCGACCTCATAGAAATAGAGCAAGCAATCATGAAATTCATTTGGAGGAATAAGAGAGCTAGAATAGCTAAAGCAATCCTTAGCAGGAAGAGTGAAGCAGGTGGTATCACAATACCAGACCTTCAACTATACTACAGAGCAATAGTAACAAAAACAGCATGGTATTGGCACCAAAATAGGCAGGTAGACCAATGGTACAGAATAGAGGACACAGAGACAAACCCACATAAATACAGGTATCTCATACTTGACAATGGAGCCAAAAACATACAATGGAGAAAAGACAGCCTCTTCAACAAATGGTGCTGGGAAAACTGGAAATCCATATGCAGCAAATTGAAACTAAACCCATATCTCTCACCTTACACAAAACTCAAAATGGAATTGTTGATATGGCATCAATACCAATAACCAGCTGATTCTGGATTTAAGATAAAATAAATCATTGTATGTTTATTAAGTTTATTTGGGGTTAAGGAGTCACCCTTAAAATATGTAATATACATGATGGTTTAAAATTTTATGGTGTTAATCACTCACATTGCTTAACCATGTGTATTTCAGGAATCTAGCATTTCTTTATACCATCAAAATTAATATTTTAAATTAGCTTTTCAAAATCCTACACAGTTTTAAAATAGTCTGTGATTCAGAAATAGTGCACACAAAATTGATACGTTCTATAGAATTATTTCTTTCTTTACCTACAAGAAATATAATTCATACATTTGATGAGATTCATCTTCCCAATCTTTCACATAATTTTCCAAATATAAGGAGCATGGCTAATGGATCTATAACTTTTGCCAGTGGTAATATCTCTGTTCTTTATTAGTGGAGTCATGCTGTCATTGTATTTCTCTACCTTGCCCACAAACCAGGCTTAACTAGCCTTCCTTGGAGTTTATGAGGATCTGACAAATTCCATTAGAAAATCAATCTAGCTTTTTGACTGTCTTGACATCAACACATTAGGTCAGCCTGTGTCTAAGAAAAGCATGTCAAAAGGGCCGTCTTACTGCATTTGGCATTGTTACTTTCTAGGATGATCTCCCTTAAAGGTCATATTACAGATCCTTTTATCAATGGCATGTTAACAATAGTAGCTGGGCAAGGGTTGGTCTTGCCTAATGAGACATGTCCTCCAAAACCACTAAGAGCTTGATGCCCTAACTATTTCACCATGACTTCAGGCTGATCTCAGACTTACCATGTCTGATTTGTACATTCATTCTCAAAAGTACATTGCTTCCTATCTTTTATTCTGTAAATACAGGGTGAAAGCTCAGATAACTGCAAGTATGCCAACAGTATTTTAGTTTATTATTGCTCCTTCTCTGCCTCTCAGTTTATACACCTAAAGCAAGCACCTGCACAGGTATATCTTAGTTATATAATACATCTTAAAGTTCTATGTTCAAAAACATAAAAGCAGGTCTGGTAAATAAAATTATCCTGAAATCAAACAGTCTCCAAGAAAAGGACTTTCAAGATACCAGCTTATCTGCAGATTTTTCCTAAAATAGATTCTCCTCATGGTTAATTTTACAGGATTTTGCCCTTAATCTAACTTGTGATAAATCAGAGGTAGATGACTTTTTGAATATGGTGTGGTTTCCTGGCACCCATCATCTGGATATTGTCTGTACAGGATGAGCATATAAATGTGCCTTTTTCAACACTACTCTGCACTGACATCCACTCATCTGAATATTATTTTTTTAAGTAGTTCAAGTGCTAAAGCCAAATTTTATAAACATCTTTATTCCCATGATAAGTTACTAGCATCATCTACTGAAATTCTAATGAGGTCAGTCAAATAAGTCACAGGAAAACTAATGTCTCAACACAAGGGTAGTGTGATGATTTGCTCTAGGTATGGGCTGAACCTTTTGCAATTCTGTGGACCTTAATTTTGACAGATTAAAAACGCCCAGCTGGTGAAATTAAGCCACTAAAGTTTTATTCTTACATTAGCCATAGAGAAACAATTATTCATTTGTATTTTAGTTTATAACTTCATTATAAATTGAGGGTGACTTAATACGAGCACATACCTTTTAAGAATCCAGGTGCACTTGATTAAGCATTTAGCATCACTCCCAGAGGCACACAATTCAAAGAGCCATTGGGCGTGGAAGGCATTGAACATCCCCTAGTTGTTCTGCCCCTTAATAAACCTTAATCATGACCTGCCCCACCACACACATGATTACCTGGGGGCCTTTCTACATCAGAAAGACTATACTAGAGACTTGAACTTAGTACAAATGAGAATTAGAATTAAATTACTAAGCTAATTTTCATTTCCTATTTTAATCAAAATGTAAATACTTGCCTCCAGAAACAAAAGATACCATGTTTAACTAATACCAGCAGCCCTGAAGCTGTCTACCATGAGCAGTTTATGTATCATCCTTTTTACTTCTTCTTTCTTTCTTTTCTTTCTTTTTTACAATGTACAATGTTGAGTGAAGGACACAAAAATCTGCTTGCCACTCCAAAGAGAGTTTTAAAATGTGGTTAAAATATTGAACATGAATTGACCCTATAGTGACTTGGCTTTTTGCACAATAGAAGTAGCCTCTTCCTTAACTTAAATACTGATAATTCATTCATTATCTTATTAGGAATTACATTTGATTTATTAATGATTTTTTTGTTAATTTAAACACGTTTGTAGTTTTGTGCTGGACTTAGTTTACAAATAAGAAGATAGCCTTTGATAATGGGGATATGGGAATGTTCTCATTCAAAGGCTGTTCTATATCACTTTTTTTCCTAATATTTTTTATTTGTATATGGACACAGTGAATGTGGTGCTGTGGATCAAACCCAGTGCCTTGCATGTGCAAGGCAAGTGCTCTACCACTGAGCTACAGCCCCAGCACCCTGTATCACTCTTGATATATACCGTCCACTCTGTCAGTCTGTTAATATGGAGCTGGAAGGATCTCTAGGTGTGCTCAGCAGACTATATTATTATTTTTAATGTTTTTCACTGTGAAACTTTTTAAGTTCTGTATCTGGGTTGTATCTTTCAAGAATTCAATAAATTTAAAATTGCTAATTTAATGATATAAGAATCCTTGCTAAAAGTATTTTTTTACATAATATAAGAAGGGCATTCATTCTAATTAATATTTGTCACAGTTATTGAGGGATACATTTTCCATAGGCTGCATTTTTTTTGTTTGGCTTTTCCTGGGGCTAAGTAATCTAGTATAGCATGTGTGAGTGCCAAAAATTTGCTCTTATGACCTCTGAAAAAATGGAGCAAAAACTTTATAGATCTAGAGGGTTGATTTAACCTTGCAAAAACATATATAAGTGTGTGCGTGTGTGTGTGTGTGTGTGTGTGTGTGTATTCCTAAGGACAACCATTGTGTTTGTGAATAGAGAGAGGAAAAAGTAATTGGACAATAGATACCAAATTTGCAAGTGAAAATATAATTGTTCATGTAGATGTTAGCATATTATTTAGGGACATTGGGTCTATTAGTCCTTGCCTCTTTTTTGTTTGTTTGTTTTTGTTTGTTTGTTTGTTTTGTTTTTTTCTTTTTTCCCTTCCAAAATGCAGCTCTAGACATGTTATCACTATGCAAATCTAGTTAACATGTTTACACTGGGAACAAATTGAGCCAATTACAGAAAAATAGGTGGGGATGTTTTAAACGTTTATTAACTTTCTCAGGGTAAGAGGGTGAGTAAACTTCATGAAACTGCTATAAAAGAAGAATTTAAATACGGTTGTGTAATCTGTTACATATTGCCACATTCATTTTTTTGGGAGGGGGGGGGACTGGGGATTGAACTCAGGGGCACTTGGCCACTGAGCCACATCCCAGCCCTATTTTGTATTTATTTAGAGACAGGGTCTCACTGAGTTGCTTAGGGCCTCACTAAGTTGCTGAGCCTGGCTTTGAACACTCGACCCTCCTGCCTCAGCCTCCCGAGTCACTGGGATTACAGGCATGCACCACCCCACCCAGCACCACATTCAATTTTAACACCAAAATTTAACCTCCATAAAATACTCCAAATGAGGTTTTATATTTGGGGACCGGTGTTTGTGTACCACCCAAGCATTTAAAAACCAGGGCTTTAGCTGGACGTGGTGGTACATAACTTAATCCCAGCAACTCAGGAGGCTGAAGCAGGAGGGTGAGTTTGAGGCCAGGCTATGCAACTTAGCAAGACCCTGTCTCAAAATAAATTTTTAAAAAGTGGGGGTGGGGACTGGATATGTAACTCAGTGGTAGAGCAAAATTTAATCCCCTGTATTGCAAAATTTAAAAACAAACCTTTAGGGCCTTAGTTCTGTTTTTATGCAGAATTAGGAGTGGTCATTGCATTTCCTATAAGAATTCTATGAAGAAGTTGGGATAGCTCAGTGGTAGAGCTCTTGCTTAGCATGTGCAAGACCTTTGGTTCAGTACCCACCATGCAGGTACACCTATGCACACATACACACACACACACATAAAAATTCTGTACTTTGACCACCTTGAATAAACATAGGGTGAGTTAAAGCTGCTATGAGATTCTGTCAGCATCATCCACAGGATAGAAAGCATGCAATTCCCAACTGATAATGGTCTGCATGATCACAACCAAGACAGCAAGTTTCTTCAACCCATTTTCTTACCTTTAATGATATATCTTGGAGAAGGAATTGGTACAGTATAGTATGAATGTTAAAATATAATTTTAGAAGTTAAAACATAAGCGAGGTCAAATTTCCTTGAGGACTGACTAGCACAGTTAGTTACATTGAGAAGTAGCAACCAAAACCAGGCTTATGAGAATGAGGGGTAAAAGGTACAGTTGTGTTCTAGACATTGTGCTGAGTACTTTACAGTGGCAGAGGGGACAATGGCTTTCCATCTGTGTGATTTGAAGAACCCAGAATTCCTCCTTGTCAAAAAACAGAAATAAACTACATGTACATACATGTATTTTCTTGTTCCCATTATTTTGTGTTAGGGTTTTTTGTTTTGGTGCTAAATGTAGCCTCTTTTTTATAAAGTTCTCTGAAAGCATAGCTTACTGTGGAAAAGATGGCACATTAGATAAAAGTCACATTACGTGAATCAAGGTATATGAATATCTTGCTGTAGGGAAAGGAAACAAGCCCGGCACTTAGTCAAATGGGAGGGGTGAAGGCAACTTAAATGCAACCTGACATTTCCTCCTTTATAAAATTGCAATGCAGTCAGCTAGAGAGAGACTTTGAATTACTACACTCCAATGAAGAGTGAGACACTTAAGAGTGTTTGGTTGTATGTCCTATCCCAAAATAGACTAGGCGTTTTTTAAAAGTGAGATAGGTTTACAGTTGGGCTGAAAAGTATCAAGGTAAGAAAGGAGATTACAGAGGACAGTGGCTTGTAGGGAATAATCAAAGACCTACTGAGGGAAGCAGCAGGATGCCAAGGGTTGGAATTTCCACCCTAGGGAGGCTAGAGAGAAGTTGGTCATTGCTGAAAAGGTCGAGAATCCAGTCTAAAATGCCTATTAGAAAAATCCTGTAATGAACAGTTTGTCTTTTTGTTTCTCCCCGTCTCACATGCAGAACAAGATGATTCTACCTAAATGGTTCAGCATTATTGTAAAGAAGTGAATTCGTATCCAGGTTACTTTGATCAGTACTCTGCCATCTGTTTTCTTTTCTCCCTTCTGTGCTTTCAGAGTCCCCCTCATGAAATCAGTGGTTTCCATTTTCTTCTTCCTCAGAGATTGGCCTCCTTAGGGAAGAACAGAATGACAACGTAGACTAAATTTTCCAGTGTTGTTGTTCCTGTGATTATAAAGATGGGAACCACTTTCCTTTTGATACCCTGAACATGTAGGGTAGCACCCAATACTTAGCATAAACGCTTTGCTATGTATTTTCCTTTTTTTTTTTTTTTGGTTTTTGTTTTTGTTTTTGTTTTTGTTTTTGGAATTGGGGCTTGAACTCAGGGGTACTCAGCCACTGAGCCACATCCCCATGTTTTGTATTTTATTTAGAGACAGGATCTCACTGAGTTGCTTAGCGCCTTGACCTTGCTGAAACTGGCTTTGAACTTGTGATCCTCCTGCCTCAGCCTCCCAAGTGCTGGGATTACAGGCGTGCACCACCATGCCCGGCTTGTATTTTCCTTTTTGAACAGTGATCTCATTAGTGCTCTTAGACTTACCTTGCATTAACATGTTTGCCATTTTGAAAATTCCGATGTTTTCTCCAGAAACAGTGAACACCAAAAAGAAGAGCAAAATATTAGGAAAGGCTCTACTGAAGACACCAGTATGATAAAAATATAGAAAAAAAAATAATAAAACATCCGAGACATCAGGTTGTTGGCAACCTGATGGCCTTTGGGGATTTTATATATAGTTGGCCTTTGGGGATTTTGTTGGGGTGGGGGGATTGAGAGGTTTTATTAGAAGGGAAGTTGCATGACCAGATTTGTATTTTTAAAGACTGATGATGTCTTCTAGGACCAGTGAACATTATTTAGCAATTTTATAGTACCTAGTAGATTATCCCTCTGTTATCCCATTAAGCCACCACCCATTTTTCTAGCAGAAAAATAGACAACAGAGTTTATAATATGCCACCTGTAATATGTTAGGATTCATTCGGACATAGTTCTGTACATATAACTAGGGATACCCTAAAAGTTTGAGTCCTAAAATTAGACCACCTACTTGGCTGAGGCAGGAGTAGGGGAGAAACAGTGTATATGAACAGTTTGGTCTATTGGTTAAAGCATGTTGCCCAGTGGGTTAAAACAATAGTAAGATTCAGGCAGGGTGTCAAACAGGAGAACACTGAACACAGAATGTAAGAATCTTTGTAAATTATAAGAATTGAAACCTCCAGCCAGGCGTGGTCTCACACGCCTGTAATTCCAGCACTTGGGAGGCTGAGGCAGGAGGATCACGAGTTCAAAGCCAGCCTCAGCAACTTAACGAGGCCCTAAGCAACTCAGCGAGGCCCTAAGCAACTCAGTGAGACCCTGTCTCTAAATAAAATACAAAATAGGGCTGGGAATGTGGCTCAGTGGTGGGGTGCCCCTGGGTTCAATCCCCAGTACCAAAAAAAAAAAGAATTGAAACCTCCAGGGACTGAAAGAAGGTGACAGGGAAGTTGAAAACAAAGCAAGAGGTTTGCTATCTGCTTTAAACCTGTCGTAGAGATAGCTAGATATTAAACTCCAAAAAGTGAGACCAAGACTGACAAAATGTTTGCCAAGTCATTGACCTAGAGAGTTCCTGGTCCTATAGGTATAAATGTCATTTAGGCCCAAGCATGGGAAGGAAGAAGGATGTCTAGTTTGGGAACTACCACTACCCACAAACTAAATTCATCCTGACCACTGGGCTTAATCACTCATTAATTTATTTTTTGGTTAATTTTTATTGCATGGTCACCTACAGTTTCAGACACTGATAGTTTCTTGATATAAGACTGAAAGAAGGGAGGGGAGGTAAAAATAGAAAAGTCAGTGGAATTAATATGATACGATGTTCCTACGTACATATATTAATACACCACAGTGAATCTCCACATCATGTACAACCACATGAATGTGATCCTAATTAGAATAAGATATACTCCATGAATATATATGTCAAAATATAGTTTACTGTCATGTATATCTAAAAATAACAAATTTTTTAAAAGAATAGATTTAGCCAAGTGCGGTGGTACATGCCTGTAATTCCCAGCAGCTCGGGATGCTGAGGCAGACAGATTGCAAGTTCAAAGCCAGCCTCAGCAGTTTAGAGAGGCCCAAAGCAACTTAGCAAGACCCTGTCTCAGTATTTAAAAAATAAAGCAGGGGGTTGAGGGTATGTGGCCCAATGGTTTAGCATCCCTGAGTTCAGTCCCTGGTGGGGAAAAACAAAAAAGACTGAAAGAATGACTGCTACCATAAAGAACAGAAGGAACTTGGCAAGCACAGAGTGGTAAGCATCCTTTTTGATAGAGCGTATGGATAGTTTGGCTTTTGCAAAAGATTCAAAAATACCTTAATGGAGGAGGGAAGAGCAGGGGCCTCAGGTCAAAACAAAGCCCACATCTTCAGTGGACAGTCATTCCTCAAAATGGACAGCATGCCTGAGACTCATCAGGCTTCTGTGACCACAGATTCCCAGCAGTCAGAGGCAACCAGAATGGTCTAGTAAACTGAAACCACTGAGGCTCTTGTCCAGCTCTGGCTCTGAACCAGGTTATTTTTATCTCTAGGCTCAAGTCCAGGTTTCCAGATGCAGCAGAGACGTGTGATAGTGTCTAGGGCTTGACTGCTGTGTTCACCCTCTCACGATATTTCCCATCCTACTCTTTGCCACTGAAGAGAAGAGACTCTAGAGGTTACTTTTGGTATATTAGAGTACTCGTTTGTAACAGGTAGACTACATTTGATGACTGGGTTAAAAAAAAAAAATCTTAACATCCTCTGAGCTAGGTGTGCTGGCTCACAACTCTAATCCCAGTGACTTGGGAGGATCACAGGTTCAAGGCCAGCCTCAGCAACCTAACAACATCCTGTCTCAAATAAAGAGAGTGGACTGGGAATGTAGCTCAGTGCCTCTGGGTTCTATTTCCAGAATCACACCCAAATAGCATCAGGTGCTTTAGGGGTATATCTCAATGGTAGAGTATGTGTCTTGTATACATGAGGCCCTAAGTGTAATACTTTAGCATCAAAAGTAAAATATAAAATCTGGCATTCACAGATAGTAACAAGTATTAGTGAAAATGTGGAAAATTAAAACCTTTACGTATACTAGTAAGAATGTAAAATGGTGCACCCAGTGTGGATGGCACTTTGGCAGCTCTTCACTTGTTTAAACATCCAGTTACCAATGACCGAGCAATTTCACAGCTATATATGTATGTGTGTGTGTGTGTATCTCCAAGATTAATAAAAACATATGTCCACATAAAGAAAATATACACAGATGTCAATTGTGGCATTATTCATAACAGCCAAAAAGTGAAAACAAACCCTCACACATAAATGTGATTGTTTTAGTCAGCTTTCCATCACCATACAAAATACATGAGATAAATCAATATAAAAAGAGAAAAGGTTTATTTTGGCACATTGATTTCAGAAGTTGGAGTCTGTGATCACTTGGCCTTATTGTTCTGGGGCTGTAGCAACATGGAACATCATGGTGGGAGTGTACAGCAGAAGAAACCTGTTTGTCATATGACAACAAGAACAAAGAGAGACAGAAAGGAGCCAGGGTCCTGATATTCCCCTTCAAGAGTACATCTCCATTAACCTAACTTCCTTCTACTAGCCCCTACCTCTGAAAAGTTCTACCACCTCCCAATAGTGCTGTAGGCTGAAGACCAAGCCTTTAGCACATGAAACTTTAGGGGACATATCAGATCCAAACTACAGCAGTGAGATAGTCATACAATGGAAAGTCACTTGGCAATAGAAAGGAACAAGGTACCAATGGATGCCATCCATGGACGGATCTTGAAAATACTATGCTTTGTAAAAGAAGTCAGTCACACACAAGAAAAACCACATATTATGATTCCACTTACAAAAGAATGTCTAGAGCAGACAAATCAATGGAGACAGAAGTAGATGAGTCAATACCTAGACCTGGGGTTGGAGGATTTGGGGGACTGGGTAGTGACTGCTAATGGGTATGGTTTCCTTTTGGAATGATGGAAATATTTACACAACTCTGAATACACAAAAAATCTATTGAAGTGTGCACTTTAAAGAATTGTATGGTATGTGAATTATATCTTATCTATTTTGAATCTATGTGAATTATATCTTATCTATTTTGTTTTGGTTTGGTTTACTTCTGATATCTTGGCCACCTTGACTGTTTCCTGGATGATTTGTTATAGCCACAGCTTTTTGCTGTGATAGGTGGGGGAAATGAAGTGTGGATCTCTGATGTCTTAAGTCCTTTCCCATAAGGACATTTTTTGAGAATTCATTCAGAATTATTGCTTAACTAAGCCCAGAATTTCTATCCATTCACTCTTCAGCAGGAATGTACTATCTATGCTGTCCTTACCTGAGAGTCTGTTCTATCAGACCATTTTACATTTCAAAACACACATTGATTCAATGTACTAGAATATAAGTTTATAGGATGAGTTCTTAAGTTTTTAAAAATATTTTATGAACTGTATACTTTAGATAATAGCCAGTGTATTTTTACTGTTTATTGAGCAGTCTCAACCAAGGGGCATTAATGTGAAGTGGTTTTAATTTTCTCCAGT
Source organism: Glaucomys volans (assembly GCA_020662805.1). Lineage (NCBI taxonomy): Eukaryota > Metazoa > Chordata > Mammalia > Rodentia > Sciuridae > Glaucomys > Glaucomys volans. Next base: position 24,809 of record JAJEJO010000678.1, on the reverse strand, counting down.
AACTGCCTTAGGCTGTGTTTTGTCGAATTTCACTTTTCTATCCCTTAACAATAGCTGGCAGATCTTATAGCATTCAGGTCACTTTTTGCTATTAGCAGGTCACTCTGGTCCACTTTTATCTCCCATCTTGTACCTGATGTAAAGTTAATTTCTTCTTTCCGCTCTATCAGGAGTGGGTGGAAGATAGTCTGATTTTCCAATATCTCTCTCCTTTCCCTTTTCAAGGCCTAACTCATTGAAGGGGTTGAAGACTAGATAATGGGTGAGACCAGTATTCCTTTGCCTAATTTCCCATGATCATCCCCCTCCCTGTGTCTTTGTTCAACACTATCTTGCCATCCCTGCCTTGTGGGTGACAGGATCAAAGTGCTACTTCACAGGAGCTCATTTTCCAGTTCCCTGACTTTCAGCACCCAACCCTGATTCAGCCTCCTTGACCAACCTCTTCCCCAGTAGTGTACTGGTAAAGGCTTGACAACCAACAGCAAGGGTAAGATGGTAGCATGTGCATAAGTTTACATTTTACTGATGTAAAAGGAAGTATAGTATTTAATTTACAAATAATAATAAAATGATTTTGTTTCTTTGTGGTACTAGGGACAGAACATGCTGGGCAATTATCGCCATGCCTGGCAAACCTGTAGATGGACTAGAGGTTTAGCTCAGTAGTAGAGCACTGGGTTAGTGTATGCAAGTCCCTGGATTTGATCCCACCACTGGGAAGAAGGAAAAAGAGAGAGAGAGAGAGAAATGAAGCAGAAGATATTGGAATGTGACTCTAGTCAGTGCCATGAGCAACTTCTTTGCTGTTCAGGTACAGTGGTTCCTCTTATCCATAGTTTTGCTGTCTGCTGTTTCAGTTACCTATAGACAACCCCAGTCTGAAACTATTAAATGGAAAATTTCAGAAATAAATATTTCATAAATCTCAAATTACATGCTATTCTGAGTAGCATGATGAAATCTCGAGAATCATCCCTTTTCCAGTGTATTCACAGTATAGAGACTACCAACCCCTTAGTCATTTAGTAGCTTCATTATCTGTCTTCATTATCATATCACTGTTTCAGTATTGCTGTACTTATATTTAGGTTCAGGTAACCCTTATTTTACTTTGTAATGGCTTAAAAGTAGTGATGCAAAGGAAGTACCAGGACATAAAACATCAAAAATCAGATAGCTTTAACTCTGGCACAATGTGGCAATGCTGCAGGGAATATAGGAACAAACATAGTATTTATAGGATTCAGTAGTATCCACAGTTTCAGGCATCCACTGGGTATCTTGGAATGTGTCCCTGACATAAACTATTATGAGAGGTGACTCCCGTAATAGTTTTTTCAAATACTGGAAGAATATGTCCTCCAATTTTTATACTGTTCAAAATGTAAAGACTCTCATATGGTGTATTTTTAACTTTAATCTGCATTATGAGCATTTTATTCATCACTTTCTTAAGTCTAATCAACAAAATAATAAATCAAGTCCTGATTTGTGGCATTTGCCAGTTTCAAAACTACCAACATGACGCTTATTACCTACATAATTGGGACAAGATGATCAGTATCATGCTGTTAGAGTGGGCATAGAAGAAGAGCATAAATGATGATAATAATAAAAGGCAGTAAATGACTAAGCGAGTTTTAAATTTTTATCTTATTTTTAACATTTATTTAATTGTAAGTTTGTATAATTTAATTTTTAATAATTGCTGTGTTTAAATTCCTAAAAATTTAAAAATTGCCTGGCATACAGGCTCAAGAGTGCCACTCTGCCTCTCACACAGCATTCGCCTAGGTCTCTTTGCTACTGGAGTCAGCTAGCAGGCTGTCTTCTTGATGGAACACTGACAAGAGCAACAAAAGTACAGACAGCTTTCATGCTACTCCCTCACTCCTCAGCTAACAAGGGGCAAATCTGCAGCTCAGGATAACACTCAAAAGTCTCCTTGCAGGCACTCCTGGTCTTTACTAATAATCTACTTGGTACCCTCCCTATGTGGTTTTGAGAGATAAAAGTCAGCTTCTCCTGATTTGGGTGGCAGGGAAAACAGGGCACCTCCTCTACCCACCAGTTTCCCTCCCAAGGTGGTGCTCAGTGTTCTAACTACCTCTTTCTCTCCTTTCCCATATTTTATGACAGACTTCTAGAGCTGGCAGAGTGAGTCCTGAGGGAGATATTAATGTCTGTAGATCTTGGGATACTTGAAACCTCTTTTAGAATCACTATTAATTCCTGAGTATCAACACATCTTGCTAGACTTGTATTCACTTTTATTCAGTACTCACAATTTTAGATACAGTTCAATAATGTCCACCATTTATTTAAATCATGGAAATAATCGTTTTCTCCCTATATCATTCTATGTGTCACACACAGACACACATAAAATTTTTTTATGACATTTAATCTTTCTAGTTTGGGTTAGACCTATAATTAGTAGTGCGATTTCCCCAAATTTCAATAAAATTCCAACTTTGTCCTAATCATTTGATCTTCAACTAGAAAGAGAAATTCCAGTATTCCTAAATCACAACATTCTTCAGATAAGAGTCCTACATCTCTGTAGTGAAATAGCTTTAATTGTTTCACAAATCATAATCTCATCAGGATTAGGGTTATCCACAAAAACTTTTTTAGTGAAGGAAATGAATGGGTATGTTAAGGACCTACCCTGCCAGATAGCAAAACCTTCAATAAAGCTAGATGATAAAAACAGGAGTGTATAAAACAAAAGCAAAAAAAATTAACATGGGACTGCAGTTGTAGCTCAGTAGTAGAGAGAGCCCTTGCCTAGCATTCTGAGGCCCTTTATAGAATCAGGTCCAGACTTGTATAAGAATCTCGTGTATGGTGCTAGCATTTCACACGAAAGTTGCTGTAAATATAGGAGAATGTAAATGCAGGAGACTATTTCTAAAATACTGGAGTGAACGGGTAGGACCTTTGTAAGCATGACATCAAACCAGAAAATATTAGGAAAGATTTAAGTGCTTCTACCTCTTAAAGTTTTTAAACTTATATATGGCAAGAAACATCATGAACTAGATTAAAGGACAAATGATATACACAGAAAAAATATTTTCTCCACAAATAACAGATGAGCAGTATTAGCCTTAAGAATTTATTCTGGCTGAATACTGAACCGCCTGTGTTAAAAATCAATGAATAGCCTAAGGCAAAGCTAAATGTTCCCATTCTAAAAATGAACTTCTGGAGATACAAGAATAAATATGGAATTTTATTTTCAAGAATGTAATATTACAAGTTTATTATTAAAACTTCAATATCTTTTTTAAGTTTGTCATTACAATGTAGCAGTATGATTTTTCAGCACTGCCAGCTGCTGTGCGGCTCTCTGCACAGTTGCAGTTCTTAAATAGTTGCTTGTGTTCAGCTGATGAAAAGCGTGAATTTGGAGGTCTGTGTGTGTCAGTATGGGTTACTGTTAGTGGAGATTTTGCTCTCAACTTTACTTTTTCTTTACTTTTTCTCAAACTGTGACAAAAAGATCAAGACTTCTCAATTCCTAGACTTAAAGATTTGGTGATGGTGATGATATAGTGTCATTGAAGCAGTTTCACAAACTGAAGCTGTGTGCAAAGCTTAGAGAAAACACTTCTTGAACATTTAAGAAGCAAGCAAAAGTTGCGATATTTGTTTTGAGACAGGGACTTGCTATGTTTCTCAGGCTAGTCTTAAACCTCAAGGTTTAAGCAATCCTCCTGCCTCAGCCTCCCAAGTGCTGGGATTAGAGATACATGCCACAACACCTGGTTCAGACATAAGATTTTTACCCTAACATTTTTATTTCTGATATTCTTGCCATCTCTTACTGCTTCACACAGTCATTGGATGTGCCAGCAGCCTTTGGTTTTTAACAAGTCTTTTTCTGTCAGTATTCGTATCTATTGCAGACACTATTAAGACCTATTTTGTTCCAGAAACCTTTTAACACATGGCAGCTGCTGTTCCTTCTCACTTTGAAGACTCGTATGAATACACATGAAGATGGTTCCACATCTTCCCCTTGTGTATTATATAGTTTGTCTTTGGTTCTAAGAGATTTTTAGTCCCAAATTACATTAGAATGCTAGTATTCAGGTATTAAAATAACCCCAAGAGATGATGGTATGCTTTTTAGATACGATGGTAACCAATACGATCTTTGATCTTTACAAGCTCATGAAAGTCAAAGACAACATTGAAGGAGGCATTTGACTATTCAGTCTTCCAAAGGCTAAAGCAGGTTGGCAGAATACTGAAGCCAAAGCTGAACTTCAGTTCCTTCTTATTGCTCATAATACATAAAGTGCTCCTTTCTAACCATTTTTTAAAAAAATGAACAAAGGCCATGAGCAAACACCTTACAGAAGAATAAATATAAATGGTAAACAAACATTGCAAATGTTAAACCTTAGCAGGCATCAAGTTAAATACAGGTACTACAGTGATAGTTTTTTTTGGGGGGGGGGGGCTTCCTGTTAATTTGGCACACAAAAAAAGTTTTAAAAACTGATAATGTAGTATGGGAGAGAATGTCCAGAAAGACAGTATCCTCTTATTGAAGGGCAGCTTGGCAATATTTACCAAAAATTAGAATATACACCCTCTGGTCTGCACTGTCACTTAGAAGAATCCACCCTTCAGAAATAGGAATCCAGAAATACTCAACTATGTGCTCAAAGATTTATACAAGACTGTAATACTAGTTCTAATAGGAAAAAAAAATCAAACTGTCATCATTAGAAGAATATGAAAGCAAATTATTAAAAATAATAAACTGTTATCTGTGTAGTGGCTCAGAAACACAACTTCAGTATATTGTTACAGAGGAGAATACAAGTTGCAGTGTACCTGTCATGTAATCATGTAATTCCCATTTGATTTAAATGTAATAAGTAAGGGGGAAAGTATAGAAGTTATAAGCATCAAATCATTGATCTCCGGCACACAAAAACAAACAAGATGGAAGGAGTATTGGGTTGGAGGGAAGATTTTTTTTTTTTTACTTCATACATAGTTCTTTATTGCTTGAAGTTATTATAATGTACATCTATTACTTTATAATTTCATAAAGGATTTAAATAAAGTAAATCTAGGCTGGACCAAACCATGGAGAAAACTTCCATGAAAGAAAGAAAAATGAACTATTAATCTTTGTTGTAAGTTTAGCTGTAGAAAGTCTCCAGTGGCTTCTTGGGTAGCTAAAAAAAAATTATAATTATGGAAGTAATGGACAACTGGAGAAATACAAGATGATAGATGTGAAAATTCAAAAAATGGATAAGTATAACCAAAAATTCTAATTAAAAGTTTTTAAAAGTCAACCAGGAGAAAAGTGAAGGAAGGCGGTCAGAATCACCCTATCACTTTCTCTGAGTGGCTAATAGTCCATGTATAGAGGATGGATTTCGGTGGTGAAATCTCTAGTTGTAGGACTGCAAAGGAGCACACCTGCCTTATGGAGTAAAACTGGTATGTGTGGCTGTTACTGTGTATGTGCCTTATTTAGTTGATTCTTCTGTTCTTCCATTTACCCTTCTATGCGGTACACAAGACAGGGACTAACAGGAAGGCTACAGAGACGACAGTTCCGGGATAAGAACTTACTTAGCTCTGGTTCCCCAGTGCCCAGGACATAGTAGAAAAATCAGTCAATATTTATTTACTGAAATGTGTAGTCCTCAGTCCAGTGGGAAAAATGGATAAGTAAACAGACAACTGAAAGGCAGTATTCACGGAGCCATGTTAAATGTACAAATGGAAAGAATAGACATGGGCCACATAAGACTTTTAGGAAGCCCCTAGAAGACATTCCCGAGGAGGCTGTGCTTGAGCTAAATGTTGAGAAATGTGTCTGGCAAAGAAGTGGAAAGTGATATCCCAAGCAGAGTAACCAACATAAGCAAAGGTACAGAGCCATGAAGGAGCCAGGCTTACTTAAGCTAAAAGTTAATATGTATTTTACTGATAAGGCATAGGCACAAGAGGCTAGCAAGATAAGGTCTGGATCACAGAAGACCTTGGGAGCCATACTGACTGGATTTTATCTGGGAAAAAAAAAATTAGATTTTTATTTTTTAAAGATACACATGAATGCTTATTTGCCCATCTTCATTTTGAAAATAATGATAATTTTACAAGGATTGATTCATTTCACTTTTTAAACTGTGCATTGGGTACTGTTATTTTCTTCATTTTGCAATTGAGGAAACCTAGTTATAGAGAGTTTAAGTGGTTTGCTCAGGGTTGCTTACTCAGTAATGAAACTGAGAATATAAATACAATTGGTATGGATACAAAGCTCATAACCTTTTCCGTAATATCTTTGTGTTTCTTTAAGAACCTGTGTTTTCTGATGAAGAGAAATCAAAACTTTTTTCCATGTAATTTCTTTTTATCACCTACCAACCAATGTAGAATGTTCTTTCATCTTACAGTACAATCAGTCAGTAGTTCAGCAGTCTGCCTGTCTTTTCTCCACCAACTCCCTGGATATTCACTTCCTTCTTATCCCTTTTAGTCTGGATCCCTGTCTACCTTGTGCCTTTTGTAGATATGGCTATAAACCCCAACTTCCGGAGCACCCAATCATAAGAGAGGCAAGGCTTTGAGATGGGATTGCAAGGAATTGTCTGAGCCTTTCTCTTTTGGAATCAATGGTTTATGTTTTTTTGTTTTTGTTTTTGTTTTTATTATTTTTACAGGCTGTGTTTTGATTCATAGTACACAAATGGGGTACAACTTTTCATTTCCATGGTTGTACACAATGTAGATTCACATCATTCGTGTAATAATACATGTACATAGGGCAGTAATGTCTGTTTCAGTCCACTATCTTTCATTCCCCCACCCCCCAGCCCCATTAGTCTCTACACAATCCAGAGTTCCTCATTCTACTCTTGCCCCCCACTACCCACCCTCCCCCCACCCCATTATGTATCATCATCCACTTATAAAAGAAAACATTCAGCCTTTGGTCTTTTGGACTTGGCTTATTTCACTTAGCATGATATTCTCCAACTCCATTCATTTGCCAGCAAATGCTATAATTTTATTCTTCTTTATGGCTAATATTCCATTGTGTATATAAACCACAGTTTCTGTATCAATTCATCAATTGAAGGGCATCTAGGTTGGGTCCACAATCAAGGTGTTTTGAATTGAGCATCTATGAACATTGACATGGCTGCATCACTGTAGTATGCTGATTTTAAGTCTTTTGGGTATAAAGCATAAATCTAAAAAAAAGAAAAGAAAAGAAAAGAAAGAAATGGGGGAGGAGGTAGAATATTCCGTATGATTCCCTTTCCCCTCAAAAATAATGGAATAGCTTCCGGTCAAACTAATAGAGGGCAGTGTATAGCCTACTTCCACCCCATAATTTTGCATTCTGACTCAAGAATCTCAAATACATGCTACACTGGTATTTGTGCTTTGAATCACTGAACCTGCTGGGCTGGGAATGTAGCTTAGTAGGAGGACACTTGACCAGCATGTACCAAGCCCTGGGTTCAGTCCCCAGTACCACCAAAAGGAAATAGAAAAAATCACTGATTCCTATCTGTATCAATACAAACACACTCCTCAAAAATTAATTTTTAAAGGCAGAAAATGTAGATTTCAATATATTTATCCACTGATGAATTTTGTAGGATTTCTTTAGTAAAGGAGAAGAAAACTGACAAATAATAATCTCAAAGATAGTAACAGTCTACAAATCCAAGATAATAAGAAATGTTTTCTTCTTTTCCAGAACAAAGTCTTTATAGAGAAATAAGGTTAGACTAATTTATATTTGGAGACTGTTATTTCATCCCTGATATATGTGACTCAATGAAATATGAAACTCTATAACAAAATTCTACCTTACTTAGGATCCCAACTAAAGACCACAGAAAGAATGTCTTGCTGGGCTTGGTGGCGCACGCCTGTAATCCCAGCACTTGGGAGGCTGAGGCAGGAGGATCTCGAGTTCAAAGCCAGCCTCAGCAACTTAGCGAGGCCCTAAGCAACTCAGTGAGACCCTGTCTCTCAATAAAAATACAAAATAGGGCTGGGGATGTGGTTCAGTGGTGGAATGCCCCCCTGGGTTCAATCCCCAGAACAAAAAAAAAAAAAAAAAAAATGTCTTGAGCCATTACATTCACTGTGCTAATCATTGGCTACATTGCATAGTTTTTATTTAATCATTTGAGTCCTCTCTTTATTTTATTTTATTTATTTTTAAATTGGGGGTACTAGGGACTGAAGGCCTCAAGCATGCTTGGCAAGGGCTCTCCACCTCTTTTTAATTTTTATTTTGAGACAGGGTCTTGCTAAGTTGCTGAGGCTGACCTTGAATTCACGATCCTTCTATCCCTCAGCCTCTGGAATAGCTGGGATTACAGGTCTGCAACACCCCATCCAACTTCTAACTTTCTTCTATTCATCAAACTATTTTAACATTAAGAGGTATTTGGTTAATAGCACATGATTTTTTAAATTCTTTCATTTTATATTTTTGTTTTGTTCCTCCAAGAGGTATTTGGTTAATAGCACATGATTTTTTAAATTCTTTCATTTTATATTTTTGTTTTGTTCCTCCATTTGTTTTAAACACATGTAACCTTTGCATAAAATTACAGATGCATTCATAGTAATGTTCCTTACAGCATTGTTTATGATGTAAAAGTTAGAAAGAACCCAATGTCTGTACACAGAAAATTGGTCATTAGTTTAGGAGAATATTGGAAATGATGAAAATAGGAACTTATCCACCATAAAGTGCCTTTGTAAAAGATTACAAATGCAGACCATAAATTAATAAATTAATTCATTTTATTATCATATGTGTAGGGAGAAATGCATCAAAATTTTAGCATCAGCTTTTTCTGAGAATTTACAGATGCTCATTACTTACAACTTGTTGTCTTACAGATTGTCTGAGTTGATTCTTTAAATTGTTATTCATTCATAGTTAGCATGTATAATTTTATAAGTGGAAATAATCATTTTAAAGCAACGCTGGATAAAGAAAAATTAAATGTTAATTATATATATATGCAAAAAAATTATTTTGTACAATCCATGTTATGTTACCACTTCTCCCACTTTTGAGATTTCCCCCTTCTGCCCCTGTTGAAATACTGTTAACACTTGATTCAACACCTTTTTCCACCCCCAAAGCTTTCTTATCCTTCATTTGTCACCTTCTGCCTCCTTTAGAGTAAAATAACAGGCCTATCTTGTTCCCTGTTCCCATGGAGTATTCACTCCATGAGGGTGCAATTTTAGGTAGAGCATTAATGTCACTAGTCATTCTTCTGATGTTAAGCTTCAGTCAGTTAAGAACTACAGATGGGTTGTTAGTGTGTGTCACTAACGTAGGTTCTGTTTAATGAAACACGTTTTAAGTGATGTAAGCTAAGGATGCCCAAGTTTAACCCCATGCTTTACACTCTAGACTGCCGGGAATTGGAACAAGATGATTTGTTTCAAAGGTAGAGAAATGTGTCATGCCCTTTAGATTCTACAATCATATCTAGCTGAAAGATCACATTTTTTTTTAAAGTAGCTTGGTAAATTCCAAAGTATTTAGTGTCTACCCTCCATATAGATGGTTTAAGTCTTATTGAATCAGGAAAAAAAAAATCATTAAATCCTGGTTGGGCTGGTTTCAGTGGTAGAGTTTCAGTTTCAGTATTTGGGAAAGTGAAGGAAAAGAATCACAAGAGTAGACAGAGGCAAAAGTTCTAAACAAAACTTATATGCTAGGTAGTCCTAATTTTTGTCATCTAAGTGAATGCAGGAACCTGGCTTCTCTCTGGAATAATTATAACAAGTTTAGCACAATTCTAAGAAAAATAAGCAAAGTCTTATCAGGCAGGCTCTCTGAGGCTTTGTTATCTGCCTTAGCAGATCAGTTAAAAGGTGGTATCTATAATACTGAGAAGGCATAACCACCAGTCTCTGTTAGGTTAGAATCTCCATATCTTCCATATTCTCTCCTTTTTTTTTTTCATATGTAACATTAGCTTTTGCTTTGTTATTTTTCTCTTCTTATCCACCTGTTCTATTAAACCCAAACTCTCAACACTGAGTGTAAGAGGAATAAAAATCAGGGGAAAGAATGAAATGAGAGAATTAGAGGAAACTGGGTGTTCTTGGGATCTCCAGAAACCTAAATTTTCTTTCCCCTGCCCCCATTCGTTACACATTGATGGTAGAGAGTCATGTCCTCCAAGTACTGTGTAGTTTGAGAGTTTGGACTCTGGCTACAAGCACTTGCTCCACACTGGGTTAGTGACTTACTTGTCACATTCTTGTTTCCTCTTGTATCATGTCCCTCAGTGTTGGGTGGAGTTAATGTGTTTAAGTGTTAGGACATGGTAAATCATGGTGAGTGTTTGCTATTAACATCTATTAACATTTTTGTAACATGATGTGGATTTTGATTGGAGAAAGAAGATTGTCTCTCTCCTGATTCGCTGCTTGCCTGTGTTCAACTGATGCTCTGAACTTTCCCTCAGCAGGGAATGAGGGGCATGAGAGCCACCCTTCCTTAACTCGAGGTAAAAAAGTTGCCTAGGCCATCCTCTGCCCAAGAGATCTCAAGGACCCTCCAGTCCCCATCCCACATCCCACATGCATTTTCTTAGTGAAATAATTTGCTTGAAGACAAGAAGAACAGGGTGAGGAGTGTTTGGCAGAGACAGGGAGAGTAAATAAGACTTGTCAAGAAATGCATCAGAAGGTATCAGTAAAACACCTAGATGACTCTTCAGGCAGTTTGTGTGAAATGTGGTCTGTGGGTGGGTCCCTGGCTCTGCTGCAGTGACTTTTTTCCTGGTTAGAATAGCAGCATCTCACTTCCCTGAACAAGAGCCAGATTCTTGGACTCCCGTTCCCTGACTTGGAAGAGGAAGAGGTGCTGGTATTAACTGACTCCTGACCCTGCTTGCCTTGCAGCCGACCCTCTGGTGGGCAGCATTGCCACACAGTACATGACCAACAGAGCGGAGCACGACCGGATGGCCAGACAGTGGACCAAGCGGTACGCCACATAGGGACCTGCTGCCCACTGCCCTGCCGGACCTGTGCAAGCACATTCACCAAGTGCATCAATAGCCCTGCCACCCCTCCGGACCTCGGTTCTTATTTTCCAGTTTTTATTAAATTTTGAACTGTTTTGTGATGGTATGTCTCCCTTTTTCTCCTTTCCCTCCTCTCTTTCTCCCTCTCTCCCTCCCCCTCTTTTCTCTCTCATTTTATTACCTTTTTGATTTCTGTTAACTTGAAAGATTTGGGATTTTTTTTCCCCACCTCAGTGTGGATGGGAGCTTTTATTTTCAGTACAAACAATGTTGGATCTGTAATAGTAAGAGCTTTCTTACAAAGCTTTGTATTACTGTGTGGTTTTTGTTTTCTGTTGTTTGTTTTATTTTGGAATTTTTTTTCCTTTTATGTGATCTTCAGAAAAACACAAATTCAGAATTCTATCTCGTTTCTACTTAAATGTAGTGCTTAGGGTTAATTTTTTGTACTGAAGTCTTTATTGGTGGGTGCATGCTACTGGGAACAAGTTTTTGTACAAAAGCTTCAATCAGAATCACTGTGCATTACTGAGACCCTGTTTATCACTAGTCTTCTGTTCACCACACAGAAGACTGTTGGATTGAACAAATAATATGTATTTTGATTTACTTAAAGTGCTTGTAAATTTCTTAGGGACCTGCCACTTTTGACTGTGGATCAGTTGATGTACACTTGTATTATTAAAGCACTCAATAAATCACTGTGGCTGATAAATGCACTTGTGGTAATGCAGCATTTGCTTTGTGTCCTGGTGACCTTCGTAGCCCTACATGCAGGGAGGCTTGTCCAGTCTAATTCAATTACAATTTCAAGTGTATTTTTCATCTAAGATCTCTAAAATTGCTTTGTAGTTGAGTTGCTTAGCATGTGGAATTTCTCCATCTGTCAGTAGCCTGATGATTTTGTGGTTGTTTCTGTGGATCATTATCATTGTGTTGTTGACTGTGCATCCATTCTGTTAACAACGTTCTTTACTCAGCAATTAAAATATGTGACTCCAAAAATAGCTGTCAATGGGCTAGGGATATAGTTCAGTTGGTAGAGTGCTTGCCTCACATGCACAAGACCCTGGATTCAATTCCCAGCACCACAAAAAAAAAAAATTAGCCATCAAGTGAAAGTGCAGTCTGAGCCACTCATTGCACTCAACCACTTTCAAGTTTATCTCCTTTTTCCTCTTGAAATTTTTATAGTGATTGCTGTCCAGCATTGTTTTATTTTGTTTTTTTACTTCTATAATTTTGATGAAAGAAGCAAACTTATCTGTATCTGTCAGGGTCACACATTCCGTGTCAGGGATACATCTGTCGGACTTGACTTTCTGGCTGTTATAGTATGACTTCAGGAGGCAGAGGAAACATGTGGATGAGTTTTAAAAAACTGACTTGCTTATTGATGTGCAGGGCTCTTTGGATTATACACATACTGGAAACTTCTCTTCCACTAAGCACAGTTACAGGCCCGCCATACAATTTGTTCTCAGTGAAGTAACCATGAACATCTTTACTACTACATAGTAGGATTTATGAATATACTTCTGAATAATTCAACATTTTAATTATCCGATTTAAAAGGTGAACTTTCTATTGTCTCTAAATGGTTAAAAAGAAACCCCAAATATAGATATTATTAAATGTTCAAAATGCTACTTTTAAACCAAAGTGCCTATGGGCATTTATTCTCTTTTTAATAATGCTTTTACCATTCATTTTATTGCAAAATCTTTTCCAGCGTTATCAGAACTCTATGATCTCTGTTGCAACTAGTCAACTCTGTAATTGTAGCAAAAGGAACCATAGATAATGCATAAATGGGCATAGGTTCATTCCAATAAAACTTCACCAAAAAACAGTAGCCACGTTTGGCTTATGGGCTGTAGTTTGCCCATCCCTGACACAGACAACTATAGAGCAGGGTTGTGGCGGGGGACTGGGCAACTATGTGTTATGTCTTTCTTTAACATAAAATAAATTTAATTAGTATAATATAAAAATAAAAATAAATTTTAGAAAATTGCCAATTGGTTTTTTTTGGTTTGGTTTACTCTTGACTGATTAAACCAGACCCAGGGTATTAATACCAACTTTTTTAGGCTATTTTTCAATTCAGTTTGCCTTTCTTCTTTTAAAATGTCAACTTTAGTGGATACCTTTTAAATTATATATCAAATATATTACTCTCTACATATAATATCTGCTTGTACTTTATCATGTAAAAATTATGTTATTTTACAGCCACTTTTAGGTCTTAAAAATTCTCTCCCCATCTTTATGAATTCTAAGTACTTAATGACAAAAAAAAGGTACTCTGCTCAAAATGTAAAAAAAACTCCAGAGAGACCATCCAACTCTTAGCAGAGCCTATTAGGTCTAGGTTCCAGCTAATGCAGTAATTTTATTTGAAATTTATAATCACAGCAAGCAATCCAATTCTAATAAATTTTCAAAAATGCTTGTAACATAATATTTAACAGTAATTCAGCACCAGAAAGCTAAATAGTGTCCACTGAAACTTAGACATTTCTAAAGCCCAAGAATGATTTTATACCATAAATTACTAAATTTCCCACATTAATTATTGCAAATTATAATATTTTATAGCTTGCTATTGCTAAATAAAATGTTGGCTGGTCGTTGAGTGAAGTCATTGAGAGAGTAGTTTGAGATGGTATTTTATGATCTTAAATGATTCAAAAAGTCATGACCTTAATTTGTCAGCATACTATAAACGAACTGCATCTTTCATCTGTTCTGCAAGAATCCATTGAGATAGTGATTACAGAAATAAGTCAATCTTTGTCCCACCCACCTTCAGTCTTTGCTTCATATTCCACATATAATAATTGCTGTAGTTTCAATGTGTCCCCAAAAGCTCATGTGGGAGAAACTGAATTCTGAATGAAACAGTGTTAAGAGGTGGGACTTTTGTTTTGTTTTGTTTTTGTTACTGGGGATTGAACCAAGGGCTCTCTACCACTGAGCCACATTCCCAGCTTTTTTTATATTTTACAGGGTCTCACCAAGTTGCTCTGGCTGGCCATGGACTTGCAATTCTCCTGCCTCTGCCTCCCAAGTAGCAGGGGTTGCAGGCATGCACAGTGTTGTCTGAGGTGGGACTTCCCTCCTGAGGGCTCTGCCTTCATGAAAGATTAACAGCCATCACAGGATGAGTTTAGTCTCCTTCTTCACCTTCCTCTCCTGACTGGTCCACATATGCACTCTTGCTCTACTACTTTCCACCATGAAAGAAGATGCAGGCCCCCACCTGATACAGGCCCCTCAGCCTTGGACTTCCAGTCAACAAAGTTATAAGAAATAATTTTTTTTTCTTCCCTGTATCAGGTATTGTATTAGCACAAAACAGACGTAACATAGGAAGCAGACACAGAAGTTTATCATCCAATACTGGCTTAGGAATTAGGAAGAAATAAAACATTTATTCCAAAGGAACTGTGTACCAGGCCATAATAAGTTATTATTGCAGTTTGGATCTGGAATGCCCCCAAAAGGCTCACGTGTTGAAGCCTTGATTCCTACCTGGAGGCACTGTTGGGAGGTGGTGGAGGTTACTCAGAAGAGGTGTGACACTGAGAGTGTGCCTTTGAACTGTATATTTTGACCCTGGGCCCTCTGTGTCTGCCTGCCCTTCCCACTGACACTGCTTCCTGACCACCATGAAGTGAGCAGCTCTACTCCACCACACACACCCCCTCCATGTACCAAAAAACCAAAGCAACAGGGACAATTACCATAGACTGAACCCATAAGCCAAAATAAATTTTTTACCTTTGAGTTTTCTCAGGTATTTCATCACAGCAATAAAAGCTGACTAACATAGTTGTCTAAGAAACCCTCAGCCTAGCCCTTAAGGGTATTGGTCATCCTGAGTCACATGAAATTAGCAGAGTGCCAAAGTAAGATTCCCACCAGGACCCCTGCTATCAGCTACAAGACTATAGGCACCTTTCTTCTAACTACAAGATCATGCTATAAACATAAATTGGCATAATTCAATCTTAGAGTCAAGATGGTGTACAATTTTGCCATCTTTAAACAATGAGGTAAAAATGGTTGAACAAAATGTAGACCTGGTGTTAGACTAAACTGCAGGAACCACCTTTCTAATCTCAAAAGATGCTGCACAAAGATTTGCCCATGGGAACACATGCCAGTTGGGAAAACCTGAATGAACTCTGCATCTTGGTACTGTAATAAAGGGGGTGTTAGCCAGGCACAGTGACGTGTACCTATGGTCTCATCTACTCAGAAGGACCCCTTGAGTCCAGGTGTTCAAGACTGGCCAGGGCAACCTGAGCCCCATTTCAAAATAAAGGGTGGAGTGTGTTACTTTTTCTCAGGCATGGTAATTTTTAAATGTCTCTGTCTTTACAAAAAGAAGTGTTAATGTTTAATACTGAAAAGTTGAAATGGCACAGATAAGCCCTACAAGAAGATCTGGACCCTACTGTATTTTATTTCCAGGTGACTCTCAAAATATCCCTACTGTACAGGGCTCTCTGATACATGGACTGTGTTTAAGCCATATGAGCACACCCTAAGCTAGAGCTGGACTCGTCCTCAGAGGAATGTGCAGCAGGCCTAGCTGTATTCTGAACCATAGTACTTTAAGTTACATCATATCTAAATCCTGTGTGTTAAAAGTTTGATCTCCAGGGTGGAGTGATTGGGAGGTGGTAGAAACTTTAGGAGACTGGGTCTTGGGAAACGTCCTGGGGTTATTGAGATCATGCCCTCTTTCTCTTTCTGCTCCATCACATGTTTCTGTCACAAGGCATCGCTGCTTCTTGAGAGACCCGAAGAAATGGGGGCCTCACAAGCAGGGGCTGGAACCTCCAAAACTGAGCCAAATAAACCTTTTCTAAGTTATTATCTCAGTTGTTTCATAATAATGGCAGAGAGCTAACTAATAGCTTCTGAGGACCTTCCAATGGAGCCATACATTTCTCTACACCCATGCTGCCCCTCAGGGAGCTGACTGGTTTCTTGAGCCTAAAACATTCTTCCTATGCTAGACACATTGTACTCTCACCACCATGAGAACTGATGATATGAGTTTGGGTAATCTTAAAACAAGGTCCCATATTTCAGGAACTCCTTCAGTCCTGCACAGACCAGGACTGCTGGTCAGCAAGTTTTGGACTAGGATGGAGTTTCAACTTGAGAGCTCAGACATTACACTGCACAGGACCAGTTTGGCTCATAGAAATGTTTTACTTAAAAATAGTTTAACTTGATGTACAATGATTTTTTGAACCCAGGCCTCAAATAGGCTAGACAAGTGCTCCACCACTGAGATGCATTTCCAGACGTTTTTTTAATTTTGCTAAATGGCTGAGGCTTGCCTCAAATTTGCAATCCTCCTGCCTCTGCCTCCCAAATATCTGGGATTACAGGTGTGTGCCGTTGCATCCAGCTCACAATAATCTTTTTAGAAGAGATGTGCACTCTATGTGCTCTACATTTTGAAGAACTCCCCCGCCCCCCAACTCTTAAGGATTTCACACTCAGCTCCCTTCACTCTTTCCCTGGTCTAAAGCCATGCATGGGATTTAAACTAGCTGCAGCCTCCTTTATACCACCAAACATGACTTAGATGTGTATCTATGAATGGAGAGTATAAAGCGTAATAAGCCTTTTCAGAGAATTTTCATTTACCTACTTATTTTTGAGATGGAGTCTCACTGTTATTGCCCAGGCTAGGCTTGGGCAATAACTCATGATCCTTCCTCCTCAGCCTCTCAAGTAGCTGGAATTAAAGCATGTGCCACTGCATACAGGTTAAGAGAACTTTTAGAAAAAACAACATTCCTGAATTTTAAAACTCTTGCTCATGGGACCCACACAGGACAATGGCAGTATTATTGTTACCACTGATCTCTCTTACATTAACACATAGTCAAAGTGGGGGCCAACCCAACTCCTTTGGAACACCCAGTATCAGCATTTTCAGCTCAGGTTACAGAATAAACCTTACCTAGGCATCTAGGCATCTTTGGGATTCATGTGACCCCTAATCCTACTTTCATAGCATCCCCTTCTACACTCAACACTTCCCTCTCATCCTTTCTAAAGATTAGATGGGAGGTCAGAGTTCAAGATGACAATCACATCCTGGTTTATAGGAAATTCAGACCGCCTAAGAAATTCTGTCAAGCTATGCAGCAGAAAAGTAACAGATGCTTTACAGTTGCTGCCTCTGAGCACATTGAGAAACACCAAGCAAGATTCTCCTTCTTAATCCACAGTACACGAACAGCGCAAAGGGGCACCGAGAGGTCACACTCTCCAGGGACAGCCGCCTCGTGCTGAAATTGCCTGGAAGTAAGATGATAGCATTCTTCATTGTCTGCTCAGTCTCCAACTGGAAACTACTGACAAGCAGATAAATAAATGAAGATGGCCACCACCACGAACTTTGACAGCTTTGATCTCCATCCTGTAGATCAACAGCTGACTGCATTCACCAGACAGCTCCCAACTACTATGATTTGAAAAGCCAGAGAAGCTTACGGATGGTTATTAGAAACAGGAAAAGAAATTCCAGAAGCTTGTATTAATCCCTGAGAGATGCCATTTGCTTTAGCAATATATGAGGAAATTATTTAAAATTCAAGCATGACTGTGCATTTTTCCTTAAATGTAAAACATATGTCCACAGTAAAGACTCTCACAATTCCCATGTGTTCTTAGTGGTGTATAATAAAATACCAGTATGTACTTGTCAGTACAGATTAAGCTTCTAGATTTGGGAGGAATGGCAATGTTTAGTTATTGTTTAGGGGTTTTTTAAATGTGAGAAAAAAATAGGTTTATTTGAAAACTGTTGTTTTCAATATAACAATTATATAAGATGAGCATGCATTTTAAAATAGGTTTATAGAAATATGCTCCTTTGCTGGGTAGTGCAAAATATCCCCAATACTATGTTACTAAATCCTTAAAATGTTTGTAAGCGATTTATTCCTGACTTGTTTAATGGATTAAGAGGTTAAGGAGTAAGTTGCTGGTTTCTCAGAGTCAAAGGAGAATCAAAAACACGTACAAGTTAAGAATAGACGTTTTGTCAGAGTGGCAATATTATTTATAGCAAGAGATTGAGAGTGTATCCTCCATTTAGGGAAGACGAATAGGGAACCATAATTCCTCCTGAAGCAGAATCTATAAATTATCCCTAATATCCATTCTCCTTTCTTTTCTAAATAGAACCTTTGGAGTTTTAACTGAGCATGTGGCCACCTAGCTTGAAGCTAAATTCCCTAGTAGTCCCTTGTGGCAGCTCAGTTACCAAACTATGGACCAATTTCTCAATTCTTCCCAATATCCATGCCCTGTGCAGCTTCTTCCATGAAACTTTGTTTCCATGAAGCAGCTTCTTCCTTGAAATTCTCCAGGCCTCAAGAGTAAATCCCGGGCAGTACTCCTAGAAGACATGGAGAGAAACTGAGACAATTCAAGACAAACCAATTCCAACACCACCACCACCGCCACCACCACCACCCCATGCATGAGGGAGCCTCAGTCAAGATCCCAGGGCCACCTACCTAATGCGCAGCAGATACCAGGTGCTTGGATCAACCCAGCCAAGACCAGATAAGCTGCCCACCTGATTCTTACACATATTGGCAATAAGAAGTGGTATTGATTTAAGCCACTGAGTTTGAAGTGGTTAATTACATAAAAATAATTAATACACTTCTTCAAATGAGGCATAACCATGAAACAAATTTCTGATCAACAGAAGTGAACAAGCCAGGCATGGTGTACATGCCTATAATCCCAGCAACTCAGGAGGCTGAGGCAGAAGGGTTCCAAGTTCGAGGCCAACCTCAGCAACTTAGCAAGGCCCTAATCAATTTAACAAGATTGAACATATCTTGAAATAAAAAAAATTTAAAGGGCTCAGTGACAAAGTGCCCCTGGGTTCAATCCCCAATGCCCAAAAGAACTGAATAGAAAAGGGGATGTGACTGAGTGGTTCAGTACCCCTGGGTTCAATCCCCAGTACAAAAAAAAAAAAAAAAAAACACAAAGACTACATTGGAGCAAGAAGACAGAAAGGTTTCAGTTTCTAATGTGTTGAAATTGAAGTACCTTGAATGAATACAAGCAGAAGTATCTGGCCATTCTAGTATGTTCAGGAAAGTTCAGTACCCAGGACTGTACCTAGGAAGATGGGAAGCATCAGGGTATAGAAAGGAATGTGATTGTGGGAGACAATGACACTTGGAGAGAGAGAATGTAGAGTGAGAGGAACAAGAAGGCCAGAACTGAGCCTTGCAGATGAATCACATGGCTTACCACCTATCCTGCCCAAAGTGTCCAGAGATGACATTTAAACACATTTCATTTATTTATTTATTTATTTATTTATTTACTGTGGATCAAACCCAGAGCCTCACACATCTAGGCAAGTACTCTACCTCAGAGCTACATTCCCAACGCTAAAATGTTTTTTTTTAAATCACTAGAATAAATGTGTATTCTACTGACAAATAAATAAAAGGAATGCTATCAATAGATGAACTATTCTGAGCCATTATGGAAAGACCAAGCAACTGGAAGTATTGATGGAGTTAAAAGCAGAAGTGTGTACAGAGGTAAGATCCAGTCCAGAGTGAAATCTCCTTCCTGCTGCCCACGTGCTGCCTTGGACTGTAAAGTTGGGGAGCCTGTATCCCCTACACCCTGCACTCCCACCCAGACCTTCATGTGAGTGAGAAGTCTGTTTTGGTCTTCCTTAAGCCACTACTGTGCTGGAGTTTCTGCTACTTGCAGCTGATCTGAGCCTAACCAATGATGGTGGCTTTGGGGGAAGGAAGAAAATAACACTAGAGATACATAAAAAATATTTCAAATTTATATCTAACTTTTATTTCTTTATATAAGAGAAAAAGCAGCTAAGTGTTACAAGTGTTAACAATTCTGTGTGGTTGAATACATGTTATTTGCATTTTACTTAATATAAATATTTTCCCAATTAAAAAAAAAGTTAAGGTAAAAAAATAGATTGAAAGTCATGCAGCTGGGTGTAATGGTGCACACCTGTAATCCCAGCAACTCAGGAAGCTGAAGCAAGAGGATAGCAAGTTCAAGGCCAATCTGGGCAATTTAGCTAGACCCTGTCTCAAAATAATTAAAAGGTCCAGGATGTAGTTCATCCCCTGAATGACAAAAGAAAGAAAGTCTTATATAAGGGGGTAAGAGTTAGTTTCTGTGTGTCATATTTTGGCAAGCTTAAATCTTTTTTGGGGGGGGTGGGGGAGGGCTGGTAAGAGGGATTGAACTCAGGGGCATTCCCTGAGTTCACAGGGATCACTTCACTGAGCCACATCCCTGGTCCTCTTTTGTATTTTATTCAGAGACAGGGTCTCACTGAGTTGCTTAGCACCTCAATTTTGCTGAGGCTGGCTTTGAACTAAAGATCCTCCTGCCTCCCTAGTCACTGAGATTACAGGTGTGTGCAACTGCACATGGCCAATCTTTTAATAATGAATGTGTATTTTGTCATCAGAAGTATTAAGATGTAACAAAATGGTGAAATTTAGAATGGGTAGAGACAGCCCAGGTAGATAATTCTTTCCATAAATATTGCTGTGAAAGCAGATAGATTGGGTTGGTAGTTTGGGAAAGATGTTTGATCAAAGGAGAGGTTTTAAAAATGAAAGGTACTGGAGTATACTTATGAGGGTAAAAACAACCCAGAAGAGAAAGACAGGATGGGAATGTAGTTTTCTACTCAGAACTTTGGCATCACCTGGGAGCTTGTCAGAAATGCAGACTCTCAAGCCTCTGGCCCAGACCTGCTGGATCAGAGCTCTCCAGGTGATTCACAAGCAAACTGAGGTTGGAAAGGCACCAAGATGGCACACGATAGGACAAGCCTGTGGTAGGAAGGGCAACTTCTCTGTCATAGCTGAAAGGAGGATCCTGTGGCTGGCGCAGATGCAGGAAGCTGCTGACTTGCAAATGGAAAGATGGAATCACCATCTGACAGCTTCCATTTCCTAACCAAAGACTGGAGCAAGGTCACTTTCTAAGAAGTAGGGAGGGAAACTGGACGGTTTTTGAGAAGAAAGAATGGAACAGTTGCCTCAGAAAGAGAGGAACTTCTTACAGAAACATGGTAGGTTGCCACCAAAGTCAAGCATGCACGTGGAAGTACAAGCATGTGAGCTGAAAGAAGCTGAAATTATTCATCCAGGTTGTGTGTTTGCAGCAACTTTCAGATACTCAGCACCCAGGCAAGAGAAGGCAGACAGGCCACCAAGAGCAGGCTTTGCTGGCAATGTGGACAGAGAGGTAGACAGGAGAATTCAGGAAGAAACTTGTCAGGGGATGGACCCTGAAATTTACTCTGGTTGCTGGAGTCCCAAGTCAAGGGGAGGGCAGAAGGTGGTGATTGTAGAGAAAACAGGCAGTCTGTCACTAATGCATTGCCCTAGATGACAGTCTCCTATACCGTGATCAGGCAAGTTACAGGAACAAGCAGTTCTTCCATTCTGAGTAGAACAGTGTCTCTCCACGTGAGCCAGGTGTTGTGTGCAGTTTGGATATGTGTGCCTCTGTTTCTGCCTGCTAGGGCACACTGAGGGAGATTGGCAGTGGTCTGAACCACAGGTAAAGGTAATAAAGAACACAAGAGAAGGGAAAGAAATGAATGGCCACCATGACAGCCCAGGGCCAGCTTCTTCACATCTATTTCCTTCTCTTAACACCTCCAATATGCCCCATAAGACAGGCTGGTCATCTCCCAATTTGCAGGCAGGGAAACAGAAAGGTTATATAACTTGCCCATGTTCCCCCAGCTTAGCCATTTGTCAGGTTCCACACCTTTTCTCTCAATACCATCCGGGCACAAACTCCCAAGAATGACTCAGTTGGTGATCACGTGTACAAACAGGTTCACCTGGGTCCACTCACACCTTCCACAGCTCTGACCACGTTCTTTTTAACCAGCAAAGTAGCAAGGCACACTGGGCAGTACACATCTTGGGTGGAGTTTGACTGCTGAAAGGCAGAGGTTTTCAAACACATGGTGGTATTTGTTTTCTGTAAATTTAAAAATTAAAAAAAAAAAAAACACCCATGGCCTTCCAAGTGTGGGACCACAAATGTAAAAAGTTTGAGGTTCCGGAAAACCATAAAAATTACATGCCTTTGGGTAATAAAAATAGATTTCTGTTGTGATACATTTAGGGCTTTTTTTTTTTCTCTTTTGACTCATTTGCATTTTGTGATGAATGAATAAAAAGGGTGACCTACTAGGACAAGATTCTGTATTTATGTTGTCATCATCACCATCATTATTTCCATGACAAATATTACTATTTATTTATTTATTGCAGAGCAGGGATTGTACTCAGGGCTTCATCTACTGCCCTGAATATCTAAATATTCAGCACAAGGTGTGAAACACAAGGTGCACCCACCCACCCACACCCACACACACACACACACACACAATCATTTCATCTGATCCTTTCTATAATCCCCTGAGCTTTGTATTATTATCCCCATCATACAAATATGGAAATAGAAGCCAGAGGTTTTAATAGATCCAAGCTCCTGTAGCTACTAAATGGCAGAGCTGGTTCTCAAACCCAGGTTTGTGTGGTCCTGAAACCCATGTGCTAATAATCACTGTGCATTTCCACTTCCTAGTCCTGCAAACTGACATACGTAATTGTAAAGGTACTAATAGATGAATTAGGAAATGACTGAGTTTCCTAACTGCAACTAAAACCCTTGAACCTAAGGTGTGTTTGGCTTTGTGCCAGATGGACCTCAAGTAAAGCAAACTATTTCATGAAGCTCTGCTGGGTTGAATAGCCCCACACAGTGAAAAGCAGGAGGAAATCCAAGCAATCCTCTCAGTGGGATGTTTGGAAGAAGGCAACACAAATCTGTCCCGGGCTGGGCGCCGTGGCGCATGCCTGTAATCCCAGCACCTGGGAGGCTGAGGCAGGAGGATCACGAGTTCAAAGCCAGCCTCAGCAAGTTAGCGAGGCACTAAGCAACTCAGTGAGACCCTGTCTCTAAATAAATACAAAATAGGGCTGGGCATGTGGCTCGGTGGTCGAATGCCCCTGGGTTTAATCCCCAGACCCAAAAAAAAAAAAAAAAAAAAATCTGTCCCGGGAAGCATGGCATCATCTCTGCACTTGAAGAGCCGCTCAGGGTCAGCTTTGTGCCGTTTCTTCTTTCTGGCCATAGGTTTCTTTGTTAGTCCAGCCACCCCAGTCCCCATGGAAAGATTTCCAGTCATTTTATAGCTGAGTTCAGTAGAAAAATATTGTTTATTCACTTCACAGCCAATTTGGGCAGAACACATTTTATTCCATAAAATAAGGCATTGATACATTTATGATTTGGGACTGCAGGCACATTTCTTTGCATACAGTTTTGTTTCAGACAGATAAAATTAAAATATCACTTTCCTTCTTTCTTGTGGATTCACTTGAGTTGCCCTCATTAGGCAGAACTGGTGCTTTTGGGAGAAATGCCAGGCTTTAGAATAAAGGCCTGGGAAATCTAACCTCATAAAGTTCAATAGCCCAAAAATGACACAGGATGAACACCAGAGTTAAATGCCTCTCTCTGTCTCTCATTCTCTCTCTCTCTCCCTCCCCCGCTCCCTCGTGCGCCCGCATGTGCACACACACCGGCTTCCTTTCTATTCTTTACTGAATTTTTTCACTCAAAGATCACCAGTCATCAGAGACAGTGTCCTCGAGAAGCTCATCTTCAGCCCACCATAGATTCCATTGGCCCTCCTTCCTCACTTTCTCTCTTAGCTCACTTTTGAATCCTATGTGCCCCAAGGTGACCCTTCACACCTTCTGAATCCCCTCCCACACTCCCCACCTCCAGCCTCCTCACCTTCTCATGCACTTGCTGATCTCAGGCACTCAGTGTGCAAGAATTACCTCGATGGGCCTGGTGCAGTTGCAGGAGGACCAGAGTTAAAGACAAAGCTCATCATGCAAGGAAAGTGTATGCCTGATACTGCGTACTGTGTTTGCCAAAATGGAAATGGCTCCTGAAGGGTGAAAAGTGCCCAGAAAAAACACTGAGGACACCAGAACTCACACCAGAGATTTTATTAGGCAGATGAACAGTGTCTGCCCTGAAGAGAAAAGGGAAAAGAGAAAAAAGAAGAAGAAAGAAATATAACCGGGAGGTTCTTTTAAGCTCTGGAACTTTGCGGGCAAAACGATGATAGGGCAAATTGTTGAAAATTGAATTTTGGCGGACTAGGGATCAGCCAATGGCTGGTGATGACAGGCTGATGAATGGACCAATGGTGGGCTAGCTACGGAAAGGGGCGGGGGAGCTGTCATCCCCACCCTCTTTCCCGGCAGGCGTGTCCTGTGCCCAACCACCAGGGAGGGAGCCCTAGGAAATTGGAAGGTGGGCTGGTAGGTAGCCGGAGGCAAGGGTGGGACTGCAGGGTAAACCCAGTGCTGGCCTGCTGCCTGCTGTGGCGAGCTGCTCTGACAGCTGCGGTTGTGTCTGACCGGTGCAGCTTTTTACATTACAGTTCCAGGACTGACCTGCCAAAGTTCCTCACACCAAAGAGAAGCACAGGCAAGAGAGTATGGGCCTTGGAATCAGACGAGCGGGACCCAGGTAAGTTACATAACCTCTCTCACCTCTGAGTACCTTCCTATGAACTGGAAATAAAAACACCCACTTGGCTGGAGATGTAGC
>JAJEJO010000677.1:195248-208298 GCA_020662805.1 Glaucomys volans | reverse complement strand
ACACACACACACACACACACACACACACACACACACACACCAGATTGAACTTAAGGGTGTTTTTACCATTGAACTACATCCCCAGCTCTTTTCATTTATTTATTTGTTTTCTCTTTTTGTTTAATTTTGAGACAGGGTCTTGCCAAGTTGTCCAGATGGCCTTGAGATACTCCTGCTTCAGCCACCCAAGTTGCTGGGATTATAGATGTGCTCTACCACACCCTTCTGATATATCCTAACTTTGAAGGTAACTTCAGTGGATAGTAGATTTTATCCCTGGAATGCTGATCTAAGTTGGCATCTTGAAGGGTCAATTTAATTATAATGAAATTCTAGGAGAATTTCATTTATAAGTTCGAGGAGAATTTCATTGTAATAGATTTTCTCTACTGTACTGGGTCCATGGTTCTACAGTGACCAAAGTACATTCTACGTGCAGTGATTCCTTTAAGCAAATTCCTCTGTAAGGCTGGGTATAATTGTCTGCTTTGCTCTGGAGAAAGCATTACTAAAGGAATTACAGTGGCTTTACTAGTCAACTCGTCTATAAAAGGGACTGATCTCAATAAACACATGATCCCAATAAGCATGTGAGTGCTATCCTCAGTTTTCCTGAGAGTGGGAGAGAGCATTTAAAATGGAAGAGGCAAACCGGTCCATTGTGAATGAATTTGTCTTGCTGGGGCTGTCAGCTCAGCCAAGACTGGAGAAAACATTCTTTGTGCTCATCCTGCTGATGTACCTGGTGATCCTGCTGGCCAATGGCATCCTCATCCTGGTGACCTTCCTTGACTCCCACCTGCACACGCCCATGTACTTCTTCCTGGGGAACCTTTCCTTCCTGGACATCTGCTACACAACCTCTTCCATTCCTCTGGTCCTGGATGGTTTTCTCACTCCCAGGAAAACCATTTCTTTCTCAGGCTGTGCTGTACAGATGTTTCTCTCCTTTGCCATGGGAGCCACAGAGTGTGTGCTTCTGGGCATGATGGCCTTTGATCGCTACGTGGCCATCTGCAACCCTCTTAGATACCCCATGGTAATGAGTAAGTCTGCCTATGTGCCCATGGCCATCAGCTCCTGGGTGGCTGGTGGAGTCAACTCCTTGGTGCAGATCTCTCTTGCAGTACAGTTGCCCTTTTGTGGGGACAATGTCATCAATCATTTCACCTGTGAGATCCTGGCAGTTCTAAAGTTGGCCTGTGCTGATATCTCGATCAATGTGATCAGCATGGGGGTGGCCAATGTGATCTTTCTGGGGGTCCCAGTTCTGTTCATCTTTGTCTCCTACATCTTCATACTCACCACCATCCTGAGGATCCCCTCAGCTGAGGGGCAGCGAAAGGCCTTCTCTACCTGCTCTGCTCATCTTACTGTGGTGGTCATTTTCTATGGGACTATTCTTTTCATGTATGCAAAGCCCAAATCAAAGGACCCACTGGGGGCAGACAAGCAGGATGTTTCAGATAAACTCATCTCCCTATTTTATGGAGTGTTGACCCCCATGCTGAATCCCATCATCTACAGCCTCAGAAACAAGGATGTGAAAGTTGCTGTGAAGAAACTGGTGAGTCAGGAATGCTTCCCTCAGTGAAGGCGAGAGGAAGCAATCTATCACGTGGCTCTGTACACACACAAGATCCCCTGGGAAATGGCCTCTGCTAGGTACAGACCTGTTCAATGGTCCCACACAGCAGTTTCCAAACTGTTGAGTACTGGGGTGACTGAGGACTGAATATCAACTCTTTAGCATGAAAAGGGTGATTGCACTTAGAACCAAGGATAAGTGGCTATTGAAATTTATTTTTATAAATAAGCAATAAAAAACTTTGTGAAAAATGCACTTCTCTTTTATTCTTGTACAGACTAGTTGGCATGTGTATGTACCATTCATCTTGTTTGCTATTCATTCCACTTGACAATAGGGTACACAACAATGTGAAAAGTCACTAAATTAGTGTCCAAACTGAAAGCCAAGTGACTATTTTGGAAAAGTATGGGCAGCAAGACACATCCTGAATCACATTATGTAATCCCTTTGACTATAGGAGCTCAGATTGTTCTTTAATTATTTCCTGCTTTATATCTTAAAGCCAATTTCGGGTAACTTGCTTCTCTGACTATACACGGAGCACATCTGTTCTTACCCAAATTCTCCAGGGAATTTGTCAATACCAGTCAAACTTTAGATAATATGGACCAAGAAGATAACCTCCAGCTTTCTTCATTTAGACAAATAATTACTACAATGCAAAGTTTATACTCAGAATCTCTTTATTTCCCTCCAGGTTTTGTTGGCTGCCATCCAGACCCCAGTGATCAAACTCAGTTTTCTCTCTCTCTTCAGGATCCGAGATTGGACAATGACAATATGCTCACATCTACTTATAATTATCCTTTTGGTTGAGACCATGAGCTGTGGAGCGAGACAAACATGGAGTAATGCTGTCTAACTTTAGGCATGTGGAGGAATTATTTTATCTTGCAGATCCTTGGGTTCCTGATTTGTGAAATGGAAATAATTAAACCCACACCATGGAGTCATTTTCAGGATTAATATCTATATTAAAAAAAATACCCTTATCTGGCAAAGGGTAACCACCCAATAAATAAAAGAACATTTTATTATTAATGAAATAAGGTAAATAACTTCTCCAGAGAAACCTTATGATGCATGAAGATAGAGTACCACACAACGCTTAATTGAATCAGAACAGATTTATATGGTAGCACCTTTTGGGGTGACTTTCTAGCCTATGAACCAACAATCTTGTTTTTCTGGGCATTTTTTCTAGCCTTTCCTCTTCCTTATGCCAGGGCAAGTCACTCATGTTCATGTTGGGTAACAATGACACTATCTAGACACTATCTAGACCAGTCTGATTTTTACTGCCAGGTTTTGGGGATTATCATTGGTCTCCAGGGAGTGAGTCACAGGATCCATAGCATGAAAACTTGGGGTCATGTTTGACATGTGGACTGTAAGAGAAAAGAAAGAGGAGAGAGTAGGGGGAGGGAGACAGAAACAAAAGCAAGTGATGATGCATTCTGGGTGGTCCTGCTTCTTCACTTCTATTTTTTTTTTCTTAAGACATGGCCACATTCACATTCCTGAACTTCGGCTTCTAAAGTATATTCCAATATCTTTATACTAAATTCTTTTTTTTAAAACTAAACTAGATTAAGTTGATTTCTTGGGGGTGGGCAACAAAAGTCACATCTTGTATCTTTACAAAGTTAGAGAGATCAGTTCTGAAACAATTATTCTGAACTCAGTGTACAGTGCTTCTTGTAATCAATGACTCCTTTCCTGCTACAGTGGCTTTATCCTGGTGCAGATTCTATCACTTGTAAATTTAGATATGTCCAGGAAGTCTACATTCAAATCTTTGCCCTCCCAGCTTAAAGCTGCATGACTCCATGTTCTTTTTCCTTTTGAAAGTCTCAGGCATAGTCATCCTGAGGAAGTACTAGATATTTCAG
This sequence comes from Glaucomys volans, assembly GCA_020662805.1. Taxonomy (NCBI): domain Eukaryota; kingdom Metazoa; phylum Chordata; class Mammalia; order Rodentia; family Sciuridae; genus Glaucomys; species Glaucomys volans. The sequence continues at coordinate 204,815 of JAJEJO010000677.1, read as the reverse complement.
GTCACTCCCACCTGTGTATTTCCCCAGCTCTGTTCCCTTCTCACAGGGGATAGACGCATGAGGGGAACAGAGCAATCCTCTGTCTCATAGCAGTACATGAACTCTGGTTTCTCCTACCTCCTTAGCTGTCCATTGTATTAGGTGCATCTTCAGGGCCTCTATCTTCCCCCCTTGGCTAAACAACAAAATAATTGATATCATCCAACATCTATCATTGGCACAATGACCAGAGTAGCCAACGTTGCAGGAAACCATGGAATAAACAGCAGGGGCTCTCACTCATAAAGGTTGATACAGCTACTTCAGCAGCAAAACGTCTACACTTCCAGCAACAAAGACCAAGCCTCATTTGAAGAGACTGATGAGCTGGTTGGTGGTGAGTTGATTGCCTTACACCATTTCCATTCTGAAAGGGGCAATGATTCACCTTGACTGAAATCACAGTCTTTGGAATATGGATTTTCTGTCCTCTCTGCAGGAATATAAGCCAACACAACCATCTGGAAGCTCACAGAAGGTTTGATCTAAAGGCATGAGATCCTACATAGCATCTCATCAGATCAAAGGATTCATTTAACAAAGCAGGCATGGCAGTGAGGTCAGGATGGTGGAATCCACTGATCTTTCCATATACTGCACCATCCAGAAGTTGCTGGCCCAAGAGAGTAGCATAAAAGATTTTTGAAAGCATAGCTGAGGTACCAGTGAAGAGACAATACCCTGTGAGAATAGGGCACCTTCTCCCAGAATGCAGTATGAACCCTAAATCTATGACTATTTTATTATACTATGTTCTGAATAGGTAAAATATATAGCTTCGGGGCAATAACAAAAGTAACACGGATTACCATCAGTGCTAGTGATCTATTTAGGGTATTTGTGCTTCTCATCCCAGCAACTTTAGGTTTTGCAGATCTAAGGATCCTCATTCCCAGAAGAGAATTGACTCCATCAGGGGACACAGAGTCCCATTATACTTTCTCAAGATATGACTTAAGTACCCTAAAATTTACCCATTGTAAGTCAAGTTCAATGATTCTTAGTAAATCTACACAGCTGTACCATTGTCACCAACCGCCAATTTAGAATGTTTACATCACTTCAAAAAGTCCCCTCATGCCCTGCTGCAGTCAATACTTACCTCTGACCCCAGGCAACTCCTAACTTACTTATTTATAGAAAGATTTGCTTTTTCTTGAAGTGTCAGATAAATAAAATAATATATATGTAGTCTTTTGTGTCTGTTTTTTTTTTTTTCTCACTTGGCATAATGTTTGTGAGGCTCATCCAGCGGTAACATGAACCAGCAATTTGCCTCTTTGATTGTGGAGTATTATTTCATTGTATGGAGATATCACCTGTGTTTATCTATTTGTCCATTGATGAATATTTGGATTGTTCCTGGTTTGGGGCTATTGTGAATAATGTTCCTGTGAACATTTATGTGCACAATCTTTTGTGAAATTGGTGAGTCAAAGGGTAAAAAATATGTTTAACTCCAAGAAACCCCTAAACTGGTTTTCAAAGTGGCTGTATCTTTTTAAATTCTCACAAAGTATAATTGTTTCTCCACATCTCCCCCAGCACTTGGTGTTATTAGCCTTTTGATTTAGCTCTTCTATCAAATGTACTAGTATCTCATTGTAGTTTTAGTTTGCATTTCCGTGATAACACTGATACTGAGCATCTGTCCACTAATGCATCTTTAGCCATTAATGCATCTTTTTTGATGATGATATTTCATCTGGGTTGTTTGTCTGCTTATTATTGAGCTATATATAAGAATTCTTTATATATCCTGGATACAAGTCCTTCATCACATATATAATTGGCCATTTTTTCTTTTCATTTTATTTGTAAATATTCCTGTCATCTTTTCATTTTATTATGATGTCATCTGAAGAACAAAAATGTTTTTGAAATTTTATAATCTAATTTAACAACACTTTCTTTTATGAATGCTGCTTTTGGTATCTGATCTAAGAAATCTTTACCTAACCAAGGTCACAAAGATTTTGCCCAATGTGTTCTTCTAGATGTTGTATGGATTAAGGTTTCACATTTAGGTATGTGATTGATTTTGAGCTATTATTTGTGTGCTGTGAGTTAACAGTCTAATCCATTTTGGTTTTCGTTGTTTTTTTTGTTTTGTTTTGTTTTTTTCAGGGCCAAGGACTGAACCCAGGGCCTTGTTAGTGCTAGGCAAGCATTCTGCCACTGAGCTAAATCCCCAACTCCAGGTCTAATCCATATGAATATCCAATTGTTTCAGCACTATTTGTTGAAAAACTGTCTTTTCTTCATTGGAGGGCCTTGGTACCTTTGTTGACCATGAATGTAAGGGATAATTTCTTGACTTTCTATTATTTTTATGCTTATTAAACTTTACACCATGGTTATCCTTCAGTCATGTTGTCACAGGAGAGGGGAGAGTTGAAGCTCCAAACCTTGGTTCTTGTGTTCTGACAAAAGAAAATTTAAAGTCAGACACCAGAAGTCATGCAAGAGAATTTTATTATAAGTGAAGGTAAAGTGGAAGCAAAGTGAGGGTAGGGTGAAAGAGAAAGGTTCAGGCAGACAGCACTATATGCTGTCTAAAAGAAGCATTTTAAATATAATGACACACATTGGTTGAAAGGAAAAGGATGAAAATTTATCAAGCAAACAGATGAAGGGTTGTCTTAATATCAGAAAAAGTAGACTTAAAGACATATTATGAGAAATAGAGATGGACATTTCATAATGATAAAGTGTCAACTAATCAGGAAGACATAAAAGTCATGAAGGTATATTCACCTAATCACTAAAAATCAAAATACACAAAGCAAAATTGAAGTAATTACTACAAAGAACAAATAAAAATGTTTAAAATTTTGAAATAATTAGAAGATGAAATCGTTCCACATTTAAAATTAGATTTTTTTCATATGCTTTGCTCCGAAATTGATAAAACAGATAAACAAAAATAAAAAAAATCAGTGAGGACATGAAGGAGCTGAAGAACACCATCAACCACTTCAACCTAAAAGGTATTTATAAAACATGACAGGCTAGGGATATTACTCAGTTGGTAGAGTCTTGCCTCCCAAGTACTAGGTCTTGGGTTCAATTCCCATGCACTGCAAAAAAAAAAAAAGGGCCTGGGGATGTGACTCAGCAGTAGAATGATCCTGGGCTTAATCCCAGTACTGCAAACAAAAGACAACACCAATAAACAAAGAGTCAGGAGTAAATCGTTTCTTTAAAAAAAAAAAAATGACATATACAACTACAGAAAAGAACATTCTACTCAAGTGCATATGGCAAAATCATAAACATGAAATATTGCTGATCCATAGATATCTCAATACATTTTGAAAAAGATTGAAATACTACAGAGTATATTCTCTAATTATAATATAATCATATTAGAGATTACTAAGAGTATACTATCTAGAAAAAAATCCACAAATATTTAGACATTAAAAACACTTCTTAATAACTCTTAATTCAAAGAAGAGACAGTAGAAGAGATCAGAAATGTTTTGAACTGAATGATAAGAAAAAGTAAGTAAATACTTCAAAATTTGTGTGATACATCTAAAGCTGTGCTTAGAGGAAATGTTAAAAACTTTATATACATGCTCAAAACCTAGAATCTAAGTTTTCCTCTTAAGAAGTTAGAGAATCAGCCAGGTGCCCTGGCAAGTGCCTGTAATCCCAGTGGCTTGGAAGGCTGAAGCAGGAGGATCCGGAGTTCAAAGCCAGCCTCAGCAACTTAGTGAGGCCCGACCCTGTCTCTAAATAAAATACAAAATAGGGCTGGGGATGTGGCTCAGTGGTTAAGTGCCCCTGAGTTCAATCTCCAGTAGCTAAATAAAAACAACAGCAACAACAACAAAAACCCAAGAAGTTAGAAAAACAAAGTAAAGCTAAAGTAGAAAAAGGAAATGAAAATAACAACAAAAATAATGAAAATGAAAAGAGACAATAGAAAATATTAACAAATCCAAATACGTATTATAAAAATGCAATGAAGTTGGTAAATCCCTAGTAAGAATAACTGAAAGAGAGAGAGAGAGAATGTAAGTTATCAAAATCGGGAATGAAAAAAGAGTCACTACAGATTTTATGAATATTAAAATAATAATAAAAGAATATTATTATTATTTTAAGACAAGTTTAACAATTTAGATAAAAATGCCAAAATCCTCTAAAAATACAATTTACTAAAACTATCAAAGGATGAAATAAGAAATATGAATAGCCCTTTATCTACTGAAGAAATCAGATTTATTATTAAAACCAAAACCATAAAGAAAGCTTCAGGTCTGTATGGCTTTTCTGGTGAATTATATTAAGCAATTAATAAAGAAATCATACAAATTTTGAACAAAAATATAGAGATAGGAATAGAGGAGAAGGGAACATTTCCTAATAACCACCAAACCTTAACAAAATATTACAAATCAAAGTCAGCAATATTTTAAAAGATCTAAGTATATAAAAACATACACATATATATACACACACATATTATAGAAAATACATAATCACCAAAAAAAATTTATCCCAGAAAATACAAGTTGTAATGTAAAGTAAGACTGAACTATTATAGCTAGGTATTTTTGTTGAGGGATAAAAAATTTTTTAATAAAAAATACAAGGAAGTGATTACTATAAAGGCAGTATAATGATCTATATGGTGCAAAGGAGGGAGTTATGATTATGATGGAGCAATGGAGCACTAAGGGAGCACAATTCTATTTTTGTTTCTTGACCTAGTAATGTTTGCCCAATAATAATTTATTAAGACTTTCCTTTGATTTGTAGATTTTTATTTTCTGTATTTCATGTTAGAATTGATATTTTAAAAAGGAATGAAATATAATTATAATAAAGTAAAACAAAAAAGTCATGACAAATTAAATTAAATATGTGAAAGACCTCTAAACTGAAAACTATGTGTATTTAGAAGACCTAAATAAATAAGAGATATACCATGTTCATGAACTGAAAGATTCAATACAGACACTTCAAAACTTCCCCTACCTAATCTATAGATTCAATGCACTCTTAATTTTAATCCCAGCAGGACTAAAGAAAATCTGATTCTAAACTTTATATAAAAATGCAAAGGATAGCTCAGTGGGTAGAGTACTTGCCTTGCAAGCACAAGGTCCTGGGTCCAATCCTCAACACTGCAAAAAAAAAAAAAAAAAAAAAAAAAAAAAAGCAAAGGAAATTCAAAGTAATATTAGAAAAAAGAACAAAGATGTACCTGATGTCAAAACTTAATATAGAACTATAAGAATCAAGTCTGCATGATACTAGCAAATATATACACATATGTATACACATTCATACATACAAATAGAACAAAAGAATGGAATAAACAGGCTCACATTTAAATGGTCATTTGATTTTTTGATAAAGGTGCCAGAGCTATTCAATGGAGGAAGTAAAATTCTTTTCAGGAAATGTTGCAGAGACACCTGAATATCCATATAGGAAAAAATGAACTTCAATTTCTAACCCAAACCATACATGAAAATTAATTCACTGTGGATAATAGATCCAAACAAATTCTAAAATTGTAAAGCTTTTAAAATAAAACATAAGAAAAATCTTCATAACTGGGAGAGAGGCAGAATTTTCTTAGGATATGAAAAATAATAACCCAAAAAGAAGACAATTGATAGGGTCGATAAAAATTTAAACATCTGTTCAGCAGAAGACACGATTAAGAAAATGAATATGAAACAATGGACAGGAAAAATATTTATAATACATATATCCAACAAAGGTCTTGAATAAAAAATACATAAAGAACTCCTACAACACAATATTTTAAAAACCAGCAACAAAATAATAATAGATAAAAGATTTGAGTAGGTAATTCACAAAGAAAGATATATAAATGGCCAATAGGGAATGGAGAAGTGCTTAATATTATTAGTTGTCAAGAAATACAAATTAAACACAAAGAGCTACCACTACATATCAACCAAGGTGCCTGAAATTTAAAAGACAGAAAATACCAAATGTTGGCAAGTATGTGAAACAACTAGAACTCTCATACATCATTGGTAGCGGTGTAAACTAGCACAACACATTGGCAAAAGATCTGTTTGTTTCTTTTAAAAGGAAGCATATATCTATGGTAGGACCCAGCAATTCCATTCTCAGGTATTTAGCCATGAGAAATTGAAATATATGTTCACAAAAATACATACACAAGAATGTTTGTAATAGCTTTACTTATAATAGTCAAAACTAGAAATGTTGAGATATCCATCATCAAAGAGAATGGACAAACTGCTGTGTTCATACAAAGGAATACTAGACTATGGTTAAAAGGGATTCTAGCCAGGTGTGGTGCACACATCTGTAAACCTAGTGACGGAGGTTGAGGTAAGAGGATCACAAGTTCAAGGCCAGTCTTGGCAAATAGTGGGATCTTGTCTCAAAATAAAATTAAAAGGTGGAGTGGAGGGTGCTGGGGATATAGTTCAGTGGTAAAGAACACCTGAGTTTTATCCCCTGTACTAAAAAAAAAATCCTAGTAAATTTTTTATGCTTTTGTGCTTCCTTGGCATGCATTTTGAATACAGGTTTGATTTTCTTTTACCAGATGCAGGGCTTAGTCCCTCTTAACAAAGTTCTAGTTCTCTGCCTCCTTTCAATTCCTTAATACGGGATCAATTCTGATATCTGCCCTATACAATCGCCTTCTCATGATGGCCTCTCTATAGGACATACACAAACTATAGCTACATGACACTGATTCCCACACCATGCAGGGACTATCCAGATATGCCACAGTGATCACCTGTCAGTCACAGCTTGACTTCATAGAACTTGTGTCTATTTGTTCTATACCTACCAATCAGAACTCTCTGTATGAAACTTGCTTGGGATTGATCAGGACCCCAATAGAGGCTTTGGCTCACAGGTCCCTCCCTCTCTCTCTCGCTCCCCACCCATTGGTTGAACATGCGTATCTGGGAGGCTCACTCTTTTTCTGTTGACCCAGTGAGGCTTGCTGCCCTCTTTCCTCTGGAATCTGTAAGTAACACACTGCTGCTGTGATTTCATGAGTTTTGTTGTGCTCCCTCCTCTGTGTGACACTTGACCGATGCACCCAAATCTAACTTCTTTCCAGGTGTAGTCTCTCTCCTAGAGAGTAGCTCCCAGTTTTTTCTCAAGAGTTGCCATTTTGAAGTTTGTAGTACTTCAAGCAGGACATGGAAATGCTTACCTTGATGTCCTTCAGTGACCTAAGTATGGCAAGTTCCAAAAGAAACAAAGGAAGAAGAAAAAGAAATCTTCCTGGAGTGCCTCAGCATAATTGGATCTTGGGGACATTGTCCCAGAAGAATGAAAAGTTTCCTGACTGTAAATTCCATTTCCAAACTTTTAATCACTTCAGGGAGCACAATGGTCCCAATCATAGCACTGATTCCAAATTACCTTCTACATGTGCTGGTTGTTTGAAGATTTTGCCTAAAACAGAACCAAGATCAAGTGGGCAGATCTAACTTTCACTCTTTTCTTCAAATCAGAGATATCATCTCAGCTTTTTAAATTAGTATTGCTATTTCTCACCCAGGTACTCTTCTGAAGCCAAAGGGATCCTTTCTCCTGATTAAGGTAAGGGTTCTTATCAAAGTAATGCTCAACATTTTATTAGCACTTCTGATTTGATTTTCCAAAGAGATTGGGGCTTGAGAAAGGAATAAATGAAGCAATTCCAGCAGTACTACAAGGATTGAGGGCCATGCAGAACCCTTCTTGGGCCAGAAAAATCTAGATGGCAAGAAGCCTATGAAACTTTTCAGTTTCAGTCCATGAACTCACTTGACTTCAGAGACCCCCCCAGAAGGGAGATGATCCCATGGTTTCAGAGCTTCTCCTAATGGCTTTCTACAAACTCAGCAATTCCAGAAGGAGGCTGAACCACCACCATAATTATGAGGGAAACTCGGAAAGCTGTTGGCTAACTTCAGCATAAAGAATTTTCTGATATTCTAGAGCTCTGCAAATATGGAGCAGACTGTTTGGAAATGTAGTAAACTTTTCATCATCACAGGAGATCAAACTGAAACTGAAAAGTTGTACAAGGGTGTTGTGCAGAAAAGGATCTAGAAAGGGAGAGAAGGTTGGACCATACTATTTGGGGAGTGTAATCAGCATCAGAGTCTCAGTCTGGGTGATATACTTAGCTGCTGAACCAAAAGACTCAAGGACAGTGTGTCAGTTGATTCCTGTGTGCATACTCACCCAGAGGGAAACAAACATAATAGAAGAACAACAACAAAAATTTGTTTTAAGTACTGCTTCATTTGCCTAAGAGAACTAGGTTTCTGGGGCTGTGAACCACTGTGGGTTTCTGGGGTCACCTCTCTATGTCTTCATGAAATGGTAGATTCAAACTATTTAGGAATATATCAGAATTTCCAGAACACAAAATCACCTTGGCAACCTCTCCCCTTTGCTTTGTGTCCATGTCTAAACTTCCCTTTTCCTTTAAGACCTATTTGGATTCTACATCAGCAAGAGAGCCTTCTATGGCCCCTGTTCCTGCCAATACCCAGGTTGCCCTTTAGGATATTCTGATCTCTACTGAATTCTTATGATTTCCCTCCCTTTCAGATTCTGAGCCCATTTAACTCCAGGCCATGGGTTACCTCTGATCCTCATAGAAATTGCTGTATCTACATATACTGGCTGATTAAGAAGTATTTTGGTGGATGGATGTTGAGAAATGATGAAAAAATAATGGATGGATAATAGATGAAAAGTACTAAGGTTGGTATTTGTGCATGAGGAAAAAAGGTCTTGGAAAAACAGGAGCATTTTCTGTAGTAATAATAATATGGAGAGAAGACATAAACATAAAGTGAGGATTCACAACTAATGTCACTAATATCTGGAACAAAATGGGGGGGGGTATGGAGTAAATTTAAAGTCATTTGATTAAAGAGATGAATTGCCATACAGAATACTGAATCATTAAAATGAATGTGCTGTGTGTCTTTGTCACTAATCAAATGCATTAAATTATCAGAATTATTTCTGATGTTGTTGCTCCTTTTTCTTGGAAAGATGTAAATACTGTGAACTTTCAGAACTATTTTTTGTCACTTAGCCAGACCGGAATTCCAGAACAGATTCCCTGGTCCTTTGCAAGGCAAAGAATATTGAGTTTGGACCTCTGGATATGTTGTTCAGTTGACAGAGAAGACACACCATGGAGAGCGCCAACCAGACAGAGTATGTGTCAGAGTTTGTTCTCCTGGGTCTGTCAGCCCACCCCAAGCTGGAGAAAACATTCTTCATGCTCATTCTGCTGATGTACCTGGTGATCCTGCTGGGCAATGGTGTCCTCATCCTGGTGACCATCTTTGACTCCCACCTCCACACACCCATGTACTTCTTCCTGGGGAACCTTTCCTTCCTGGACATCTGCTACACGACTTCTTCAGTCCCCCTCATTCTTGACAGCTTCCTCACTCCCAGGAAAACCATCTCCTTCTCAGCATGTGCCGTGCAGATGTTTCTCTCCTTTGCCATGGGAGCCACAGA
>JAJEJO010000677.1:184828-194848 GCA_020662805.1 Glaucomys volans | reverse complement strand
GCATGTGCCGTGCAGATGTTTCTCTCCTTTGCCATGGGAGCCACAGAGTGTGTGCTCCTGAGCATGATGGCCTTTGATCGCTATGTGGCCATCTGCAACCCCCTTAGGTACCCTGTGGTCATGAGCAAGGCTGTCTATGTGCCCATGGCTGTCATCTCCTGGGCAGCTGGGAGTGCTGCCTCCATGGTTCAAACATCCCTTGCAATGAGGTTGCCTTTCTGTGGGGACAATGTCATCAACCACTTCACCTGTGAGATCCTGGCTGTCCTGAAGTTGGCCTGTGCTGACATCTCCATCAATGTGATCAGCATGGTGGTAGCCAACGTGATCTTCCTGGGAATCCCAGTCCTGTTCATCTCTTTCTCCTATGTCTTCATCCTTGCCACCATCCTGAGGATCCCCTCTGCTGAGGGGAGGAAAAAGGCCTTCTCCACCTGCTCTGCCCACCTCACAGTCGTGGTTGTCTTCTATGGGACCATCCTCTTCATGTATGGGAAGCCCAAGTCCAAGGACCCCCTGGGGGCTGACAAGCAGGACCTGGCAGACAAGCTCACCTCCCTGTTCTATGGGGTGGTGACCCCCATGCTGAACCCCATCATCTACAGCCTGAGGAACAAGGATGTGAAGGCTGCTGTGAGGAATCTGGTGATATTTCAGAAACATTTTACCCAATGATGTTTGGAGGACAGATGTTCCCACAGTTCTGTACCTTTGGTTGCTTTCATCTGTAAATCTCAGAAGAATGTGTTCCCCAGAGAAGACACATGCGAACTGCATATGTACTGGAGAGCTTTAGCTTACTGGACATGATGAAAGTGATGAAATCTAAAATCTGGTGGGAGTGTTTCTTGAGGGATGGAAAGGGGTACTACCAAACAACTTGTGATTTTTCTGATTTCTCTACTATGCAAGTCTGAATTCACTTTTGTAGTAGATTGCTCCTCTGTTTCTAAGCTGGAAGTCCCCAAATTGGCCTGTGTTGACATCTCCATCAACATGATCAGCATGGGGGGTGACTACCTTTGTGTTGCAGAAAGTATAGCCAGTATCCTACTCTTAAAGGAGGCACTGAAGACAGTCTAAGGCAAAGCTTTATGACCTCGTTTTGAGTCATATGCTACACTCACAACCTAATATAAAGAATCGTGGGGCTGGAGCTGTGGCTCAGTGGTAAAGCGCTTGCCTGGCATGTGTGAGGCCCTGGGCTCAATACTCAGCACCACATATAAATAAATAATAAAAGATTCATTGAAAAAATTTTTTAAAAAGGTAATGCACCAATTAAAATAAAAAAGAATTGTCTTCATATTAGATGTGATTACACATCTTCACATTTTATTTTTTCTTGGAGATGGGGCTGAGTTTGGTGATGAGAAGGAAATTGGTCTTTTTCCTTTCCCTGGGACTCTGAGGAGTGGGGACCAGGAAGAATCCATGTAGGGCATTTCTTTTGAGAGCAAGTAAGTGCAATCCTGTAATACCAATGTGGGAAATCTAGCCTGGGTGAGCCTGGCATTCAGTTTCATGCCTTGTTTTCCTGCCCTCAGTAAGTCTCATTTATGTGCATAGGCTGGCCCTGTAGTCTGGAGAGTTGAGGGATGGACCACTGGGGGAAGAACAGAGTAGGGAACCCCCACAGTCTGACGGTGAGCAGATGATGGAACCTTGGCCTAGAGCAAGGTGGCTAACTGAGAGAGATGAGAAAACTGACAGGCTGAACCATGCCCCTGAGAAGAGGTCCAGAGGAAAATGTGAGAGGATCTCATCCAGCAGAGACACACAAAAGCGCTAAGAAGTTATAAGGGAAAGGGCTTTTTCCCGAGAATCAAAATTTTCTAAGGAAGGCATCTATTCTTTGCCTGCCTTGCTTGGGTGCCCCAGGTTTGTCCTGTGTAAGAGGTGGGCAGCCACTCTCTTCAGTCCCTCAGAGTTCTCCTACCCATATGCACAACAGAGACACTGAGTCACTGGCTGTGTGATTCTGAAATTGTCTCTTGGCGGCTGAAGCTCAGGAGCATGCTCCTGTTTAGCTGTGTCAAACCCAGTGTGATCTGTCTCACCCTCACGTGAATTTGCCTTTCCCTTTGAACACAGAGCCCATTCACAGCCTTTGTAGCCCACTGCAGAGGATGGCATCAACTCTGGAGAAACTTCAACTTTGTAAACCAAGAATTGACTTTAAAATGAAACATCCTTGCAGAATCAAATTTCTTTTGAACATCCTTCATTTTACAAATTTGACTTAGAAAACTGGGCCTTGTTCTCCACCTAGAACCTTCTACAGGATTGAAGGACATGTTCCTCCTGCTCCTGGGTGCACTGCCTTTGGACACCCTTCAGCTGTCAGTCATTGGGAATTAGCCAAAAAGGGGAATTAGTTGAGCTGACTTGTCCAAGGGCATGCTGCCCTCCCTTCCACATGTGTTGAGCCCTTAGACCCTGATTGGCCTCAGGGTTGCTTCTTGGTGCCTGAACTGTGGCACCATGAAAACTTCAACACTCAACTAGCAATTATGTTCTCTTTTCAGACTCTATGGACACTGGAAATCCTTAACAAAAACTGTGCAGAATAGTTGGAAGAGGCAGTATGGTGCTGTGTTAGCATCAGAAGCTTTGGAACACACCTTGGTTAGTTTCCAGCTTGCCAATTTACCAGGGTTATAATCTTGAAATTTGTTTTTATATTATAGATAATTTCTCTGAAATCCGCTTTCCATCTGCACTCTTCCCTCTTCCTTAGTTTCATGCATTCCAATCTTTTTCTTCTGATGAAACACATAAAAATAATGGCATGTATATGGCTATACGTGGATGAATCTACTCTTGGCTCAAGGCAATTCTCCTGGGGGTTTAGGTCACTCACTTGGTGACTTCAGGGAGATTCCAAGCTTGGCACATCTGCAGCCTGTGGCACACTAGCTAGAAAGTTCTTCCTGAGGCAGTATATCTTCTCCCATAGCATCAGCTAAAAGACAGTCGTGCTCATTCCCCTGGGCACAGATAATTAGAGATTTAACTCACAGCTGGGCATGGTGATGTGTGCCTGTAATACCTGCCATTCAGGAGGATGAGGCAGGAGGATTGCAAGTTTGAGGTCAGTGTGGGCAATTTAGCAAGACTTTGTCTCAAAATAAAAATAGGACATTTTAAATAATAAAATAAAAATAATGGGCTATGATTAACTCAGTGGTAGAGTGCCCCTGATTTCAACCCCTAGTACCAAAATAATAATAATAGTAATAATAATAATAATAACAACAACAACAACAACAATGAAATTTGACCCAAACTAGTATTATCATATTTTCTCTCCAAAGAATTTGGAATTTGGATTTAGAGACACCTCTTAGCTGGCATTGGGCTCCTGAACAGAGAAAGGGACTAATGTGGCCATAGCCTACCAAGGAAAAGAAAGCTAGTCTGCAGAGATAGATGCTAAAGTAAATACATGAAAAGATCCATACCTACCTGAAAACAGAAATAGAGACTTCAGTAACATGAGCTAAGTTTTGGGGAAATCTTATTTTCTTTTATTTAATGGTAAGATTTAATCCTATAGTAAAGTAGAGAGAATAATCCTTAGGTATTCATTTCCTATATCCATACCCCTGTGAATTATTTTTCCCTTTCCTGGATTATTTTGAAGCAAATCCCAGGTAATCATACATTCCATATTTAAATATTTCAGAATTTATTTCTAAAAAAACAGGTATTCTTTTCTAAAATTTTTTTTTTAGTTGTAGATGGACACAATACCTTTATTTTATGTGGTGCTAGGATCAGACCCAGTGCCTCACACGTGTTAGGCAAGCACTCCACCACTGAGCCACAAACCCAGTCCTAAAAATAACTGGTATTCTCATAAAAATATAAATAAATTACCATTATCTCATCTAAAACCTGAAGATGATTCCTTCATATCATCAATTGTCCAGCATTTGTATGTCCAAAAATGTCTTATAAATGTTTTACTTTAATTTATTTAATTGAATCAGGATCTGAGTAAAATCACACATTATGGTTAGTCTCTTCTTAGATTCTTTCCCTTTCTCTGTTTCTTTCACCACTAACGTCTCTTTTAAGTTAAATTTATTGGGAAGAATTCATTTCCCACTATAGGAAACTAGTAGTTTCCCATGGTCTGCATTTTGCTGACTGCAGTTCTGTGGTGTCTGTGTCTGTATTTTCCACAAATCAGTGATTAGATCTAGAGACTTGGGAGTTTTCCATGTAAATGCAGTCATGAACTCTTGGCTCCTGAGACCTTGGATATGACTGTGATATCTTTGATGACTTCCCTGATTTCTTCCCTGATCCCTTTGTGATATCTTTGATGACTTCCCTGATTTCTAGTATGTCAAGATGTTCCAGGCTCAACATCACATGTCCTCTGCAGACCTGGAAATAAGTCATTTTCTCTAAGAATTCTTGCTTCCTTTAGTGGGGAATGGTATTTAGAAGCCATAATCTGGGTGCTAGGGGTGCTATTGAATTTGGTATGGTTTCTAGGACTTCTCAGTGAAAAGAGCTAGGGAAAAAAGAAATTATATATATATATATGCATATGTATATTTATATAAATATCTAAATATATATATGCATGTGTCATATAATGTTTCATTCAACAATGTATCACATATGACAATAGTCCCATAAGATTATAAGGGAGCTGGAAGATTCTTATTGCCTAGTGACATCATAGCAGTTGTAACATAACAGTACAATGCACTACTCACATGTCTGTGGTGATGCTGGTATAACAAACTATTGAACTGCCAGTCATATAAATGTATAGCACATACAATTATCTATAGTACCTACTTCTTGAAAATGACCATGTAACTAGCTTACGTACTTACTACATCATACTTTCTATTGTTATTTTAGAGCATACTCTGCTTATTAACGCTTACTATAAAATAGCTTGCCATATTACAAAGGCAGCACGTCATAACATTTCTTGTTTGCTGTGTTTCTGGATTGCATCATTTTCTCTTGTGTTTGATTTGATCTCATGTAATTTATTCATCATGACCCCAAGCTTATAAAAATCATGGCCAATACTTCCAGTAGAAGGCCATGTCAAATGATTGACAAGTAAATAAAATGAAAAGTGATTAAGGACTATGAGGGTGAAAAATCAGTGATGGTTATTGCTCATCAGTCAGGCACATCTCATTCCACCACAACTATGATCTTGAAGAACAACAACAAAGTGACAGAAGCTGTTAAAGGATCTGTTTCATTGAAGGCAATGAGATTAACAAAAAGGTATGAAAGGTGTGGATCATAAAGGGGAAGCTTCTAAGGACCTGAACTGAAAACCAGACATAAAAGTATATCTCTCTCAGCACCATGACGATCACGGCCAAAGGAAAAAGCAAACAAAAAAATTGTGATGCTGAAAGAAAAGACTGGACCCAACTAGGATTGAATTTACTGCTAGCTCTGGGTGGTTTAAACAATTCAAGAATCATGACTCATTACCTTCTGTGAGAGCACCCAGTGAGTAGGCGAGGGCTGATAAGCAGGCAGTTGAAGAATTTCTGGAAACTCTACATAAACTACTTGTGGAGGAAAATTACTTGCCAGAGCAATTCTGGCAGCGCAATAGGCTACGTATGTAGTGGGCTATGCCATCTGTTGTGGAAATACACTCCGTGATGTTTGCCTAACAATGCATTTCCTAGAATGTATCCCTTTTCTTAAGTGAACCATGACTATATTTATATTTTGATCAAATAATTTAGATTTAGATCAAATACATCATTCATACATCAAATACATCATAAATACAATTCAGAGTAAGAGCTACAGAATTTTTACCTAGCCTCATTGATTTCATACCCAAATCTCTTTCTTCCATGTATTATCTCCTCATTCCAGAAGTTGGGAGACAGCTTAGAGTTATGCAAACAATAAGTTGGTAAGAGCTTACATGAGACACAGCTGCCTGGAGTGAATTCCCCACTAGTGCTCAAGGCACCCCATTAGTGGTGAATGCCCCACCAGGAGTGGTTGGGAGTCTTGGGATCCAGGCCATGGTGTGGGCCATTCTATTCCACTTGTTCCTGAGCTTCATAGTAGACCTGAGTCCAGGAGTGGAGCATTGGGTAGTGGTGGGCTGCGGAAGAGTTGAAAGAGTCAAACATTTAACAGGATATGTCTGTAAGGGTGTTTCTGGATGAGATTAACATTTGAATCCTAGAATTACTCAAGCGTATTGCTCCCCCCAATGTGGGTGGGCTTCATCCAATCAGTTGATAGACCTGAATAGAATATAAAGAATGAGTAAAAGGGAACTTCTCCTGCCCTTGAGTTGGGACATTTTTTTCCTCCAGTCTTCAGATTGGAACTTCACCACTGGCTCTCTTGGGTCTCTTAGCCTCCTGACTAACTACACTTGTAAGGAATTGTCAGCCTCCATAATCAACATGAGCCAATTCCTTACTTTATATATACATATATGCATACACATGTATATGTAAAGTAAGGAACTGGTTCATGTTGATTATGATATATGTATATATGTGTCTGTGTGTGTGTGTGTGTGTGTATCCTATTTGGTTCTATTTTTCTGGAGAATCCTAATATATCACCAAAATATCTGTCATTTAGGAGGGTTGAATAGAAATATGTTCAGAACAGAAGATCTCAAAAAAAGTTTGTATACAATTCTACCTTCTCAAGAAGCAATTCAAGAAAGTGCTCCACCAAAACAAGAGTAAACCAAGAAATAGGAAGAAATGGCTAAAAGAAACAGGAATTCTAGGGCCATTTTCCATCAGGAAAGTGGACCCAAATGGACGCCCGACTCTGCAAAGGAATAAAGGCTTCTCTGAATCCATCGAGGGTTGGTACCATCCTACAGTTTCCCCAGCAGAGAGCAACCATCTGTGGCTGCCTGATTCGTCAGAGTGGAGCGCTGGTCTTCCATTACCATTTTGCAGTGGCTCCTGGAGAGCTCGGGCCGGGGTGGCTGGAAATCCCAGTTCCAGTGGGGATCTAAGGCCCTTCAGTGTCATCCTACAGCGTCTCCGGGAGAGAGCAATCACCTGCCACTGCTTGAGCTGGCAGCACAGAGTTCAGGCCTGCGTGGACTATCAAGTCCAGTGTCTCCATCACTGAGCAAGGTTCTGTGCTCCCACCACAGCTAGGTCTAGTGCCCAGGCCCACACCCTGGTCCAGTGTCTAGCACCTGTGCTTCATCTGATTGTCTATCAACACCAGGCTGCCTCTACCCAGAGGCATTGATCATTCCCAACCTGGATTCAGAAGCACCCTTCTTTTGTCACCGCTTGATCAAGCACCTCTCAAACATCAGGTCATTGAAAAATAAGAGGTTTGAACTGTACAGTATATTTTTATCACAGAACATTTTCTAAATTAATTATAATACTACAATTATTCCTAATATATCCACTATATTCCTACCATCTTCTTTTATTATTATGCTTATCACTCTATCTCCCCCTTATATATTCGTTTCCTTGGAGAATCTCTTTCTCCTCACGCTAACAACCTATTTCTTTTAATTCCACTTCCACTATTCATAAGACATAGTATATCTATAGACTCACTTCTTATCTCATTAGTGTTTTGTCCAATACCCCTCCTCATTCTCCCTGTCCAACATTAGGATTTGCAGTCCTTATTTCAAACTTACTGGTTGTGCTGTAGATAATAATTTGAACTCATCTCTGTTTATTATGACAACACTGTTAATATCTTAATAGGGACTATTTAGATTAAGGACACATACTGTTTATATGGTGTGCTGCCAATATTGATCTCTCAATTCAAGGGGAGGTATTGAAAATAGGTAGGACCCCTATAAGTCTTTAAGGGGAAACTGCAAAACCTCGGATTCGCACTACTAGAGGGGAAGATACACTGGCAACATGGGAAGAAAATGTCCCAAACAAACACAGATACTATACCAAAAGTACCCAGTGACAACATGGCAGAAGCATTGTCAGAAAGAGAGTTGCACATAATTAAAATGGTCTGAGAAGTGAATGAGGAGTCAAGAGAGCAAATGCAGGCAATGCTAAAAGAGCAACTACAGGAAGTAAAAGATCTTTCAATAAAGAGATAGAGATTCTGAAAAAAAACCAAACAAACAGAAATCCTTGAAATGAAGGTTACAATAAACCAAATTAAAAACTCAATAGAAAGCTTAACCAACAGACTAAATCACTTGGAAGACAGAACCTCAGACAATGAAGACAAAATATTTATTCTTGAAAACAAACTCAACCAGACAGAGAGGATGGTAAGAAATCATGAACAGAACCTCCAAGAGTTATGGGACATAGTGAAAAGACCAAATTTAAGAGTTATTGGGATTGAGGAAGGCACAGAGACACAAACCAAAGGAATGAATAATCTGTTCAATGAAATAATATCAGAAAATTTCCCAAATCTGATGAATGAAATGGAAAATCAAATTCAAGAGGCTTATAGGACACCAAATGCACAAAATCACAACAGATTCACACCCAGGCACATTATAATGAAAATACCTAACATACAAAATGAAGATAGAATTTTAAAGGCTGCAAGAGAGAAACATCAGATTGCATATAGGGGGGAAACTAATACGAATATCAGCAGATTTCTCAGCCCAGACCCTGAAAGCAAGAAGGGCCTGGAACAACATATTCCAAGCATTGAAAGAAAATGGATGCCACCCAAGAATCTTATACCCAGCAAAACTTACCTTCAGATTTGAAGATGAAATAAAATCCTTTCATGATAAACACAAGCTAAAAGAATTCACAAATAGAAAGCCTGGCCTACAGAAAATCCCCAGCAAAATATTCCAAGAGGAAGATTTGAGAAACAACAATGTAAGTTAGCAAAGGGAGGAACTACCCTAAAGGAACATCCAATTAAAGGAAAAACGAAGTAAGATTAAAATCCAAAAATAAGTCAAAATGACTGGGAATGCAAGTCATATCTCAATAATAACCCTAAATGTAAATGGCCTAAACTCATCAATCAAAAAACATAGACTGGCAGATTGGGTTAAAAAGAAAGACCCAACAATATGCTGCCTTCAAGAGACTCATCTCATAGAAAAACATGCACACAGACTTAAGGTGAAAGGTTGGGAAAAAACATACCATGCACATGGACTTACGAAAAAAGCAGGAGTTTCCATCCTCATTTCAGATAAAGCAAACTTCAAGCCAAAGTTAGTCAGAAGGGATAAAGAAGGACATTTCATACTACTTAAGTGAAGCATAAATCAGCAAGACATAACAATCATAAATATTTATGCACCAAACAATGGTGCATCCATGTATGTCAATCAGATCCTTCTCAATTCCAGGAACCAAATAGAACAAAACACAATAATACTGGGGGACCTTAACACTCCTCTCTCACCATTGGACAGATCTTCCGAGCAAAAATTGAACAAAGAAACCACAGGACTCAATGACACAATCGCTAATTTAGACTTAACAGACATATATAGAATATTCCATCCATCAAAAAGTGAATACACTTTCTTCTCAGCAGCTCATGGATCCTTCTCTAAAATAGACCATATGTTATGCCACAAAGCTACTCTTAGCAAATACAAAAACATAGAGATACTACCTTGTATACTATCAGATCATAATGGAATGAAATTAGATATCAATGATAAAGTTAAAAACAGAAACTACTCCAAGACCTGGAGATTAAATAATATGCTATTGAATGATGCATGGATAACAGAAGACATTAGGGGGGAAATTAAAAGATTCTTAGAGGTCAACAAGAACAAAGATACAACATATCAGAATCTCTGGGATACTATGAAAGCAGTGCTAAGAGGAAAATTCATTGCATGGAGTGCATTCAATAAAAGAATGAAAAGTCAACAAATCAATCACCTCACATTACATCTCAAAGCCCTAGAAAAATAGGAACAGATCATCACCAAAAGTAGCAGAAGACAGGAAATAATCAAAATCAGAGCTGAAATCAATGAAACTGAAGCAAAAGAAACAATTCAAAAAACTGACA
>JAJEJO010000677.1:106190-177538 GCA_020662805.1 Glaucomys volans | reverse complement strand
ATATATTTTAGTTGTCAATGGATATTTATTTATATATCTATCTATTTATTTATTTGTGGTGCTGAAGATCAAACCCAGTGCCTCACACGTGTCAGGCAAGTGCTTTACCACTCAGCCAGAACTCAACCCAACTAATATTTATTAAGTTAATAAAGTTAATAATTAATAGTTATTATTTAACAAGGAATAAGAATCAAACTGCCACAGGCCAATCTGCTGTGCGTTGTCAGTGGAATGATGTTTGCAGAATTCTGATGGAAATGAGTTTTGAGTCCAATATTCTACACACAGTCAACCATTAAACAGATATGAAGGTTAAAATGACATTTACTACAAGAGAAACCACAGAAAGCATACATCTCTATGTTCCCCCTTTAAAAAAAAACTAATAAACTGAAAAAATTACAACAGACCTGATATATGAAAGAGTAGAGCCAGAGGTGGGGAGGCAACTCAGGAGGCTGAGGCAGGAGGATCATAAATTTCAGGATAGCCTCAGCAACTTAGCGAGGGCTTCAGCGAGAGCCTTAGTGAGATACTGTCTCAGAAAATAAAAAGAGCTGGGGATGTAGCTTAGTGGTGGAGTGCTCCTGAATTTAATCCCCAGTATCCATCCTCAAAAAAGCAACAAAGAATTATAAAATGCATGCAAATGATGAAAAGACCAACAAATTCTGATTGGCTGTTGATACTGAATTTTCAAAGATTAGTATAGAAAGGGATTTTTCTTTAATACATTGTTTTGAATGAAACTTTTGCAGTTTTTCTATTATCTTAGCAGGTGGCTGCTGTCCTCAGCAGGACACCTGTCTGGGCCCCTTCAGGGCAGTCTCTCTGCAGGGGTCAGACTGCAGTCCTGACTCCAATGATACAATCATAATGTGAAAGTTGAAGAGTTTCTATTACAAATCCTCAGACTAGACAGGTGACCAAATAGGGGCAGACACCAGTCTTCTGTGCTAGGCATCCAATAGCAACTGAGTGTTGCACACAGAAAAGGGCTTCCCCTAACTAAGGGTCATCTAGGGTGCAGTGTCCTAATTTGGCAGGGATACTTTCTACTGGGTATTTTAAACAATTCTGGTAGTTTGATGCAAAGCTGGGGTTAAACAGGATTCTGTGGAAGAACTTCTTACCTGTCTTGGTCAGCCTTTGCTCCTGCATCACTCCTAAGAGACATGCAAGGGTAAATAAAGATGACAAAGCAGCGCTGAAACTCTAGCTGCAGTTCTGGAGGCCTTCATTGAAATGGGAGGTGAGAAAGAGAAGGAAGCTTACAACCCACTGGCAGCCTCATTTTATGAAGGATGTGGTAGGAAGGTAGTTCTGATAAATATTAGTCAGTGCATTGATACTACAATACAAAAATCTTCTTATATGCTGGTCTAAATGTTAAGAGCAAGCACTGACAACCTAATATTAGGATGAAGTCTTTTCAAATTAGAGGATTATGAAAGAATAAAGAAAGGTGGTCAGATGAAAAAAAGACATTTATTAAATTTGAGCAGATCAAAATCATAGTACATAAAACAAGTAATATTCATTACTCAGTGGTGTTTTTTTTCTTTTCAGAACTTTTTTTTTTTTTTTTTGGTGGTACTGGGAATAGAACCCAGAAGCACTTTACCACTAAGTCAAATCCTCAACCCTTTATTTTAAAATAAGGTCTCTCTAGACTGGCCTCCAACTTGCCATTCTCCTGCCTCAGCTTCTCAAGTCACTGGGATTACAGACAGTTGCCACTGCACCTGGTGGAAAAGTCAACATTTTAAACATTAGGAACATTACCAGGTTTGTTACTGCAATCCATTTTATGAATAGATTAAAGAGGAAAAATATGATCACATCAACAAATGTTGAAACGTCATTTTCAAGAACGTTCTAATTCAATTTAATTTTAATTCAATGTCAAAATTTTTAAAAATAAAATAAAATTCAAGAGAGGGATCCTTTGGGCAGGGTTTGCGCCTCCATCTTTCTGGGAGGGAGCAGGAGACTGAGAGAGCCGTAGCAGCGGCTGAGAAACAGTTCTCTTCTCCAACATGTACAGAACCGAAGTGGGCTTGAAGGACCACCAGCAGCTCTACAAGCTGATTAGTCCACTGCTCTATGATGGCTATATCAGCATTGCTAATGGCATCATAAATGAAATCAAGCCTCAGTCTGTCTGTGCACCCTCAGAGCAGCTCCTGCATCTCATCAGACTAGGAACAGAAAACAGTGACACCGTAATTCAATATGCAATTGTTTGATCAGATACAGTTGCCCCTGGCACTAGGACTGACCTGAAGTTCAATGGAGATGTTCAGACAATGTCCAGAGGCTTCTGAATATGAAATGTGCTATGTCACATCGCATAAAGGACCATGCCATGTAGCTACCTATAGTAGAGATGGGCAGTTGATAGCTATTGGATCTGCTGATGCTTCCATAAAGATACTGGACACAGAAAGGATGTTGGCCAAAAATGTCATGCCAATAGAGGTCATAATGGATGAGCCTGCACAGCGGAACATGGAAAACCACCCAATCATTCAAACACTCTATGATCACTCTATGGATGAAGTCACATGTCTTGCTTTCCACCCAACAGAACATTTCCTGGCATCTGGTTCGAGGGATTATTCCCTTAAATTATTTGATTATTCCAAGCCATGTGCAAAAAGAGCCTTCAAATACATTCAGGAAGCTGAAATGTTGCACTCCATCTCTTTCCATCTTTCTGGACACTTTACACTTGGAACTCAGCACCCTACTCTTCACCTTTATGATATCAACACCTTTCAGTGTTTTGTCTCTTGCAATCCTCAAGATCAACACACCAGTGCTATATGTTGTTAATTACAATCCCAGTGCCAGTATGTGTGTAACTGGTACCAAGGACAGCTGCATCAAATTATGGGATGGTGTTTAAAATCTATGCATCACAACTTTTGAAAAAGCACATGATAGAGTGGATGTCTGTTCTGCCATTTTTTTCCAAAAATTCTAAATATATTCTCTCAAATGGAAAAGACTCTGTAGCGAAACTTTGGGAAATATCAACAGGATGAACACTGGTCAGATATACAGGCACAGTCTGAGTGGATGGCAGGTGCACCGGACACGGGCCATCTTTAACCACAAGGAGGACTATGTGTTGCTCCCTGAGGAAAGGATGATCAGCCTCTGCTGCTGGGACTCTAGGACAGCTGAGTGGAGGAACCTGCACTCCTTGGGGCACAATAACATTGAATGCTGCATCGTGCACTTACCTACCAACCCTGGGTTTATGATGTGCAGTGACGACTTCAGAGCATGGTTTTGGTCCCGGAGATCATCGACCAACTGAGCCACCTTCACTACTAGGGTTCTTGTCTTGAGAACTCTGCCCTTCTCCTCTGTGTCCTGTCATAACTCTGTAGTAAGTCATTGCACCATCTTTGACAGTTGTGCTGCCACCACTGTCTGCATCGTTCTTGGATTTGTACAAAAGAATCTCTTTTTATCTTGATGTAGAATCATGGTGGAAAAAGTTGGAAACATAGATCTCTACAGTTGCTCTACATTCACTGATTATTACAGTGTAACTTTCATCGATTTTGTAAATACAGGACTTGCCATTTCTTTGGAATCTCTTGATTGTTTGAAGAAGGACAAAATATTAAAGTGCTTTTTAGATTTCAAAAATAAAAATAAAAACAATAAAATTCATTGTCTATTTATGACTTTTTTAAAGCAGTGGACATGAATGGAGGAAACCATCCTCAACGTGAAAGATGCTATGAGGATAATAACAACAGCCCCTCAATGGCAAATCAAAACAGCAGCCCTTTCTGGGAGTTGTCCTTAGCAGGATTGCTTTCACCTTCCCTTCCTCACCCTTCACATTCCCTTCCTTTTTACCTGGTATTCTAAACTCTCAGGAGAGGCCTCACCTGAGTAGTGTAAACACTGAGAAGAGGCCTCACCTGAAAACTTTCTTTAGCTTCACAGAACTCAGATGGCCTTTGTAGCACCCTTCCTCAGTAACTAGGTGCAAGAGGTAGAAATCCTTTGTGCTAAGTCCCAGGGCCCTTCCCGATGAAGACCTGCCAGGTCTGCAGCCTCACTGCCTCCTCAGTCCCTGTGAAAACCCAGGAGTTCCGCTTACATTAAATAATGATAATGCACTAACTAAAACACCAATAACAGTAATAATAATGACATTGATAGAACTGAGATCAGTAGAGTAGAACAAGCAAATCAGGGAGAGGAAGAGAAGAAAAGGGAAGTTACTGGGCAATGAGACTGAGCAAACTATGTAATTATGATGTACATATATGGCATAATGACTCTCACTATTATGTACAATTACAATGCACCAATAATTTTTTTTAAATGAAAGGAGGCCAGGACAAAAAACAAAAGCAAAGCAAAACAAACAAAACCCAAATGAACCAAACCCCCTCTATCTTCTTCAGGGCTGGCCTTGAATAAACCCGATTCCTTCCTACAAACACTGTCTCTCAAATATTAGTACTGAGCATGCACAACCCAAAAATTAGAATCCAATAGCAAAAACACCAACAGCATCCTAAGACATCGGTCGTCAGTGTCTATATTATTCTGCAATTTACCTCATGGCACTAGATAAGGAATAGAAACAAAGAATAAAAATATTGAAAAGAAAGAAAAGAATACAAGTATTCATAGATGACATTGTTTATAAAAAAATTAAATCAAGTACAAAACTACTGGAAACGAATAAGAAAATACAGTAAGGTGATTGTGTATCATTCACAGCAGTCACAAAAACTTTTGAATTCCTAGAGGAAAATGCATCCAGAAATATGTGAGATCTATATGAATATCATATATTTCTAATGACCACACTTGAACAGGAAAATTAAGATATTTCGTTTTGGAGAGGGGAAGAGCCCTGAACGTCAGCCTTTGGGCAGCCTTAGTGAGCATACCAGAGAAGTAATCCTCTTTAAATTTAAGCTTTTAGTTAGGCTTCTTTCTTTGTGGATGTGGATTAACACTTTTACACACATCCTTCCCATATATAATCAAAGTTTAAAGAAGCTTTAACTTCTTAGTTCTAAGAATTGGATATGCTTAGGGATTTTCCTCCCTGAGAATCTAAGAAAGTCCAGATTTAATTAAATTTGTGTGAATTTATATTAAGGAGAAATAATCATAGCATTTTTCAGTTGTTAATCATAATCCAGAGGAAAAGTACTCCCTGGGCCAAGGATTAGCTCTGCCAGATTCAAGTCCTGCCTCTGTCACCAACTTGCTCAGAAGACTCAGAGAGGTTAATTCCCCTCTCCAGTCTTGAGTCATCTCTAGGGACACTTAGAGAGGACAGTATCATCAGGAGAAATTCATGTACTGCTGGAACATTTGTGGTCCTTACCAACATGGGTCCAGTTCTGACCTCTCTTCTAGGAGCTGAGGACCCACTCCCCCTGTCCCCCACCATTGTCACACAGTCTCTTTTGGCCATGTCATCACTCTCATACATTTTTTTTTTATTCTTCAGCACTGAGTTTGGACCCAGGTATGCGCTACCGCTGAGCTACATCACCAGCCCTTTTTTGTTTTTTTAGAGACAGGATCTTGCTAAGTTGCCCAGGCTGGTCTTGAACTTGTGATCCTCCTGCCCCAGTTTCCTGAGTTGCTGGGTTTATACACCTGGCCACAAGTATATTCTATTATGCGGCAGAGACTTGACTACATGTGGGTTGCCTAGGGCTCTTCCCAGGAAAGCCCGATGGGTAGTTTGTACTTTGCTGATGACAGGTGATATCACATAGAAAAAGTTAATGGAACCTCCTCCATGATGGTTTTAATTGCCTAGGACTCCAAGGACCATCCTAAACTGAAGAAAACGTTCTTGGTGCTCATCCTGCTGATGCACCTGTAGTCTTGCTGAGCAACGAAGTCCTCATCCTAGTGATCCTCCTTGACTCCTGCCTGTATACACCCATGCACTTCTTCTGGGAACCTTACCCTCCTGGACATCTGCTTCATCACCTCCTCAGACCCACTGGTCCTGGATAGCTTCCTGACTCCCAGGAAGCCATCTCTTTCTCAGTCTGTGCTGTGCAGATAGTGCTTTCCTTTGCCATGGCAGGAATAGTACGTGCTCTTGAACATGAGGGCATCACTACCTGCAAACTCTGCAGATACCCTGTGAATGTCCAAGAGGGTATAAACACTATAGTATCCCCTGAGCCTCCACAGCTCAGCACAAAAGAAATTGAGAAGCATTTTCCTACCTATGACCATGGACAAATTTCTTAATCTCTTTTGGCCTGTTTCTTCATATATAATAATACCTAACCATTTGATTTTACATCATTAGATAAGAATTAATAAGTGCTTTGTAAGGGGTAAGCACAGTAAAAATGTAAGATATGGTTAATAGTGTTATTTTAAATCTTCACTATGTGCCACGCAAACAAGGGCAAAACATATAAAACAGATGAGAGGTTCAAGGATGTCTGTGGATGGGTATAAGCAGATTTATGGCAAGTTATATTAAATTCTGAGAATATCAGAAGACATTTTAAAAGAAAATTTAGAAAGTCAGTTTTGAGAAGACATTTTGGAAAATTTTGCTTCAAGTGACATTAAGGTTTTTATATGTATTAATAAATTGCACATGATAATGATGCATATTTTTAAAATAAAATTTCACCTTCTTAAGTTTGCCATTAAGTTCCTGATTTCTATTTGTAGTAGAAACAATATTGCTACTGCAAGTACACAAGAGTGACATCTAGCGGTCCTTCAGACCAACTTCAGGCACTTTCAGAGCCAAGCTTCATGGTGGAAGAGCTTTCTTAGATCCCCTCGCTCAACCCCATCTACATAATGCATAGAACTCTTCAATATTCCTGACCTGCTTGCCTAGCATCTACTTGGACTTGTCCAGTGGCGGAAAATTCTAGCTGTTTCATAATTCTTCCTGGAATTATGCTAGCATACACTCTATCTAGGAGCTTCTATCCTCCAGTTCTAATTCAGCTTTGTACCTGAAAATGTTTATGAAATGTACCTAATCTCTTTCCTACTGATATATGAAGATAAAGCTCCTGGTTCCCCAAGTTTTTACCCTCCATCTCTAATAGCCCCAGCATTTCCACGTGTGCCAAAACCATCCAGCTTACCTGACTGACAGGTACCAAACTCTATCTCCAATATTATTTGTTTTATCGAAGCAATGGAAAGAATGCAATATTCCCGAAAATATCTTGGGAATAATAATGGTGATGCTAAACTAACCTTATTTCCCCAGGGCAGTCCAGATCTGTCTGGTGTAGAGGGATCTTTTGAGCAAGTCTGCCTTCTTGGGAGATTGTCCTCTGCTTTCTCTTTTCCTTGACTAATGGCAGTCATATCCTTTTATATTACAAATTACATTACAATAATGTAATTTTGAATCATAAATTACATTATTGTTTCCTCTAGGAATAAAGGCTTCCTTCATTCCTATTTTCTTTTGTTAAGAAAGGAAGTGGGCGAAACTACTCTCATACTTAATCACACATACTGGATCCATGATTTTTCAGGCTTTTATTCTAATGGCCAAATCTCCAATGGAATCTTTAAACCAAAATTCCAAATATAACATATATCTGCTTTGGTTGAAGCAGGGCAAACATGCTGGGGGGAAGGCATAATGGAGGTTTGGGGGCAGGAAGGGGAGTGGGGTTCCACCTGCTCAGTCATCCCTTCCTCCTCATCCTCCAGGGTCCCCAGTCCACAGGCACCACCAACCTCTAATCTGTTCCAAACCACTATTGCCAAGAAAATTATAAATTTCATAAGAACGTTTTGTTCCATGCTCAGAAATAAATTAAAAAATCTTAGAAAAACATTTATATTCTAAAAAGAAATAAATGGCCATTTAACAATTAAAGGGATAGACTTCCTAAAAACACAAATTAACTGGGAAGAAATTGAGAAATAGCAAGTTATCATCTTAAGACATTCCAAGCGCGAATGGTTTCACAGATGAATAATATTTAACATTCGGAGGGGGAAAATGTTTAATAGTGTTGAAATTATTTTAGGGCATACAAGAGGAAGAGTATTTATCAAGTATTTTAAATCAAGCCAGCACAGAATTGGCACTTAAATATGAAACACATAACAAAGAAGTACATAAGAGGGGAAAATGTAGAGATCCATCTCTTTTATATATGTGTATGTATGTTTGTATAAATATGTATATATACATATAAATGTATATGTGAAATAAATAAACATGTATAATAGAATTTAGCAACACATCAAAGGAATGATAAACCATATCCAAGTGGATTTTTTTAAATAGGAAGGTGAAACAATTTAAGGACATCTATTAGTATAATTAATTTACATTCAAGAGGGAAAAAGTGATCCTGTCAATAAATTCCTCAATGTTATCTGAAAAGATAAAAAAATCAATTTCTGAATTTTAAATCACTCTAAGAAAATGAGAATTGGTAGTTCTTTAATGAAATTAAATTTATGTTTCTAACAAAAAGTATGTATCATGCCTAATGGCCATAAAGTAGATATATATTACAATTTAACATTGTTCTCAATATACCAACCATTGGATTATAAAACAGAGAAAACAAGATGAAAATAAAAGAAGGTAAGGAATAATTTTATTATGATTGATTACTGATATACTAGTATATTTATATCCAGTCGAAACAGGAAAATTAATCAAAAAGCAATTAAAAAACAATGAGATTACATGAATGGTGTGAATCTACATTGTGCACAACCATAGAAATGAAAAGTTGTACCCCATTTGTGTACAGTGAATCAAAACGCAGTCTGTAAAAATAAAAATTTTTAAAAAGCAGTGAGAACTCAACTTCCTAGTTGCCTCTTAGATGCTTACTAAATTAATATGCAAAAATTAAGTTTTTCATACTAATAGTGACCAGGAGAAAATACAATCAGGAAAAAATAATCAGCAATGAAATGGGGGAGGGATATCTAAGAATAAAGTTAAGAATCTGTAGTACCTACATGAATAAAGACATAATCCTGTATTGAGATAACTCAAAGGAATGTTTTAACAAATCAAAGATATAATTTGGATAAGAATAATAATGTAAATTTCTCAATTCCTCTGAATTAATATAAAAAGTCAATGCCATCTCAATCACTGGAAATCTCATTTTTTCACACAGAAACATAGCTATATATAATATATAATGCAATAGCAAACGTGTTAAGACAATCAGAAAATTTTGAGAAAAGAACAAGAAGAGGAAACTAATCTGACTAAATATCAAAATGTACAAAACGTACAGTAATTTTTTAAAAAGTTTGGTACAGGTGGAGAAATAAATAGATCACTGAAACAGAATAAAGTTCAGAAATAGACCCAAATACATACAATTAGTTAATCTGGGATAAAATTAACGTGCTAAATACCAAGCTATTTTCTCTCAGCTTCAAAGCTACCCTTCTAAGGGCTGCTATGCGATGCTGGGCTGGACGCCCGGTTTTTAGTTTTCTAGTGTCACCCCGTAGACGCTGCCTACAGGGGGCGCTAGAGGGAGAAAGGGTCTTGGAGGAGGGAAGGGTCTTTCCTGTTTGCTTTCTGGGGAAGGTCCCAGCAATGCTTTCCACCCCAGCAGCGTAGGTTGGTGCCCACATCCTTTCCTGCATCGGTTTGGTTTCAGTGACCTCTCTTTTCGGAATTAGGGTTATTGCTCTGGGTCTCAGTTCCATAATATCCTTCCCAAACAGCAGTTTAGATTCCGCAGAGATAAAAAACTAAGATATAAAAAATTAAAATCTTAAAAGTTCTAGATGACAGGAAGGAATGAAAGAGGATTCTGGAAAAATAGCCACTTGTTCTGCAACATTCATGATGCTTCACCCAAACCGGACCCAGCTACTCAGTTCTCTGAAGCCAGGCAGCTGCTGAAGCTCAAACGGTGTGGGCAGCGGGGTGGCGCGGCCAGGGGCCCCAAGACGGCGGGCGCCGGTGCAGTTATTTTTCTCCTCTCTGCCAGAGGAGATAATGGTGAGACGTAGCACGCAGGCCCAGGTGAACTGGCACATTCTTCCTCCCGCAGAGGCTTCCACTGCCCAACATGACTTGGCTTTCTCCTTTAACAAAACAAACCCTTAGGTGGACTCTGGCTGGCAGAAGCATTCCTCCGCAGACCTGTTTCTTTAAAAGCCACCAAGTTTCGGAAATTCCTACGGCAACTTCGCGGAAGCACTAAAACTTTCAGGCCACACACACGCAGTGTCCCTCAAGTCTGGCTGAAAGAAAACAGGAGAGACTTGAGGTGTGAGGACCCTGGCAAAAAAGGCTGCGTGTGGCGGAGGTTCGCGGGCAGCCTCCCTGGCGATCACCACACCTTATGCGGACTCGCTGGCTGTCCTCTGCGTAAAATCCTGTAAAGAGAATTTGAGTTGCTGCCTCTTCCCGACCTGTCCCCTAAGCTACGTACCCCACATAATGACAGTTCAGTCAACACTTGTTGCCATTTTGGCTTTGAAAACATCCACTGCTTTTCACACAAGGCCTCCTTTTTTGTTCTTGTTTTTTGTTTTCCCCTTCAGTATAACAATGACCCGAGCTACAAGAAATAACATCTCCAGTTCATGATTTCAGGCAAAGATATATTCATGAGCTTATTTGTGGTTTCTAGTCAGAAAATAGTATATGGAACAAATGTGAATTGTTTGCGACATTGGGATGAATCCAAAACACCTTACCAAAGCAGAGGGATGCAGAGATCAGCAGTGCCTTCTGGGAAAGCTCAGTGGGCTTTGCACACATGCTACCTTTTCACCTGTTTTGACACACTCATGTATTATAGTTCATGTTTTTCCTTAAAAGCATTCCCTGTGATATGAACTTTTTTTTTTTTTTTTTGCGGTGCTGGGGATTGAACCCAGGGCCTTGTGCTTGCGAGGCAGGTACTCTACCCGCTGAGCTATATCCCCGGCCCCTGATATGATTTTTATTAGTAGTACTTGTTGAGTGCAAGGTGATCTTAATGGCCCAAAATGTTGACACATTGTTGAATAGTGCAGAAAGAATTCTGCAAATTCATCAAAGAACGAATCCATCAGAACCCTTTCCACCAACCGACTCACTATCAAGTCCTTCTTCCTCTTTGCTAAGTAAACTTTATTAAATTACCTTTTAGGTACAAACTCAATTTACTTTCTGATTATTGTTTTTTACAGAAACTTGTTTTCATTGTTCAATCTGTGTATTTTTCTAAACGCATTTGTTAGAATACTGTGGGTCAGAATGATACATAACATAAATTTTCAAAATAAATGTGATTTTTAAAAATTTTATGATTTTCTCCCCTGAGCAGTAAAGTTTTTGGGGAAAGAATGAACATCTTTACACAAAGGATGGGTGTAGTTTTTGGATTAGCAGTGCCGCCTACAGAGTAAAAATTAATTACATTGCTCCCTAAGGGGCTCAGGGAAATTATTCGGGGAAGGAACTGTAGCAGCTGGAGAATTTAAGTTCTTGGGACTCACTGGACCTGGAGCTGTCCCTTTTCCTTGCTGCAGACAGGAAGACAGCATTCTCAACATGCTGTGTTTGTGACTGGAGGGAGCAACATTTGGCCTTCACCAGTAAGGGGAAATGACCTTGAGACCTACATGAAGAGTGAAGTTCACATAACGGAAAGGGTGTGTGTCAGCAAAGATTAGGTCTAACTGAAAATAATAGCCTCACAGTAACATTTTAATAAGGCAGCAGCTTATTTCTGTCTCATGTACAGTTCTGGAGGGCACACAGTCCAGGATGGCCATAGGAGTTCTATTCCTTGGAGTCCTCAAGGTCTCACACTGTTTTCCAGCTCAGAGCTTCTTCCCGCCTCTGGTGCAGTCTTCACCTCATAGTACAATATGGCAGCCAGAGTTCTAGCTCCCATATCACAATCCCCTAGTAGAATGGAAAGAGTGACAAAGAGGAAGGGGAGCAAAGGCCATATGCCAGCTTTCCTTGGAGAAAGGTTTCTAGACGCTACCATGCTTTAGTTCTGCTTGTAACCCATTTGTCTTAGCTTGTTCAAATGGCCACAAGAGGTGTAGCTAACTGCAGGAGATACTGGGAAATATAGCTTTTCTGGTTGACTGTGTTTTTGGTCAGATTGAACTGCTATAACAAAATACCATAGGCTTAAACAACAGTTATTTCTCACAGTTCTGGAGGCTGGGAAGTCTAGGCTCAAAGTGCCAGTTTTCCATTCCTGGCAAGGGCTGTCTTCCTGGCTTGTAGACAGTGACCTTCTTGCTGTTGTGCTTCCATTGGCCTTCCTGGGTGGCTAAGTAGTGTGTTGTGGGTGGGGAGATCTCCTACTTCCCCTTCTTATAAGGGCACCAATCTTGTCACTAGGGGGCCACCCTCAGTGTCTAACCTTAACCTAATCACCTCTCAAAGGCCCCACCTCCAGAAACCATCACATTGGGGGTTAGGGGGTCAAAATATGAATCTAGGAGGAGCATAAACATTCAGCTCCCATAACACTCTCTGACCTGGTTAAAATTGAGGGTTGTTAGACTGTTGGAGAAGGTCAGACCGGATATTAGGAGTCAACCACAAAGTCCCTCTAATTCTAATGCTTCATTGTATTGTTTTTGATGTAAGAACTGCCACCTGTGGAAAGCCCCATTGCCTGTGGAACTTTAATCAGCTATATCAGGAGAAAATGAAAGTCAAGAAAATAGATATTTAAAATTTTTATCTCCATATGCATCTGTTTCCTAGCTTATCTCACAATATCCAGGACAACTTCTCAAACAACTGCTAGCTCATGATAAAACTTTGAACTATAGGCAGTAAACGTCAAGTTGAGAAAATGTGACATTACACATTTTTATTTCTTGTTTTGCTTTGCTTTTCTTTTGAGTGGAACATATTAACTATACAGAATGGTGGGTTTCAATTTGGCATATTTATACATACATTAAAAACATAATTTGATCAATTTCACTCCCCAATACATCCCTCCTCCTGATCCTCTTCCTCTACCCTAACAATCTCCCTTCTACTTTCACGGTGTCTTTTTTCCCTGTTTGTCCCCTCTAGCTTCCACATACGAAAGAAAACATACAATACTTTTCTCTCTGGTCTGATTTATTTCACTGAACATTATGATCTCGAGTTTCATCCATTTCCTGCAAATGACATAAGCTCATTCTTTATGGCTGAGCAAATGTGATGTAAATATATTTATATCACATTTTCTTTATCCATTCATCTGGTGATGGACCCCTAGGCTGATTCTATAACTTGGCTATTGTGAGTTGTGCTTTAATAGACATCATTATGAAATTATCTGAAAAGTATACTGACTTTAATCCTTTTGGATAAATACCAAGGTGTGGTATAGCTGGATCATATGATAGATGTATTTTTAGCTTTATGGGGAACCTCCAAACTGATTTCCATAGTTACTGTACCAATTTACAGTCTTACCAACAGTGTATGGAGTTCCTAATTACCAACATTTATTGTTATTTATATTCTCCATGATTGCCATTCTAACTGGAGTGAGAGGGAATCTTAGTGTAGCTTTGATTTGCATTTCCCTGATGGCTAAAGATGTTGAACAATTTTTTCACATATTGTTTTCTTGGTATTATTTCCTGAGCATACAGAGGAAGTCATTGCCTGTGCCTTTATGTTGGAATATTTTCTTCTAGCAAAGTTTCTGATTTAATTTCTAGGTCTTTGATCCTTTTTGAGTTGACTGTTGTGCAGGGTGAGAGATAGAGATCTAGTTTTATTTTTCTACATATGGATGTCTGGTTTTCTGAGTAGCCATTGTTAAAGAGGCTACCTTTTCTCCAATGCATGTTTTTGGTGTCTTTGTTAAGAATCAGATAACTGTAGCTGAATGGGTTTGTCTCTGTGTCATCTCTTCTGTTCCTTTGGTCTATGGGTATTGTCATGCCTCTGGCATTGCTCTTTTTGCTCAGGATTATTTTGGTTATTCTAGGTCTTTTGTCTTTCCATGTGAATTTTAGGATTGTTTTTTCTAGTTCTGTGAAGAAAGATCATTGGCATTTTGACAGGAATTGCAATGAATCTGTTGATCACTTTTTAGTAATATGGCCATTTTAACGATATTAATTCTGCCTATCCATGAATATGGGAGGTCTTTCTATGTTCTCAGTGTCTTCAGTTTCTTTCTTCAGTGTTCTATGATTTCCATTGTAGAGGTCTTTTACCTCCTTGGCTAGGCATTATGAAGTTCTTCATAATGTGACCAACATTCCTTGCCCTTATTTCTCACTTAGTACTAGTTTATTGTGTGCATCTAAAATAAAAAACAATACATTTAAATGTGGGACTGGATTTTTGGCCACTTCCAGATAACAGAAATATTTTCCATTATTTGAGACCTGCACCCAAAACATATGTAATAAGGTCTTTATTTTTATGTATCTCAGAGAGGTAAGATGTTTTATAATAGTTACCATAATATTAGGTCATCACAATTCTCTAGTACCAGCACATAGGCTTTCTAAGATCTTGGTGTGCCTTGCACCACATCAAACATGCTGCCAGATGATCTGTGGCCTTAAGACAAAGGCAGCAAGTTGGCTGCACCCTCTTGTGCAAGCTGGGGGTCAACAGCTATGACATACATATGTGTGTTCACATTTTCATTTGAGTCCAAAAGCAACCTAGCAGAGTTCACACATTGATTCCCCAAAGTCTCAACATGTAAGAAATTCCAGTGAGATAAATAGTGTACATGGAAGGGACATTTGACCAACACTCCATAGCCTAAATGACCACGACTCTCAAAAAACCACATACAATCAAGAATTGCTTATCTTCATAACTGCCAGTCCTTTCAAGTTTACCTCCTACAACCAATCAGCACACCCAAGGGCAAAGAAAAACTGTCTACAGGATTTTTTGAGTTTTTTTTTTTTTTGCTTGTTTGTTTATTTTTGGTGCTGGGGATTGAACCCAGGGTCTATGTGCGTATAAGGCAAGTACTCTACCAACTGAGCTATATCCCCACTCAGATTTTGTTTTCATATCACTTGACTTTTCCTTTGCCCAAGGAGACAATCTAAGCAAGCATTCTCTTCTCCATATATCATCTAATGTGTTCTAATGAAATGTATCTGAGTTATTCTCTGACTTTCTAATAATATTCCGCTAGTAATAGCTTAAAAACTATTTTGGAGCCAAATCAAATCCCCTACATCCAGAATTGCATCCCCTCAAATCCACAATTCTCACAAATAATCCTCAAAGTACACATTATTGCTCAACTGAATCTTCTGGTAGAAGATCTCAAGTTATAAGAGACTGCTGGGCCTGATGTTTTAAGTAACCCCACTTCACTAAATTCAACAGGCAAAGACACTGCGGGAAGAAAATGATTTTTGTTCCACTCACTATTATCTTGCATGAATGACTTGGGTTTTTTAATACTACTCCATCCACCTGGAACTGTCCTATACTGAGCTAGACAGTCACAAGTCTATGCAATCATGTGATGGTATAAACTGACAATATCCATTTGACCATACGAAGGACTGATAACATTTTGACTTATCCCACAGGTGTTGAATGTCTATTGTCATGGCCCACAGGCTTTGCTTCTATCCAGATTTAGTTTTAGAAGAATCTCGCTGGTCTCTCCCAAACCCTGACTTCTAAGAGAACACAAAGTTCTCACCAAAAATTTCAGGTGGTTTCACTTTCCTTCACTGTCACAGGGATACTTGAGGGCCCACCTCTGGTTCAGCAGGATGATCACAGGCTTTAATGTCCAAGTGCCAGGCCCTGGAAAGTGCTGGGCTGTCCAAAACTCTCTGGGTTTGGCCACAACTTCAGATCTGACCTGTGTCACCAAAGTGGGCATAAGACAGCAACCCTGGGTGGCTTGCATCTGGGCTAGATAACCCCATGACTCCGCGGACATTTACAGCATCCTTGCTGCTGGTTTTGGGTTTTTCAAAAACCACCCTGTATTGAGTACTGTTTTTCAGTTTTTTAATAGCCACAATTATTTTTGTTTAAATTACTTTAGGGAAATACCTTTATGGTAGTTGATAGGATTTTAAACTTAAACTGAGAGGAGGCCATGCCCCTGAATAGTATTTTGTTTTGTTTTGTTGATTTTTGTCTTCTTGGACCACCAGGATTTCAGATACTTAATGAGAAAGTTGCTTTATTTTCTGGCTAATATTTTCAGACAGGTTAAAGGAAAACCTTTAATTTTGTGAATTATTTACTCTGGAAACTGAAGCTGAGGAGGTTATTAGGTCTCCAAGTTGTCTCGTTTGTTAGTTTGTCGTAGCATTGAGACTTCTAACCCAAGTTTTGATTTTTTTAAAACTGTTGTTGTTCTTCTGATTAAAAATTTTTCAAACTCATTAAAAGAACTTTTTAAAAAATTATTTTATGTGGTGCTGGGGATCTGACTCAGTGCCTCACCTGTGCTAAGCAGGCATTCTACCACTGAGCTGCAATCCCAACCCCTAAAAGAATTTTTACTTGGTAGTCTCTCCTTCCCTTGAAATAGAAGGTCAAAGTCAGCAGTCCAGAGCATGGAGGCTGCCCTGCTCCACAAGGTGACCCGGGACCCAGTCCTTTGTTTTTACTCCACTCCTCTCAGGTGTTATCCTAATTCCAATGATCAAAGCTGTTTTGCCACTTTATTTCAAATATTCCAATCCAAAGAAAGGGGAACGAAGAGTAAGTAGTTTTGTTTTGTTTTGTTTTGTTTCTGAAGGACTTGAACTGGAAGTTGAACACATTTCCACAAACATCACATGGGCCAGAACGAGATGCAAAGGTTTGTGGGAAACTTTGTGTCTTGTTAGGAATCTGCATGCTCAGCTAAAATTGATCAGTTTCTATTAGAGAAGGGAGGAAATGAAAATGGGCATAGAAAGATTAGTGGCCTCTGCCACAATAATATTTGTCTCATGGATGATTGCTATATGGTGTCTGGTGGTTAACTGGGGGATGGAGAATTCTTGGGAGAAGGGACAGTTTGAGGAGAATTGATTACTTTGTGTGGGGTTTAATCTGGAACCAGATTAAAACGGAGTTAATCTGGTTTAGGGCTGTTTACTCTTTTTCTTTTTTTTCCTTTCTTCCCCCCCCCCCCCTTCTTTTTTTTTTTTTTTTTTTTTTTTTTCCTTTATTAGGGCTGTTTACTCTTGGGGGAGGGAACACAGTTGAGTCTTGAGCCTGGATTGAAGGCGATTATATTAGGTGAAGTTGATTGCATCATATGATTACATAAGAATTTTGAAGATTGATAATTCTGGTTTAATATTAAAACACAACAAAAAGTGTTCACCTGTAAATTTGGTCATTTTGAGAAGTGGTCTTTTTTGGTTTGCCAAATAACAAATCTTCTAAGTAGAAATTGTTTATACTTTTAGGGTTTTTTTTTTTTAATTTAAAGTATTCAATTCTTTCCACTGCCCTTTTTTGTACAATGTACTTCAATGTCAATATTCATTCCATTTGAGTTCCATTTGGTCACCTCCTGAAAACCTAGCCACAGGTATTCAGAGGCACCAAAGAAGTAAATCTAACTCTAAGTAAAATCTAGTAGCTTGCCAATATTTTCACCAGTTAGGAATTATAGGAATTTAGCCATAGAATTTGAAAATAAATTGAAGTCTCTTTTTAGCCATTTTTTGTTTTTAGTAGAGACCAAGATCCCATTCATTGCAAAACATTTTCATAGGCATGAATGCCTGTATTTGATCCAGGAATAATAAATGATCGACTGTTACCCAGCAGCAGGGTGGGGTGGGATTCCTGGCACTTTTTTTTTTTTTTTAAAGTAAAGGAAAAAACAACTGAGCAGGAATTCGCCTTTCAACAGCTTTTTATGGAAAAGCAGATTGAGAGTAGGTTGTTGTGTTTTTCTAATCCCTTATTACAATAATTACCAATATGATTGCACAAAACCAATGGAAATGCTGTTTTAAGTCAACATAAGCTAGCAGACTTAGATGCTGCCTTGTTATCAATTAACAAGGCATCTTTAGTTTGTTAACATTTTTATCTTCAAGGAGTCTGAATTTGAATGTTTTCTTTTTAAATATAAATATTTACTTTTGCTAAAGCTAAGCTGAAATTCTTGAGCGTTGACTTGAATATACACAGAAAAGATCAGTTCTGTTGGAGGTAGCTGCAAAATCCTCTGTGGGAATTTACAAATAGCAAATGTATTATAAATCATTACATTTCATTGTGCAAGTTTTTGCTACATAGAATGAAATTTAAGATTGTTTTTAAGCAACATCTTAATGCCAGGTATTATGAAAGAAGTTTGTCTCATTTAAGAGTGCTTTAAACTAACAATTTTCAAACTTTTTGTTCAGCAGATTAGCAAAAATTAAGACTAATAATATCTAATATCTAATATATATATCTAATATCTAATAATAATATCTCTCTAATATATGTAGAGGGAAATAAATTCTCTTCTATTTGGTTCTATATAAACCAGGCTGTGTTTCGTTGTTGTGAATTTTTTGTTTTGCTTTGTTTTACAATATTGAACCCAGAGCCTTGTACATGCTAGGAAAGCTCCCTACCGCTGAGCTATATCCCCATCCCTTTTTATTTTTTTGAGATAGGGGCTTACTAAGTCACCCATGCTGGTCACAAACTTATAATACTCCTGTCTCAGTTTCCCAAGTAGCGGGTCATTTTTTAAAATAAAATTCTATAATATGAGGTACACATATGGAGCAAACAAACCAAATGAAGAAAAGAAAATTCAACTGTCTTCTACAAAAGAAAACTAAGGGGCCCAAGGGCCAAAGACTTCAGCTTCACAAGTGGAATCTCCATATACTTAATGTGGATGGCCAGATTCAGTAATTAGGACAGGATGCCCAATTAAATTTGAATTTCAGATAAATGAATACTTAAAATGTTGGGCATCCTGTGTTTTATCTGACAGCCCTAGTTTAATATAAAACAATAGTAACAAGAAAGGACAGTTTCACCCAAGACTGTTGCTAAAACTCCTGCCCTGAACCTCTTCTTTGATGTTACCCTTACCCAGGATATGGGTTTCTAACCTTTTGTCACAGGACTTCGCCAACTAATCCTTTTATCTTTTCCTTATCCTTGAATCTGTCTTACAGTGTCTGCAATATTTCTCATTTGCTTTCTTTTTCATTTTCAAGTTGCAGTTATCAGTTCCAATTAATAAAAAACATTCAAAAAAACTTTCTTATCCTCTCAAAACTAGGAATTACTAGATTGTTCTGGGGAAAGGTGTAAGAGGCCAAATCCAGAACAGAAAGCTAAATCTTTGGAGGCGCTCAACCACAAAGGAACAATTATTTCATTATTCTTGTTGCTTTTACAGGTAAGCAAAGAGCCTAGAACAGTCAGGCAAAGAAAAGATTCTTTTAAATCCAGGACGTTTTTTTTGGAGCCCAATTAGTTCACATCCTATTTATCTTGGTTTAGAATCACCCACCTCTACCATCATCAGATCTCTGAAAATTTAAAATGGTCCATTACAAATATAAGAAATACAACCAAACAAAAAGTTACCTGGAAATTGGGACAGTGACTTGATAGTTGATTATTCTAAGAAATCATTATTAAGTGTTTTGGGTGGTAAAAATGGTATTGTGGTTATGCTCTCTATAAGAGCCTTTATCAGGGATTGGGGATGTAGCTCAGTGGTCAAATACTTGCCTAGCAAGTGTGAGGTTCTGGGTTTGATATCCAGCACTGAAAAAAAAAAAAAAAAAAAAAAAAAAAAAAAGCTCTTATTTTTAGATACATCCTGAAATATGTGTTGAAGGTGAATATTGAGTACCCATGAGCACAGTATAAGTTTAGAAGTATCTTTCAAATTTCCAATAATAAGAATAAAATAGAAATTATTATATACGTACAATGGAATGTTATTCAGTCTTAAAAAGAAGAAAATTCTGATACTTGCTACAACACTAACAAGCCTTGCAGATATTATGCGAAGTGAAATAAGCCAATTACAAAAGGACAAATGCTATATGATTCCACTTATATGAGGTACAGAGAATATTCAAATTCAGAGACAGAAAGGAGAATGGTGGGTTGCCAGGGGCTGGAGAGGGAGCAATGGGAAATCAGTGTTTAATTGGTGCAGAGTTTCAGTTGGGAAGATGAGAAAAGTTCTAGAGATGGTAGTGCTGATGGTTGCACAACAATGTGAATGTGTCACTACAAAATGCTTAAAAATGCAGCCTGGGGATGTGGCTCAGTGGTAGAGTACTTGCCTAGCATGTGCAGACCCTGAGTTTGATTCCCAGCACTGCAAAAAGAAAAGAAAATTAAAATGCCAATGTTGTGTTATGTACACTTAGTTTTATAAACAAAACACCCCACTGTCAAATGGACAGAATAAATAAAAAAGAAAAATAGCAATCAAATTTGAATACAGGGGATTAGAAACTAAATTTTATTTTTAAAAATGAATAATATTCTTTTGAAGACAAAAGCTATCTTTCTGGGCTGGGGCTATAGCTCAGTTGGTAGAGTGCTTGTCTCACAAGTACAAGGCCCTGGGTTCAATCCCCAGCACTGCAAAGAAACAAACAAACAAAAAAAACCTATCTTGCCTCTTGGCCTTTTCCCTTGTGGCAAATTTGAATTTCCTTTTAAATGGGTTTTATCTTTGAATTTACTGGACAAGAAGAAAATATAAATAAATAAATAAATAAATAAATAAATAAATTTATAATATGATCATAGAAAACACAGTAAATATTCTCATTACACAACTTTTACCTGAGCTGATCTAGTGTGACAATTTCTATAAGCCTGTGTCCTCACTGTCCCTAAGAACCAGATCACAAAAATCAACTATGATCAAATGGAGCTGAAATCCCTGCCCTGGGCACTGAGCACTTCCACAGCACATCCTGGCTGCGTTTTCAACCCCATCCTGCAACCTGGGGAGCAGTGCACATACAGCTGGTCCTCCACATCTATTGATTTCCCATCTGCAGATTGAATCAAATTTTGATAGAAAATGTTCCTCCAAAACACACCTGTTCTGAACACATTCAGATTTTTTCATATCATTATTCCCCAAACAGTACCGTGTAATGACTATTTACATAGCATTTGCTCTGTGTGAGGTATTATATGTCATCTAGAGATGGTTTAAAGTATATAGAAGGATGTATATAGCTTATATGCAAATACTATACCAGTTTATAGAAGGAACTTGAGCATTTGCCAATTTCTGTGTCCTCAGGGGTCCTGGGACCAATTCCCTGTGTATACCAAGGGACAACTGTAATTCCAGCCCCTCAAACCAAATTCCACTTTCCCAGGGGAAAAGAAAAATTGAGAAAAGATGAAATGATAAAGCACTCACCTTTTAGCAAGAAAGTCCCATTGTAATCTAGGCTCCCAGTGTCAAGTTTGTTCACAAAGATTAAGCACCTCACATTTGCATTCTGTTTTTAATTTCCTTTTGCCTTAAAAGATAACTGACAATACTCAGTTATTTCTAAAATGTCAAACCCCATGGAAATAATCCAAGTCTTGCAGTGTTCCCTATATACCCAGCTACTATGTGTACCTCAAAGCCAAAGTAAGCACCATGGGTTAAGTCCTCTGCCCTGGGCCTACCTCAGAGAACCTGTCCTTTTACAGTGACCTGCCTAAACTGAGGGTCAGCCCTGTTTGTATTTGCATATCTAAAGCAAAATAGCCTCAAGTTTGAGCAACACACAGCAGTAAATGTAGCAGGCAAGGCTATGCCAAGAGGAAAAGGTGGACATTGAAGAAATAACTCTAAGAGCCATGAGTGTCATCAGGGAGAAATGCAGAATGTTTAGAAACCTGGGATAGGCTGCATAACCCAACCTGGGGCACTGATGG
The DNA here is from genome assembly GCA_020662805.1 of Glaucomys volans. Taxonomy (NCBI): domain Eukaryota; kingdom Metazoa; phylum Chordata; class Mammalia; order Rodentia; family Sciuridae; genus Glaucomys; species Glaucomys volans. Next base: position 155,667 of record JAJEJO010000677.1, on the reverse strand, counting down.
TCAGAGAAGACTCTTCTGACAAGAAACAGGCTGAGGGGACCAAAGTTACAGCTCATCCTGGAAAATAACCTTCCAATGGACCACCCTGACTCAGGCGGTATATCCAAACAGGACAGAGGTTTCAGGGGGGTGGTGGGAAGACCGTCCCCTGCCCTGGATGGGCTGGGAAGAGGTTGAGTTGCATAGCCATAGACATTAATGATAAAATTTTACACATAGTATTTATTATGCAGTATGTTAGAAGGAGTCATTATCTTTTACAGAAACATTTTTGTGGGTGTAATATAATATAGATGGGACAGTGATACGGTGTCTGGGACTTGAAAAAGAGTTCAGGCTTTGGAGATAAACAGGTCAAGCACCTGTGAGACATTGGGATTTAACACAGTGTGAAGTGGGCACTTCACACTCCACAGTTTGAATTGCTTCTGCCATCAGCCCTTTTTGCTGGCATAATTGCTCCGTCTCCTCACCAACCCCAAGAGGGAGTCAGCCTGGGCTTTCTACCCACTTTCTGCAGATGAGAAACACAAGACTCAGAAAGAACTGAGTTCCCTGTGCAGAGAGGGTGAGGGCAGTATGCAGGACCCTAGATCCAAATTCTGACCATTTGATTCCCAGGTCAAAGTTAATTCTTCCCATTTCGTTTTCATCACTTCCATCCAAATGAAGACCTGCATCCTGTCCACCTCTTCAACTTCATCAACCCACACTCGCCCCTCCTCTCTTCCCCTTCAGCCACAACAACATCCTTACTGGTTCTCAAACACCCAAGCTCCTTCCTGCCTGCCACAAGCTTGGAATGTGCTTCCTCCAGATCTGTACTACTCTGCTGTTCTCCCTTCGCTTGGGTCCCTGCATGAAAAGCACTTTCTCCCATACCTGAGATGACCCCTCCTGCTACTTTGCCTCCCCTTACCTCTTCAGTCTCCCCCAAACACTCATTACCACCTGATAAATAATAATGTCTTTGTTTGTTGTTGACTGTCTGCACTAGAACGTACACTCACTGAAGGAAGAGGCTGCATCTGTCATGTTTCATTCCTAAAACAAAGTGCCTGGCAGAGAACGCAGTGCAGTGCTTACCACATAGTAGAGCTCAACATTTTTTGAATGAATGAATGAGGTGTAGAAAGCCTTCATTAGAACGATGTGCATTAGATTCTCTTTGGCTCTTACGGAGTTCAACCAAAAAGAAGTCATTCTCTAAAACTTCAACTATCATTGAGGGGAAGTAAATTCTATAGGTCTTGTAAAGCTAATGCCTCTAGACAAAAGGAAATTATTATATTAATGGGACATCAGGTTAGATGCTGTATGCTCTGTAAAAATAGAACATAGTCCCTGATCACACAGATGAAGACATAAGTGAGGGAGAGGTTCACAGAGGCTTGGGGCAAAAGAAGCAATTGTTAAGTACATAAATTTTTGAGATCATTGGAGGCTTCGAGAGAGCATTTAGGCAGACATTCATTCCAATATTAAAAATGTAACTTTGAAAAATAGTTTTATTTTAAAATGTTAATGAAATTTTTATCAAAAAAGTAAATATATATGGGTAAAATCAATACTTTGTCAATAAGGTTTAATTTACTATAAGCAAGTGGACCATATTTCTGGTTTCTGTCATTTGCATTGTGAAATTGTCCACATGCTATAAGTACACAAGAATGGCATCTAGTGGACACTTGAATAAACTACAGATCCTTCAAAGGTCAATTCAGAGAGACAACCAAAGTGTCATTTGTTCCCATATTTTTAACAGCCAACATTACTTTTTTAGAAATGGAGATTTATGTAGTGTTGTCAGGGTTTACTTTTTGTCACTAAAGCATTAAACAATAACTAATACCACCCACTATCTAACAAAAAATAATGTTCTAATAGTCCCTAAAATAGAAAGAACATAATCTCAGATTAAAAGGAAAAGTACTCCAAATTGCAAATATTAAGCTTTATTTTTAAAAATGTACCATGTTGCCTATTTGATCCTCATTTGAAAAATGAGTTCTGGAAAACATTATGGCCAGGTACTGATACATGGACTGGTATTTGGGATCTGCTGCTCAGTTGAAGAGTTCCTTTTACAACACACCCTGCATAAATACCCCCGGCAATGGAGCGGTGCTATCAAAAAGATGCTCTAGGTGGGCATAGTGGCACACGCCTATGGTCACAGCACTCCAGAGGGTCCCTTGAACTCCAGAGTTTGAGACCAGTGCCAGCATGGACAGCATGGTAAGACCCTGTCACAAAAAAAAAAAAAAGAAAAAAAAAAGAAAAGAAAAAAAGAAAAAAGTAGCTATAACTTCTAGACCTCATGGTAGGAGGTTCCTGTTTAATTTAGGGTAAAATTGGCAGACTCCACCACCTCTTGGTCCTGATTTTGGGTTAGGACCTAACCTCTTTTTTATTTGGATGTGTGATAGCAGCTTTCAGAACTAAACTCCACTTCCCATAGTCTCTTCCCTAGACTGAATTCCCCCACTTTCTTCAGCTATTATTTAATTGGTGGGGCTACCAGGCACATGCCATGTCTTCTAGAGATCTGATTGCTACAAAATAAAAATCAACATTTGTGAAAAGACCCTGTGAAGGGTAAATCTGAACTTCTTTCCCTAGGCTAACCAACTCAGAGCCACGTGGAAGCTTACTTATTTTTGGCTGACAGGAACTCAGGCACCCTCAGAGCCACAGTCTCTTATGTCACAGATGACAGATGACATCCTTACTTCCAGACACAGTTCCCTCTCCCACACCTCCTTAATCTCTGGGCCTAGAGTTGCCAAGGTCTTCCATTGGTCATGCTCCATTACTGACTTTTCAGATTTTTGTTGGTTGGGGATGCAGCCCAGGGGCAAAACTGGGGTCCTGGGTTCAATCCCCAACACCAAAACAAAAGAAAGCAAGCATTCTTGCTAGTGGTATTTGCTTTGGATACCATTTGTTGAAAGACAAAATTAAAACAAATTTTGTCAAAGTTCTAATAACTTAGTTCTAATAACTGGTAACACCTCATTCTATAAAACAGAGTAATTGTTATAATGAACTGAGCAGAGGAGTTTGGCTGTGTAGACAGACAGTGCTGAGGAAAGAAGAAACAGGGAACAAAACCGAGACTGGTGATTTTAAAGTTACTTTCCCTTTGGGGTTAAAACAGAGGGGACCATTCTTTATTATGCTGATTTGGGTTAACTAGAATCTCCTAGTTTGTTTTTGTTTTTGTTGTTGCTTTGACTAGTTTGAAAGTTCAGTTTGATCACTTAGCACCAATGACTCCAATGGTTTATCTGTTCTATTGAGGCATTATGCAGGAAGTTAGTCTAAAACAATGGCCTCTCATGTACGTTAGCAGAACAAAACACATTAGTATAATGTATTTTAGTATAGTGTTTTAGTATTAGTATAATGTTTAATTCAATTTAGCTGTGAGTGAAAGAAAATTCATCTCAACAGTGGTTTAAATAAGATAATTTATTTTTAGGCAGTCTAGGGCCACTGTTGTCAGGAACCCAGGCTCCGGGTCTTATTGATGCCCCAAACATAGTTTCCATTTCTAAGGTCACTTTGTGGTCCAGTGAGACTTCCATAGCTTCAACCACTGCATCTACAATCTTGCCAGATGGAAGAAGGAAAGGCAAAGAACAGTGCTCCCCCTCTATTTATTGCGTTTCCCAGAAGCTGCACTTCACTTCTGTTGGCCATTCCTAGCTCCAAGGGAGACTGTGTCATCATCTTCATCATTACTGTTGTTTTCAATAAGGGGAAGAAGAACTAAGGCTGAGAAGCAACTAGCTACATGTGCTCCCTGTGAAGTGCAGTGAGACAAGGTCATGTGATCACCGGTCTGACCCTGGTGATCAGTCTCTCTGAAAATTCACTAAACTTAACATCAAAGTGTATAGGTTCCATGCTTAAAATTCCCCAAAACTAAATTAATGAAAATGACCCATGGGCAATATTGGGATCCATGATAATGATTCAGTGGGATCATGTGCATTCAATAAATGGGTTTAATTTGGTCTCTGGATTTGTATTTCTATGTAGGAGTTCCTTCCCAGCACTTCTCAGAAATGTTATTGTTATGGGGCGCAACTTAATAACAGACCTATCACCACTGAGAAGTCCAAATTTGAGAGTCTTTATTAAGCCGGCCGGCTGACTGTCTCACACAATGGCCCCAAAAATGGCTATTGATAGATAGCCCCGACCATAGGGTTGCAGGGGTTCTTATACCAAAACTTATATCAGTGTCTGTTGCTGTGATTCGAAATTACAAACTTACATCATGAAATCATTAGCAGAGGGGGAAGTGGGTCAAAATGATCCTTACCTAGGTACAAACTAAAGTATGGTTACTAATGGTTACCAACATAGGAATCAAAAGAGAACAATTTTTCATCATGTAAGAATCACCATTTTGCATTGTTAAACATGTCATGCTAAGTGACTGATGATGGGTCCAGAGGCGGGGTGTTCCCATGGGAGAAGCTAAGCAATTGTTGATAGGTACAGAGGTGGGGCATTCCCATGGGAGAAGCTCATTTCCTACATAACATGGAGTCTCAGAGCAAAATGGAGTCTGTTTAGCCATTGCCCATATAGCCTGGCCCGGAACATTTCTATGGAGCCAAATCTGTCAGCCCATCACATTATGTTTTCCCAGATCCCAAATCATGAGAAAAATAGAAACCTGGGAAGAGAGTTCTATGAGAATTAAAGCTTCACAATCAACACAGAGATGTTCTGAGTTCAAAGAAATCCACTGATACCAAATCAAAATAGAAAACACTGAGGAATTCATCTCAAAAGGTGAGTGATGGTCCCAAAGGGAACAGATAGGTGAAGGAGAAAAGAGGTCATCCTAGGAACAACCAGTGCCCTGAACCTGCAGGGGTGCTGGGGTTGCCTCACATGGGCTCAGGGAGGGCCCGGCTGGCAATCTCTTCCTAACTCTCAGTGACATCACATTGGTGGCCTGCAGTTGACCCTAGAGGGAGGATTGATACCTGCCCTTGAATTTGAGAATTTGAGAAAAGCTACAAATCAGAGGGTTGTTATTTTGTTGTTGTTGTTTTGGGGTTTTTTCCCCCAGAAAAGTTGGCTTCCCAGTGCACACTGGTTATGAGAGTGTGCCTGTGGCCTGGTCTGCTTCTAACTGTCAGTCATTCTTGCAAATAAAATTAGTGTTAGTAAGTTTATATACACAGAATATTTACACAAATCCTGTGAGTGTTATCAGAAAGAATTTATTTAGAAGCAAAGTAAGTCCTTAAATTGACGATTTCAACAGTGATTCTGCTAACCTTGCTAGGAGATCTGAACATGAACAGTACTTGAAAGCTTACTAATAACGATCATGGCATTTCCAAGAGTTTGAATATTCACTGTAGGCCAGTTCTTTGTAGATACTTTAACAGAAGAGATGCAAAAGAAGATATGACTGTCATTGTAGAACATTCAAACATGAATCAGGAACTGCTCCAAAATTTGAATCAGTAAGATCAATATTGATTTCAACAGTATAATTAAGGTTAGGGTAAGCAAATAAAAAAATGTTCATCATTAAAAAAGAAAATAAGCTTCTGTGAAATAAAATGTGCCCGAAGGCCTAATTCAAAGATGCCTGGGTCACATTTTTAATAATTCATTCAACATCAATGAAAAATGAGTTTTCTATGTCTGGAATATTTGTCACAAAGCAAAAATGAAGACTTTAATGGAGCAATTAAATCTTTGTGTTTTAAAAATTTGTTTTTTTTTATTTTTAAAGTGTTTTTCTTTTCCCTGCAGTATTGGGAATTGAACCCAGTGTCATTTTACCACTGAGCTACATCCCCAGTTCTTTTTATTTTTTATTTTAAGACAGGATCTTACTAAGTTGCCTCAGCTGGCTGTAAACTTGTGATCCTCCTGTCTCAGCCTCCCAAGTTGCTAAGATTACTGAACATGTACCACTGAGCCTGGTTTAAAATTTTATTTTATTTTATTTTATTTTATTTTATTTTATTATTTTATTTTATACCAGGGATTGAACCCAAGGGTGCTTAATCACTGAACCACATCCCCAACTCTTTATTTACTTATTTATTGATATCAGAGAGTGAACCTAGGAATACTTAAACACTGAGCTGCATCCCCAACCATTTTTACTTTTTATTTTGAGACAAGGTCTTGCTAAGTTGCTTAGGGCCTCACTAAATTACTGCATCTGGTTTTTGAACTTGCCATTCTTATGCCTCAGCCTCCTGGGTTTTTGGGATTACACATGTGTGTCACCATAACCAGCTTAAAATATTATCTTTTAAATATTAAATATCTATGCTATTTTTCAATGTTTAAGTGATGTTTATTTTGGCATTTATTTCATGTTAAGTTCCCTTCTTTCTACCAATTTCTATTTCCAGCATCTATAGCCGGTTGATATAATTTTTAGATATTGTTAAAATAATCTTATCATACTATATTGGTTCATCATAGTAATAAGCCATAAAACCATATTTTTATGGAAAATCTTCTGAAACTTTTAGCATCATCTTATGCCAGAAAATTAGTTTGCTGTTTTTTTATTGTGGTCATTCATTCTTATTTATGATAAATATGGGACCTAGCCTGGTCCCAGTGACTGGAGGTTGAGGCAGGAAGATCACAACTTCAAGGCCAGCGTCAGCAACTTAGTGAGATCCTGTCTCAAAATAAAACCAAAAAGAGCTGGGGATGTAGCTCAGTGACAGAGTGCCCTTGGATTCAATCCCTAGTACCAAGAAAAAAAGAGAAAAATATATATGGGACAAATTATGATTTCAGAAATGCCTGGGAATTCCTGCAAATTTCAGTGTCTCATTTTCAAATATTGAATACTGATATCAGTTGGAATTTTGGAGACATTCTTCTGGGTCATTGGTCTTCAAACATTTTTAAACAGCTGATCCCTTTTTATTAAAAAAAAATCTTTGGAAACAAGGACTATTGAGTGATTTGGGATGGGGAACTGCTCACTTTCAAGCCTTTAAGTTTTGGTTTCCTCATCTGTAAACTGTGATCAATACAGCCTGCTTGACCAGGCTGTGTTGTGGGGGGCAATGGAGAGAGGCTTGCAGGAAATCCTGCAAACCAGGGTCACCTGGAAGGCCATCACATGCCAGGCAGATGTCAGTGTCACTATTCCAAGGGTCTGCGCTGACTTCCAGAGGTACAGAAGGTCCTGCCCTTAGGGGGTTTGCAGTCCTGTTGGAGAGAGAGGACATTTACTGGAAGCAACTCTTGTGCTATGGTGTGAATCTGAAGGGTCCCCTAAAGTCTAGTGTGGCCAGCCTGTGGTGCTGTTGGTGGTAGAAGTTTTAGGAGTTGGATCCTAGTGGAAGGAAATTAGGTCTTTGGGAGTGTGCCCTTGAAGGGGATGTTGGGGCTACAACCCCTTCCTCTCTCTTTTTTGCTCCCTGGCCACCATGATGTGAGCTGTTCCTTTGCCATGGGCTCCTACCATGATATGCTGTGCTCCCACAGGCCCAAAGCAACAGGAGTAAGTGACTGAAGCCTCTGAAGTATGGACTGAAGCCTCTGAAACTGTGAACTAAAAGCAACTTTATTCCTTTTAAGTTGTTTGTCTCAGATTTGTTGTCACATCAATGGAAAGCTGACCAAAACACCTTGTAATGTGAGCCAGATGAACAGAGTTGGAACTAGAAGACTGGCCTACAACAGTGCATTCTGGCTGTTCTCCTTGGACCGACACTCCGCCAGTATCTGTCTCTTTTAATGGATGGGCTTCCAAATTCAAACGAGACCTTGGATTAGAGTGCAGTGGTTTTATAACTAGTCTGCATCAGGCAGTAAATCTGAAAATTTTACCCCCTCCTGTGAGAGTTACAGCTTACAAAAATGGGAGTATAAATTATGAAAAGATTCAAAGGTCACTGAAATAGGGACTAGAAAGTTAAATTTTCATCTGGAAATGCCATAAAATACAGAGGAACATGCTCATTCCCCTCTCAGTATGTGAGCGATTGCATCTGTAAAACACCACGAGGCCTTGAATGAGTCAACTTTTCTGCTCAGAGGATTCATAGTGCCTCATGTCCCAGATGAGTCTACAAGGAAAAGAACTCCAATTTGTCCGCCTGTGTCCTGAGTATACTTGCTAGGTGGTGCTCTGGTATCCCTCAGTCAAGGAAGTCCTTTGTGCAAATAACAACTGTTTGTCTGGGAGTGGTAATAGTCAAGCTTGCATTCTTAACCTTTGTGCCATCATTTGAAAAGTACTATTGCATGTGATAAAAAGTAACACATGCTTGTTCCAATAAAGTCAAAGAGTACAGAAAGATGTAAAGTTCAAATAAGTACCCTCCTCCCTCCAGAGCTGTCTGCCCTGAGGTCATCACTTCCTTCTGGACATCTGTGTCCATATAAACACATATATACACAGGTTTAGTATGGGAATTATTTTTTCTAACTTTTGTTCTGTTAGAGAGAAGTAATGTTAATTTGCTCTCTTTTTTTCCTTTATGAAACCATTCTATAACTTGCTTTTTCCCCTATTTATCTACTGATAGTGAGCAGTTCACCAGACCAGCACATTTTTTAAATGACTACCTATTGTCCCACATTATAGATGTGCTATTACTTGTCCATATATCTCTCTATTGATGGGTACTTTGGTCCTTATAATGTTTTGCTGTTATAAATAATACTACATGGGAAGACCCAAGATGGAGGACTACAGGGAGGCTGCATTCCTTGTCACTCCATAACTTGGGAGTCAAGCAGAATCACTGTGTATCGATCCTCTGTTGTTTACCCTCAGTTGTCCACTTCGATTGACCACCGTCTGCCAGCATATCACCTGCCTTTTGAGTGCAGATGGCTCACTGACCACTGCCTATCATCTGCCATTTGCCCATTTTCCCACCTCCTGCCTGCCCATTGCCACCTTTCACCTACCCATCATCTACCACCCAATGTCCACCCACCAATCATCTGTGTTAGCCTACAGACCACCCACAGACTGCCAGCAGATTGCCTGCTGCCCACTGTTGCCTGGAAGTCCACTGTCACAGTACCTGCAGGTGAAATACTGGAAGCCTTCAGAGACACTATGAGACTACAGGATAGAATCTCTATTGCCTCAGCTCCATACCACTGGATGAGAAGACACACAAACAACATGAAAACACAAGGAAACAAAGCACCTCAAACAAACCAGGATGTTCCAACAATAGAATCCATAGACAACACAGTAGAAGAAATGTCAGAGAAAGAGTTTAGAAAATACATAGTTAGATTGATCTTCAAAATAAAGGAAGGACAGTATCAGAGAGAAAATACAGGAAGTGAAAGATCACATCAATAAAGAGACAGATTATTAAAAGGAATCAAGCAGAAATCCTCAAAATGAAGGAAACAATAAACCAAATTAAAAATTTAATGGAAGTTATCACCAACAGACTAGACCACTTGGGAGACAGAACCTCAGAAAATGAAGACAAAGTAAATACTCTTGAAAATATAGTCAACCACACAGAAAAGATGGAAAGAAACCATGAACAGAACTTGCAAGAAATATGAGATAACATGAAAAGATCAAATTGAAGATTTATTGGAATACATAAAGGTGTGGAGATACAAACCAAAGGAATGCACAATCTTTTCAATGACCTAATACCAGAAAACTTCCCAAATCTAAAGAATGAAATGGAAAATCAACTATAAGAGGCTTACACGACCCCAAATGGACAAATTACAGCAGACCCACACCAAGGCACATTATAATGAGAATGACTAACATAGAGAATAAGAATAGAATTTTAAAGGCTGCAAGAGAAAAATATCAAATTACATATAAGGGAAAATCAGTTCAGATCTCAGCTGATTTCTCAACCCAGACCCTCAACAACAGGAGGTCCTGGAGTAACATATATCAAGCTCTGAAAGAAATGAATGCCAACTGAGAATTTTATATCCAGCAAAATTAAGCTTCAGATTTGAAGATGAAATAAAAACCTTCCATGGTAAACAAAAGTTAAAAGAAATCACAACTGGAAAGCCTGCACTACAGAATATTCTCAGCAAAATATTCCATGAGAATGAAATGAAAAAAAAAATGAAAACCAGCAAAGGGAGGAACTACACTAAAGTAAAGGTCAATCAAAGGAGAAACTAAATCAAGTTAAAAACCAAAAATAAACCAAAATGATGGGGAATACAAGTCATATCTCAACAATAACCCTGAATACTAATGGCCTAAACTCATCAATCAAAAGACATAGACTAACAGATTGGATTTTTAAAAAGACCCAACAATATGCAGTCTTTAAGAGACTCATCTCCTAGGAAAAGACATCCAAGGACTGAAGGTGAAAGGTTAAAGAAAAACTCATCACTCACATGGACTGCATAAACAAGCAGAGGTTTCCATCCTCATATCAGATAAAGTGGACTTCAAAGTTAGTCAGAAGGGATAACGAAGGACATTTCTTACTGCTTAAGGAAATCATACATGAAGACATAAAAATCATAAATACATATGCCCCAAACAATGGAGCATCCACATCCATCAAACAAACACTTCTCAATTTCAAGAATCAAATAGACCACAACACAATAATACCCAGTGACTTTAATACACCTCTCTCACTACTGGATAGATCTTCCAAACAAAAACTGAACAAAGAAACTATAGAATTAAATGATACAATCAATGATTTAGACTTAACAGACATATATAGAGTATTTCATCCATCATCAAGTGAATACACTTTCTTCTCAGCAGCTCATGGACTGTTCTCTAAAATAGACCATATGTTATGCCACAAAGCAACTCTCAGCAAATACAAAAAAATATAAATACTATTCTATGTCCTATCAGATCATAATGGAACGAAACTAGAAATCAATGAAAAAATAAAAAATAGAAGCTACTCTAACACCTGGAGACTAAATAGCATGCTATTGAACAATGATAGGATAGCAGAAGAAATCAGGGAGGAAGTAAAAAATACTTAGCTGTAAATAAGAACAGTGATACTACATACCAAAATCTCTGGGACACTATGAAGGCAGTACTAAGAGGAAACTTCATTGCATTGAACTTATACATTAAAAGAATAAAAAGTCAACAAATAAATGACCTCACATTACATCTCAAAACCCTAGAAAAAGAAGAACAAATCAACACCAAAAGAAGTAAAAGACCTGAAATAATTAAAGTCAGAGCTGAAATTAATGAAATTTAAACAAAAGAAACAACTGAAAAAATTGACAAAACAAAAAGTTTGTTCTTTGAAAAACTAAATAAAATTGATAAACCCTTAACCACACTAACAAAGAGAGAGAGAAAACTCAAATTACCAAAATTTGTGATGAAAAAGGAAGTATCATGATAGACACTACTGAAATACAGAAGATAATTAGAAACTATTTTGAAAATTTATACTCAAATAAAACAGAAAAACTCAAAGACATTGACAAATTTCTAGAGACATATGTACATCTATCCAAACTGATGCAGGAAGACTTATACAATTTAAACAGATCAATTTCAAGAAATGAAATAAAAGATGCCATCAAAAGTCTACCAACAAAGAAAAACCCAGGACCAGACAGATTCTAAGCTGAGTTCTACAAGACCTTCAGAGAACTTATACCAATATTCCTTAAAGTATTCCATGAAATAGAAAAGGAGGGAACCCTTCCAAATTCATTCTATGAATGAATCACTCTGATACCAAAACCAAACAAAGACACATCAAGGAAAGAAACTTTAGACCAATATCTCTAATGAACATAGATGCAAAAATTCTTAACAAATTCTGGCAAATCACATACAAAAACATATTAAGAAGATAGTGCACCACAATCAAGCGGGGTTCATCATGGGGATGCAAGGTTGGTTCAACATCTGGAAATCAATAAATGTAATTCATCACATCAATAGACTTAAGGTTAAGAATAATATAATTATTTCAATAGATGCAGAAAAAGCGTTTGACAAAATACAACACCCCTTCATGCTCAAAACACTAGAAAAAATGGGGATAGTAGGAACATACCTTAACATTGTAAAGGTTATTTATGCTAAGCCCATGGCCAAAATCTTTTTTTTTTTTTAAATGGTGCTGGGGATTGAACCCAGGGTCTTGTACATGCTAGGCAAGCACTCTATCAACTGAGCTATATCTTCAACCCCCCAACATCATTCTTAATGGAGAAAAACTGAAAGCATTCCCTTTAGTAACTGGAACAAGACAGGGATGCCTTCTTTCACCACTTCCATTCAACATCGTGCTTGAAATTCTAGCCAGAGCAATTAGATAGACCAAAGAAATTAAAGGGATATGAATAGGAAAGGAAGAACTCAAGCTGTCACTATCTGCTGATGACATGATTCTATATTTAGAAGATCCAAAAACTCCACCAGGAAACTTCTAGACCTAAGAAATGAATTCAGCAAAATAATATCAGGATATAAAGTCAACACACATAAATCTAATGCATTTCTATTCATAAGCAATGAATCAATCCTCTGAAAGAGAAATTAAGAAAACAACTCTGTTCACAATAACCTCAAAAAAAAAAACTTGGGAATCAATCTAACAAGAGGTGAAATACCTCTACAATGAAAACTACAGAACATTAAAGAAAGGAATTGAAGAAAACCTTAGAAGATGGAAAGATCTCCCCTGTTCTCAGATAGGCAGAATTAATATTGTCAAAATGGCCATACTTCCAAAGGCACTATACATATTTAAGGCAATTCCAATTAAAATCCCAATGACATTCTTCATAGAAGTAGATAAAGCAATCATGAAATTCATCTGGAAGAACAAAAGACCCAGAACAGCCAAAGCAATCCTGACAGGAAGAGTGATGTAGGAGGTATCACAATACCAGACCTAAAACTCTACTATAGAGCAATAGTAACAAAAACAGCATGATATTGGCACAAAAATAGAAAAGTAGACCAATGGTACAGAATAGAAGACATAGAGATAAACCCATATAAGTACAGTTATCTCATACTAGACAAAGGTGCTGAAAACTTACAATGGAGAATAGATAGCCTCTTCAACAAATGGTGCTGGCAAAACTGGAAATCCATATGCAGAAAAATGAAATTAAACCCCTATCTCTCACCCTGTACAAAACTCAACTCAAAATGGATCAAGGATCTAGGAATAAGACCTGAGACCCTTCACCAAATAGAAGAAAAAGTAGACCCGAATATTCATCATGTCAGCTTAAGACCAGACTTCCTTAACAAGACCCCCAGAGTGCAAGAAATAAAGCAAGAACCAATAAATGGGATGGATTCAAACTAAAAAGCTTTTTATCAGCAAAGGAAACAATGAATAATGTGAAAAGAGAGCCTACAGGGTGGGAGAAAATCTTTTCCACACACATTTCAGATACAGTACTAATCTCCAAAATTTATAAAAAACTTAACAACAAAAATACAAAGAACACAATCAATAAATGGCCAAAGAACTGGGCCGACACTTCACAGAAGAAGATATACAGGTGATCAATAAATATATGAGGGCTGGGGATATAGCTCAGTTGGTAGAGTGCTTGCCTTGCAAGCACAAGGCCCTGGGTTCAATCTCCAGCACCATAAATAAATAAATAAATAAATGAAAAAGTGCTCATCATCTCTAGTAATTAGAGAAATGCAAATTAAAACCACCCTAAGATTTTATCTAATTCCAATTAGAATGGCTATTATCAAGAACACAAGTAATAATAAGTGTTGGTGTGGTTGTGGGGAAAAAGGCACACTCATACATTGCTGGTGGAGTTGCAAACTGGTACAGCCACTCTGAAAAGGAGTATGGAGGTTCATCAGGAAACATGGAATGGACCCACCATTTGACCCAGCTATCCCATTCCTCAGTTTACACCCAAAGGACTTAAAATTGGCATACTACAGTGATACAGCCACATCAATGTTCATAGCTGCTCAATTCACAATAGCTAGACTATGGAACCAACCTAGATGCCCTTCAATTGATGAATGGATAAGGAAACTGAGGTGTATATATATATACACAATGGAATATTACTCAGCCATAAAGAAGAATGAAATTATGGCATTTGCTGGTAAATGGGTGGAGTTGGAGAATATCATGCTAAGTGAAATAAGCCAAGTCCAAAAAACCAAAGGCCGAATGTTTTCTCTGATAAGTGGATGATGATACATAATGGGGTGGGGAGTGGCAGGGGGGCAAGAGAAGAAACTTTGGATGGTGTAGAGGAAAATGGGGCAGGAGGGGGGTGGGGGAAGGAAAGATAGTAGACTGAGACAGACATTATTACCCTATGTATATGTATGATTACATGAATGGTGTTAATCTACATTGTGTACAACCATAGAAATGAAAAGTTGTACCCCATTTGTATACAATGAATCAAAATGCAGGTTGTAAAAAATAAAAATTAAAAAAAGAAAGAAAAAGAAAAAAAATATTAAAAAGATAGTGCCCCATGATCAAGTGGGTTTCATCCCAGGCATGCAAGGTGGTTCAACATATGAAAATCAATAAATGTAATACATCACATCAAACAGACTCAAAGACAAGAATCAAATGATTATTGCAATAGACACAGAAAAGGCATTTGACATAATACAGCACCTCTTCACTTTCAAAACATTAGAAAAACTAGGGATAGTAGGAACATACCTCAACATGGTAAAAGCTATCTATGCTAAGCACAAGGTCAACATCATTCTAAATGGAGAAAAACTGAAAGGATTCCCTCTAAAAACTGGAATATGACAGGGATGCCCTCTTTTCACCACTTCTATTCAACATTCAACAATCAGATTCTATTCTATTCTATTCAACAATCAGACAGACAAAAGAAATTAAAGAGTTACGAATAGGAAAAGAACTCAAACTCTCACTATTTGCCAATGACATGATTCTATATTTAGAAGATCCAAAAAAATTCCACCAGAAAACTCCTAGAACTCATAAATGAATTCAGCAAAGTAGCAGACTATAAAATCAATATCCACAAGTCTAATGCATTTCTACATATAACCTACGAAGAGAAATTAGGAAAACTACCCTGTTCACAATAGCCTCAAACAAATAAAATACTTGGGACTCAACCTAACAAAAGAGGTGAAAGATCTCTACAGTGAAAACTACAGAACACTAAAGAAAGAAACTGAAGAAGACTTTAGAAGATGGAAAGAATATTAATATTGTCAAAATGACCATACTACCAAAAGTATTACACAGATTCAATGCAATTCCTATTAAAATCCCAATGACATTCTTCATGGAACTAGAAAAAGCAAGGATGAAATTCATTTGGAAAAATAAGAGACCCAGAACAGGCAAGGCAATTCTTAGCAGGAAGAGTGAAGCATGAGGCAACACACTACCAGACCTATACTACAGAGCAATAGTAACAAAAACAGCATGGTATTGGCACCAAAATAGACAGGGAGACCAATGGTACAAAATAGAAGACACAGAGACAAATCCACATAAATACGGTTCTCTCATTCTAGATAAAGGTGCCAAAAATATACATTGAAGAAAAAGATAGCCTCTTCAACAAATGGTGCTGGGAAAACTGGAAATCCATATGTAACAAAATGAAATTAAACCTCTATCTCTTAACCTTTACAAAAATCAACTCAAAGTGGATCAAAGACTTAGGTACTAGAACAGAGACCCTGCACCTAATAGAAGAAAAAGTAGGTCCAAATCTTCACCATATCAGCTTAGGACCTGACTTCCTTAACAAGACTGCTAAAGCACAAGTAAAATTAGAATCAATAAATGCAGGCTGGGGTTGTGACTCAGTGGTAGAGCACTCACTTAGCGTGTTTGATTCTCTAGACACTGGGTCCAATTCTCAGCACCACACAGAAAAATAAATAAAGATATTGTGTCCATCTACAGCTAAAATATATATATATATATTTGGTACAAAGGATTGAACCCAGGGGAACTCCACCACTGAGCCACATCCCCAGCCCTATTTTGTATTTTAATTAGAGACAGGGTCTCACTGAGTTGCTTAGAGCCTCCCTAAGTTGCTGAGGCTGGCTTTGAACTCGCAATCCTCCTGCCTCAGCCTCTGAAGCCGCTGGGATTACAGGCGTGCGCCACCGCGCCTGGCTACAGCTAAAAATATTTTTTAAAAAAGAATCAATAAATGTGATAGATTCAAACTAAAAAACTGCTTCTCAACAAAGGAAACAATCAATAACATGAAGACAGAGAAAACCTTTACCACATGCACCTCAAATAGAGCACTTTATATATCTCCAGGATATATAAAGAACTCAAAAAACAACACTAAAAAAAAAACAAATAACCAATCAATAAATGGGCTAAGGAACTGAACAGACACTTCACAGAAGAAGAAATACAATTGATCAACAAACATATTAAAGAAAAGTTCATCATTTCTAGCAATTAGAGAAATGCAAATCAAAACTAAGATTTCATCTCACTCTAGTCAGAATGGCAATTATCAAGAATACAAGCAATAATAATAAGTGTTGGCAAGGATGTGGGGAAAAATGTACACTCATACATCGCTGATGGGACAGCAGATTGGTGCAATCACTATGGAAAGCAGTATGGAGATTCCTCAGAAAACTTGGAATGGAGCCACCATTTGACCCATCTATCCCACTCCCTGGTATATACCCAAAGGAGTTAAAATCAGCATACTACAGTGAAGCAGCCACATCAATGTTTATAGCAGCTCAACTCACAATAGCTAAACTATGGAACCAAACTAGATGCCCTTCAACAGATGAATGGATAAAGAAAATGTGGTACATGTATACAATGGAATGTTACTCATCCTTAAAGAAGAACAAAATTATGGCATTTGCAGGTAAGATGGAACTAGAGAATATCATGCTAAATTAAATAAGTCAATCCCCAGAAAAAACAATGATCGAATTTTGTCTCTGATAAGTGGATGCTGATCCATAGTGGGGGATGGGTAGGGAAGAATGTAGGAAATTTGAATTAAGCAGAGGGGTGTGGGGGATCGGTAGGGATGGGAAGGATTGTAGAATGAGACAGACATTATTATGCAATACACGTGTGAAAAAAATTTTTAAATAAATAAAGATATATATATATAATACTATAGGAACACCTTGGACTCTAGTGTGGATGTTTCCATAGGATAAGATTGGGTTGCTGGTCATGTGCATTGCTCAACACTCCCCCCAGGGCTGACCATTACCACATTATTATACATCCTGCTCATTGACCAGTATAATTTCTGCCTCCCCATGCTCACCTCTGAGGTGGTCTAGCCCACCCATCCTCCAAAGCCACAACCTCCTTCAGCTCTTAGACAAGAGACCCTCAGAGGCCACCTTCCCTATTCCTTGGCAGTCAAAAAATGGGATTAACTAGAGTTGATTGAAGGCTAAGTGTTGATTTGCACTAATGGTTGAACTAAGTACACTTTGCTGCTATAACAGATTACCACAAATTTAGTGGCTTAAGACAACACAAATGTATCACCTTACATTCTGGAAACCAGAATCCAAGTGGGAAGATGTCAACAAGCTGTGTCCCTTGGTGGAGGCTCCAGAGGAGATGTTTTTACTTGCCTTTTCCTTTCCAGTTTCTGGAGACCGCCCCCACTCCTTGGCTGGCAGCCCCTCTATCTATCTCATACCGCATAACTGGCCTGACTCTTCTGCCTCCCTCTTCCACGTTTAAGGATCTTCTCGATTGCACTGAGCCCAGCCACAGCATTCAGGATAATTATTTTATTGAAGGCCACCTGAGTAGCAAACTGGCGTTCCGTCTGCCACCTTAATTCCCCTGTGAGAATATAATATATTCACAGTTTCTAGGGATTAGGGCCTGGACATCTTGAGGACCACTATTACCAACACTTAGAGTGGGAAGGAAGGTGGGGACAGAGGCCCTGACAGGTGCCTTCTAAGGAGTCTGTGTCTAAGAAAAAAAATCCTCTGACCAGGTGGCAGACAGTGAGGAAGTAAGGCCAGGGGATGGTCAGAGGATTGCAGTGGTCTGTGCAAGGCAGTGACCGATGGGGCTGGGCACAGGGAAAGTTGGTTGACTGATACCAGAAATGGCAGCCACACCTTGCCTAGGGCCAACCCACACACAAGGGCGTCCAGCTGCCATGGTGCCTGCATCTCAAAAGGATAAGGAGAAGGCCTCTAAGCCACCACGATCCTGGCTTCCTAAGTGGGGTCTGTGGGCAGCTGAAAAGGCCTTGCTGTGGAAGTCAAAAGTGGTTGCAAGGAAGCCCCTCCCCAGCGTGAGTCCTGCTAGCTCCCTCTACAGCTGGGATGAAGGAATTGCCTTAGCAGGTTCCTCAGCTTTGTTGGGCTAGGGACCTGAGATTAGAATCCAAGTCCTGTCTCTGGAGGCACAAGGCTCTCCTGCAGGCTACTGAGTCCCAGAATACTCCACTCTCCCCAACCCTCCTAAACATATCCCCAGGCCCAGAAGTTCTAACAGTCACCCTCAACACCCAGGGTCCAGAGTTCTTTGGGAATTTAGCAACCATCCCCCCTTGCCTACCTCATCAGTGTGAATTAGGCAGAGCAGGGGAGGAGAAAGAGAGAGAGAAAGAGAGAACATGTCAACCCCTTTGTGTCTGTCCTAGAAATTTGTCCCCATTTCT
The DNA here is from genome assembly GCA_020662805.1 of Glaucomys volans. NCBI lineage: Eukaryota > Metazoa > Chordata > Mammalia > Rodentia > Sciuridae > Glaucomys > Glaucomys volans. The sequence continues at coordinate 137,016 of JAJEJO010000677.1, read as the reverse complement.
GTTTCTGTGGCTGTGTTGTTGTATCTCTATTTCAGATTGGAGTTAGTCTGTTTTATAATTTCACAAATAACTTTTGTTCCTTTTTCTCTGTTTCTTGCTTTTTAAAATTCAAACTGAAACCATTCATTATGGGAAACAGATAAAAAGAGTGTAAGTCAGTTTTGTGTCATTGTAACAAATGCCTGAGGTAATCAACCTCTAAAGAGGAAAGGTCTGTTTTGGCTCACAGTTTTGGAGGTTGGTAAGTTGGCCCTGTTGCTTTTAGGCCTGTGGTGAAGCAACATATCATGTCTGGAGAACATTGGGGAAAAAAACTGCTCCCTTCGTGGTCAGGAAGTGAAAGAGAGGAAGAGAAAGGGGTCGGGGTCCCACTGTCCCCCTTAAGAGCAGACTCCTAAAGACCTAAGGACCTCCCGCTAGATCCCACCTCTTAAAGGTTCCACAACCTCCCAACAGCACCATCACAAGGGCCTTTGGGGGACACTTAAGATCCAAGATCTAAATTTTAGCAAAGAATGGGCTGGGGTTGTGGCTCACTTGTAGAGCACTTGCCTAGCACGTGTGAGGTACTGGGTTCCATCCTCAGCACCACATAAAAATAAAGATATTGTATCTGACTGCAACTAAATATTTTTAAATATATTTTTAAAAATTTAGCAAAGGGGACCTTTTTAAAACACACAGAAATAGCTTTCTCCCAGAGACAGCTGGTTATCAACACCTTGGCCTATAGCTCTCTCTACGCTTCTGTGCATAAAAGTATATCATAATAAAAGTCAAATTTCATCATACAGCTGTGTATATGTTTTTCTAATTCATTCTACTTTTTACTTACCTATATATGATGAATGCCCTTTCATGTGAGTGAATTTAAATTTACCTCATTGATCTGAAGCCTGCCTAGCATTCCCTTTTGTGACTGCTAGGATGTGCCCGAGAGCCCACTCCTGTCAGTGCTTAGGCCGTCCTGACTTCATCTTACAGTGCGTTGGGTCAGTGCACCTGGGTGGGGGTGTGGAATGGGGCTGAAGGTCTCTGTGTCTCCAACTGTGTCTGCCTTTTCAAGTGTCATGTCCTTGAAATGGGGATCTGGCAGAGCACAATGACCCTTTTCTATTCCTTGGAACAAGTGGTTTCCTTTAAGGAAGGTACTTTTCCGGAAAACATGTTATTTCCAAGGCTTCCTGATTCCAGAATCCAGCATGTCCCAGAAAGAAATACCACCCTGGTTTCAGAGTCAGGGAACAAGGAGAAGGAGCAAGGTGGGGGTGCCTCTTCCTCCACCCCTCCCGACAGCTGGGTTTCAAGGATCTTCATGCTCAGACATCCTCCAGACTCTGCAAAACTCGATTCCTGTCTCCTCTGCACAATCTGAAAATGGAGGCCCAGTAAGTCAGTGGCAGAGGCAGGGTGAGGACCAGTCCTTTCCCCTATGCACATGGGGGCTGGGATGGAACCCAGCAGTTCTCCCTTCCCTTCACCCAAAAGGGGAGCTGAGAGGGAGACCCAAAGGGGAAGGGAAGCAAGACTTGTCCGGGGAGAAGCACAGTGTGACCTACACAGGGGCAAAGCCTTAGGGAGGCCTCCACACAGCTGGCCCAGGTCTGTCCACCCTCGGCGTGTGCTCCATCTTTCAGGGAGGCCTCTTGGGCGGCCCATGAGAACCACAGGTGGCAAAGACCCCTTTCTTCTTCAAAGTCAAAAATGCGAATGGGGGTAGGTGTCGGCAAGGATTTTGCTCAGGTAAATCTGGGGTGATCAGAGCTCCCCTCTTCCGGATCATGTGTGGAGGAAGCAGTGTGCAGCCCCATTGCCTCACAGTAAGGTGGAGATCATGGGGTTGCTGTGAGCAACGACAGGATGCTATGCACAGGAAGCAGGCACAGAGCCTGCTGCACAAAAGTCCAACAGAAGCAGCAGTAGCAGTGGACTGAATGGAGAGAACGTGAGATTTGGAAACTGGGGTGCCGGGGGTCAAGAATGACCCTGCCCCAGATTTCCCGCATGGCCTTGAGCAACTGCTTCCCATGTCTTGGCTGGTATTTTAGTGACAGCCTGTCTTGTCCTTGTACTGCTGCCTCCCTTCCTCCAGGATGGTAGAGAGAGGCCTCTCTTTCCCAGAAGGGGGCCACCTACTGGCCTGTTGCTGGGCCCCCCCCTCTCCTCACACGATGGGCTGCACTAGGGAGAAAGGCCCTCCACATGCTCCATACACATGCCACACACTACACACCCACACCACACACGTGTCACACACACACACACACCACACCCCTCATACACAGACCACACACATCACACACCACAACATGCACACCTCATTCATATCACACACACCCCGCTGTGGTGGTTCACTTCACTCCACTGACCAAGGTCACTGGCAACCCTCGTGTTGCAGAATCTGGGACCTCTTCTCCACACACACCGCCCCCAGCACCCCTGCTCCCTTCACCCAGTTCGCTCACTGTTGCCAAAACACTCTCTCCCCAGAGGGCTGCCGGATAGAAATGCAGGAAGGTTGAGTCTCAGATAGACAACGAATAACATTTTAGTGTACTTATGTCCCAAATTTTGCATGAGACACATTCATATCAAAAATTATTCATCATCTATCTGAAATTCCAATTTAACTGGATATCTTCATTTTATTTACTAAATCTGGCAATGCTGTTTTCCTGAATCTCTGCTCCCACACACTCCACCCTGTCCCTTCTCTAATTGTTCCTCCTCAGTCCTTCCCTTTGTTAGCCTCACCCAGGGTAGTGGCCTTTGCCACCTTCTCTTCCTCAACTCTTGCTCTTTGGGACAGTTCCTCAGGACCTTGGACCCACCTCCACATGGGACTAGCCTAACCGGAGTCCTCCAGGACTTCATCTCCAGCTTCTGTGGCAGAAGCCACCCATTCCCTTGGCAGTAGCATGTGGCAATGCTCTTGTGCATGCCTGGACACTGTCCCTGCTCAGCCTGACAAGTGAGGCTGCCTCTTTTCAGCCTTCATCCTCCGTTACCTGGAAATGTGCTGGCCAAATGCAGCAAAAAGTGCTTCCCATAGGACCTGGCTGTGGTCCAGCCTCAACTCCCGGTGCTGGCCGGGCTAAGTCACTGATTCCCTGCACCACATGTTCTATGATCAGACACCTTCCCCTAATTTCTGCTTCTTGAAATCCCTTCTCTTTCAGGCCAGCCCAAGGACATTGTCCTCCCAGGTTTCTGGGGTTCACCCAGCTCTCACCCAATCTGCTGCCTTATCCAGGAGTTTACCAGGTACTGGATCATGCTTGATGGGCTCCCACCTTCCCAGTGTGGGGTCTGGCTCACAGTCAGTGCTCAGAGGAGTGAATGACTGACTAGGTGGGTGAGTCATGGAATGAATGAATAAATGCATGGGCAAATGAGGCAGTAAGACTCAAAGAGAAGGTAGTTGGGAGGAAGAATGGAGAGGGTGGACGAGAGTTTGGGGGAATGGGATGATGGATGAGTATGTGGGTAGATGGAATGGGTAGGAGAGTGGGTTGGTAGGCAGCTGGGTAGATGGACAGGCTGGTGGATAGATCAGTGGGTAGCTGAGCACATGAACAAATGAGGATCCTCAGGACTTGACAGACTGCCTGTCCCCTGCAGAGGGAAGCCAGGCTTCCCCACCAGAGGCTTCTTTTCACAGTCCTGTCACTCTACTCTGGAGACCTTCCCTGGCCTGACCTGGCAAGGGTTGAGAGGACACAGCACAGGGACAGGGCCCTGAGCCTGGATGGTGGAACCTGGCTCCAGCTAATGAGTGCCTTTCTGGAACAAAAGTGACTCTGCTTGAGGGCAGGGGAGGACAGGCCCCCTCTTCTCCCCTCTGAGACCCTGAACAACCATTTCTCTCCCCTGGAGGCTCCTGTACTCAGATATTCTTTTGTACCTGGATGTGCTCACCCACCTCTCTCCTGTCCAGGTGCCTCTGGGAAGAGGACCCTACCAAGTTCCTGTGGAGCTGCATTGCCCAGGTCCTCTTTCAAGGAAGGATTTCCCAGGGATGGAGGATATTAGGAACCTGCCTGAAGATGTGAGTTTTTCCTCTGCCCTCTCCTGCTTCTGCCTCCTTCCCCCACAGGTGTTCATCCCTAGCAGACACCTTGCACTCAGACTTGGTCTCAGAATTCACTCATGGAAAACACAAACTTCAATAATCACTTTCACTCCATTTCCAGAGCTCCCTGAAGTCACTTCTCTTGCACACACACGTAGGAAGACCCTGCTTGAGGACTGTCATGTCCAGAGGGATGAGTGCATGGTCCCAGGAGCTCCTGTCCCTGGACTGAGCTCTCTCTTCCCTGGGCTCACCCCATCCCATCCCCTCACCCATCCCCCTCCACCAGCCTGACCCCACCTGCATCTTCCATCACACCCCCACCTGGTACCTCCCTGGCTCCCAGCCTCTTTCAGCCTTTCCTGCCGGTACCCACATGGCAACAGCAGCCTGTCTGGACATACTATGAGAGCCAGAGCCCCCTCAGCCTCAGTCTGGCTCCCTTCAACAGGAGTCACCCATTCAGGCTAGATGCAGATATACGGTCCAGGAGGCTCAGAATTTTGCACTTTTCAAACCTGACTTTTTAACTGTGGCACAGCATTTATTCTGTGGGCGGAGAGAACAGATTTTCTGTTAACAAAAACTGAATATCCATTTGTGATGAAAACAAGAGGTTTGTTACATGCTCTGAATGCAACATAACATTTTAACTTTTTTGGAATAATCGTTCAGTCCATGATTTTCCTACCATTCCTAAGTGACGCAAGTCACTCACATTCTCTAAGAATAGAAGTGACCTGTTAGCATATAGCAATAAAGTCTGGTTCAGAATGTGTTTGAAAGTCGTCTTTCTGGCTTTCCTGTTAATAAAACATCTTGTACTTTCTGTGACTCTTATTTTCTCTTCTGTTTCCTTTTGTGGTTTTCCAAATCAGATTGGAAAGACCCGTAAAAGGAGATGTATTCTCATTATAAAATAAATCACTTGCTCCCAGGAAGTAGCTCTTTGATTTCAGGATGTCAGAGCTGATTTCAGGCAAATGGCCTCAGTATGCAAAAATACTCCATTAGCAGAACACAAAACAAGTGGTTTCTAAAAACGTCCACTTGGGGGTGCTGCTTCCTCTGATGGCAATAGAACTGGTTTCACAGGCACCTTGTTGTGATATTTCCCAGCCACTGTACATCAGCAGAGCTGGCCCACCACATGTGGGGTCTGCTCCAGCCTCCTGAGATCACTTCTGGGCCCCCATCCTGAGGGTGGGGCCAGCTGCCCTCAGGGCTCCCAGTTGACTCGACCTGCTCCCAACAGGGAAGAGCAGGCCAAGATGGAAGGAGATGGGAAGTTGGTGGGATTCAGGAGGGGAAGGACAGGATACAGGCTTGTGACTGGGTCTGACCCACCAGCAGAGCAAATCCTGAGGGACTGTGGGGCCTCATATGACGGTCCAGAAGTCCCGGGTACTAGGCACTGACTGGGCTTGGGGACCTGTGAAGAGAGAAGCCTCCTGGCGAAATGTGGCCACCGTGAAGCTGTGGCCAGGGCCTCCCTGAGGATCCTGGGTCTTTGAGTCATAGCTGAAGCAGCAGAGGATACAGGTGATGGCCACTGTGAACACAAACAGTACCGCCACCACCCCAATCACCGCCGACTCCATGGCCTGCACTGGCAGCTGACCCACTGAGCAACGTGCGTGCTCTCTGAGTCCCAGCTCCCCATCCAAAACAGGGGGCCCGTGGTGATCAGAGGTGCTTTGTGCTTGGCCCACTGCTCCCTCTGTGTCTTCTAAGATACAAGTCTGGGGCTCTGTGGTGTGCCTCCACAGGCTGCTGGGACCCCCAAGGGCACTTCTCCTGGGGTCTCAGATGATCTCTATTTTCTAGGTATCTGGCCTGGATTCCAAGAGCTGTTGTCAACTCAACTTGCAGCTTCTAGAAGAAGTGCCCTCCTAGGAGATGTGGACACAAGAGTCCCTGGACATGGAGCCCAGTGGGGAGGAGAGGCAGAAGATGTCGCTTAGAGGGAGCCTGGCCAGCCCTGGCCTTCTGACAGTGCCTGTGGATTTCAAGAGGGATTGTACACTCAAGCAAGAGACAAAATACTCCCCCTCCGGGGGATCCAGGGAGATCCTGGCACCTCCCCTGCAGGGACCTTGGGCAGTTCTTGGATCCATCTCTCTGCTCCCTCCCCTCCGTCTCTGGCCCTGGGCTGGGGGCAGGGGCACAAGTAGGCAGGAAAGCAAGTGTCAGCTCTGGGCAAGGCTGGGTGGGGCGGGGCGAGGTGGGGGAGCATCACAGGTCACTGCAGGTGCCAGGGTTTGGTCTCCTTCTCTGAATGGGGCTGGGAGAGGACAGGGCGGCTCCTGTTTCTTTGGGGCTCCCTCACCCTGGTTCCAGGAGAAACCCCCCTCTGCCATCTTGCCCAGTCCTCTTTTCTACCAGCCCAGGTGTGGGTGCTGTGAGACTTACCCTGTGCTCCCCGAGGGCCAGCCCTGGCTGTGCCTGTGCTGTGGCCCCCTTTCCTGGTGGTTGCCCCCGGGGCCATGACGCTCCTCCCTGGATGCTGCAGTGTTGGTCCTGCTTGGAACTTGGCTCTGAGATGTCTGAGCAGCTGTGAGTACTTCCTGAATCCCTTCCTCCAATTGTGAGTGAGGGCCCAGGACCCGCAGTGCAGCGGCCACCCCCTCAGTGACAGCACTTACCCCGCCCCCACACACCCTGGGTCATACCACTCTGCCCCCTGCTGGGGGTCAGGGGAATGAGCCAGGCCTTCGTCCCCAGAAGGGAATCCCTCCTGCCTCCACCCCCATTCACATCAACACTCCTGAGACCCGGCCACTTCCAGAATGGAGTCCAGTCATCAGCCCCTTACTCAGATTCTGAGAAATGGACTAGCAGGAAGCAACAATTCCATGTGCTGGACACAGTCTCATAGACTCTTCCCAGCAGCATGCACAGTGCCATTGCCTCCATTTCTCAGATGCTGATGGTCACAGAGCTTGTCGTGCCCTGCTTATGACCTGTTGCTAGTTAGTAGCAGTAACCACAGCACTAAAGGGCCCTTCCTCCAGTCCCTGCTCAGTTATATTTCTGTGTACTATGAGTACACAGAGTGATCACCTGATTCTGCCATTTACCTATCAGGATGCCAAGGTTCAGAGAGGGCAAGAAGCTGGCCCAAGATCACACAGCCTGGGATCTTTTTAATTTCTCTAAGGACAAAGAGAGTTTTAGTATTACATTAGGATACTGCCTATGCACATTTTCTAAGTTGATTGGACAATCTGGATTCTGGGCTCCTCCTCCAGAGGAAACCAGACACCTCAGAGTATTAGTCTTAACTGGGGCAACCAACAGCAGAGAGAAGGGAACATCATGCATCAATCCATGGTACTTGCAGTTTCTGATAGAATCCCCCGACATCAACCACTTAATCTGGCAGATGGGGACACAAGGAGCTGTGTTTCAAGCTTGATTTGTGTCTTTGGCTTCTTGTTTGCCTGTTCTTCCCAGTAGGTAGTTCTAGGTCACCTGCAGTAGATGTCAGTGATTCTGCATCTTTAGTCTGGATACACCCAGCCCTGTTATCTTCTGCCCCCTGTAGGTCCCCGTTTTCATCTCTGAGATTGGGGGAAGAAGAAGGGGCAGTGGATAGGACGGACACTACAAAGGACATCAACAGTCCATGTGACCTGTGGTCCATTTTTCGATCCCAGAAATCTCACATGACTGTCATAGTGAATTTGCCTCCCTCCCCCACACTGTGTCACTCCTCCCCCAGCCCTCCCAGAGAATCCTCTGGGAAACAGAAGGAAAGAGGACATTCTATTCCAGTGAGTCATCAGGCCCTGACTTTGGGCCTGTTCTCCATCCCGCCCCCCTCGCTTTCTCCCTGCACTTCCTCCCTAGCTCCCAGGCACAGGCTACAGTCCTTAGAACAAGAGTCCCTTCCTCTCTGTTCATTCCAAATGCGTGTGCTTCTGGGCTTTAGCAAAAGGGAATCCCTGTGATCCATTCCATTTTAGGGAAGAGGAAACTGAGGCCCAGATGAGGCAAGCACTCTTCTAAGGCCGCCCAGCATCCCTGTTTAAATAGCACCACTCCCTCCCAGTTCTGCTGCCATAGCAGGCACCTGGGAACAGGCTAGCTGGAGATTCCACCTTGGGTAAGAAACCCTGACCAGTTACCAAGGAAACACTGAATTCAACACAGCCTGTGAGTCCCAGAGCTCAGTCTGCCCTGGACTTGGACTGGAAATAGTCCTGGAGGCAGAGCCCCAAGGGGCCAGCCAAGGCAGACTCAACCCTCCTCTCTCTGAGACCCTGGACTATCCACAGAAGGTCAGAGTCCTGCAGGTGTGCACAAGGCGCTCTCTGGGCAGGGTTTTGTGCAAACAATCCTCCCTCAGAGCTCAGGCGGGGCTCCCCACTTCTCCCCACTTCACAATTAGCCTCTGAGCCCCAGCTTCCCACCCAACAGGGAGGTCCCAGGGCAAGCAGACACCCTGGCCACTCCCTCCCATCCCCCACCACCATGCTGGAATCAAGAGACTGCACAAAAGCTTCTTGAAGGCTTTATTTCATACAAGGGGCCATGAACTGACTCTGCAGCCTCCTCCAAACCAAAAGGGCATTCTCAGGGCCTCTCAGCCACCTGCCTGCCAGAGGCCCACAGTTGCCTAAGGAAAGTTAGATGAGCACTTTACCTCCACCTGCACACTGAGTCTACCAGGTGCCCTTGTTATGATATAAGGGGGTGTCCAGCCAACCCTGCTCTCCACTCTGACTTTAAATGGCCACCCCAGGTGGCCTCTGCTTCACAGTAAAGGAGAGCCTAGCTTGTAAACAAAGCCCCGGTAGTAGCCCCTCATTCACATCTTGCCACATGGAGACACAGGGTCCACTCATCCTTGGGCTGGGTGACAGGGCAGGGCAGGGAGCACTGTCATCCACAGGCGTCAGTGGCAGCCTCTGTGGGCCTGGTGGTGGTGGTGAGGAGAGTGGTGCAGGTGGTGGTGCTGGAGGTGGAGCTGGTGGTGGTGGTTGTGGTGATGGAGGCCCACACTGTGCCCCGTTGTCACATGGCCAGGGTGATGATGACGATGATGATGATGATGATGAATGTTTCCCAAGGGGCCCTGGAAGATCCAACGCTGGGCTCGCCGGGCTCGCCTGACTTGAGCTGAGCTCAAGTTGAGCTGTAGGGCTCCTCCTACAGCTGGATGGCTCCTCTCCACGTCGTGGTCCTGCGGTCCATGGAAAAGGCAGATGGCCAGCAGCAGCAGCAGCAACAGAACAGACACAGCAGCACCTATGATCCAGCCGACAGGGGTCATGCTCTCCAGGAGGCCGAGCATCTGGGAGCTAGATGGTCCGATTCCCCCTCCACTCAATGGTTGCTAGCTGCTTCCTCCCCTTCAGCAGCCTCTGCTCAGTCTCACAATCATTGAACTTTGTTGTCCCAGCGTCTGTGGGCTGGAGAACAGCCAGGGAATGTGGGCGAGGCCTGTTTGGACTGGAGCTGCCAGTCAAGGGTGAGGCCAGGAAGTCGTTAACTTTGGGGAGGCCAGGCAGGGAGGCTGAGTGGAGACAGAGGAGCTGTCAGACTGGGTGTCCTTGAGAGAGCAGCTTGAGTCCGGGGATAAGAGGTCAATATCTGCTCCACTCCTGCCACCTGGCCGAGTGACCAGTGATGAAAGGTGTCAACACAGAGATTAAGACCATGGGCTATGCAGGAGATGGAGATGGAGCTCAGAGGTAGAGCACTTGCCTAGCGTGCATGAGGCCCTGAGGTAAACTCCCAACAGGGCAAAAAAAATTAGGTGGAGGGCTTTGGAATCACACAAATCACAAGCTCTGTGATTGTGCACAAATTACTTAAGTTACCCTGTGCCTCAGTTTCTTCATCTGTAAAATGGTATAATCTGTGACAATAGCACTTACCTCTTAGGGTTTCCTGAGGATCAAAGGAGTTAAAATCTATAAAGAACTTAAATTGTTTCTGGCATGTCTGCCACTGATAATATTGCAGTGGAATTTGGATTAAATTACTTGGGAGACTTTGTCATCTGAGAATGTGAATTCCTGTCATGCAGTCCACAAAGTCCTCCACACCTAAAAGACAGTGAGTTAACTGGAGCTCAGTGAGCTTCAGGAACTCCATGGGGCCTACAGGCAGATCTTCATCATCAGGATCTGGGAGGCAAAAGGATCATCTGTCAACCCAGGGCCACCAGGAGGCAGAAAGGAGACTGCTGAGCTCAGACAGGCAGGCCCCCAGTTCAGCCTCCTGGCTCCCAGGCCAATAGCCTCAGTGGGCCAGCCTCCCTGCCATACAGCCAAAGCCATGAACGCCACCCTGCCTGGTAGAGGAATTAGTGTGCAGGATGGGAGCAGTCCCTGGCTCTCTCCCCTTCCTAGTCCTGAATCCCTTCTGTGCATCACAGACAAGCACTGGTCCTGTCCTGCTCACAGCCTAGGGACAGGTGATCACTCTCTCCCTGGGTAACCCTTCCTGCTAAGAGCCTGTTGGGCCATTTTCGAAGCTCTTGCTCACATGCAGTGGGGCCTCCCCAAAGTCCCAACTCTGCATCTGGATCCCCAGGGCCCCACCAGGAACAGTCCCCAGCTGAAGGAGCTCTAGGTTCCTCCCAGTGAGGGCTCATCTCCCTGCCACCTGGAAGAGTGTCTACAGAAGCCACAAAGCTGGCACTGACCTCTGCAGCAACTCCACCCTGTGACCTCAGACAAAGGTCTTCCCCTGACCCAGCCTATTTTCTCCTCTGTAAAGGTCCCAGGGAAAGAGATGACTCCCAGGGACTCTTCAATCTCTGACCTACATCTGAGCCACTCTCTCTGAGGGAGGGCCTCAAACCCTGAGTGAAAATCCCCAATAGATCAAAAGCCTACATATTTCTTTCAGCCAAATTGGGCTCAGGGGGCAGCAGGTTTAATGAGTCCTGGGCTTTTTGGCTCCCAGGAGAAGCCACTTGAACTTTTAATGATGCTGGAGTAAAGTACTCCTTCTGCAGACTTCTGGGGCCCTGGGAGCCACCTGCCTTCCCTAGGTGCACATTACAGAGGGAGTCAGCTGTGAGGAAGAGAACTTTCTTCTTTAGAGTTTTTCCAGAGACTCTCACTGCACACTAGCCAAGAGCAAGGCAGGGCCCTGCAATCTGTATACTTGAAGAATTTCAGTCAACAATGCAGGCCCCTAGGGAATCACCCAGACCCAGCCCACACAGAGAGATGGAAGAACTGAGGCCACAGAAAAGAAAGGAGTTGCCTGAGTTCTCCTGCTGTGTGGGCCAGTCAATACAGCAAGAAATCCAGAGGGTTTAATCCACGTGAAGGGCTGTCTGGTGTGAGTGTGATCCATTGGGAACCTTCCAGAGAGACAATGAGAAGATGACATGCGACATGGGTGAGCCCAAGGGGCATGAAATAAGAGGGGAACCCCTACATACATACACATATGCACAACATCTGTTTTCTGAGATGCAGGTTCACTTCCCATCTGGTGGTCTTCAGGACTTCAGAAGTGACAGATCTTCAGGGAGCCCTGACTAGAGAGAGGACTGGTGACTAGATAGAGGAAATGTAGCTTCAACTATGGAGTCCCAGCCTCAGAAGAAAGCTATCCTATGGCCGTGTCGTTGTATTTGCCCCCAGGACTGAGTCTTTCTTCGGCACACAGTGTTTTTCTAAGTTATCTAGGCTGGCTTTGAACTTGTGATCCTCCTGCCTCAGTCTTCCAAGTTACTTGGATCTCAGGTATGCATCACTGGGTCCAGCTAGCCTTTTGAAGCTCATATTATTTCACCTCAGTCCCATTGCTTTCAGGCTGCACAGACTCGTCCATTAACTTGTCTGCATGTGCACTCTTACAAAACCAGTCTAGCTCTGTGGGCACCTGTGCACTGATAATTGTGTTCACATGTCCTCACATACATATGCACAAGTGCCTACATGTTGCAGAAAAGCTCACAAACTTGTGAACATGCTGGTGGTGGATGGTTTTGATTGACCAGCAATAGCAACCACATTGTTTTCACAAATTGGTGGCACCACCTAGTGGTGATGCTTTAAATAAATAATTTTTTTATTCAGATTTATAAAAAATTTTACTATCCTGATTTTTGTTTATAGCTCACAATTTGAATCCATGCATTTAACTCCTCTCCATTCCAAATTACCACTGAAATGGCAAAATAATTGAAAGTAGGAAAATACTATTCACACAGAAATCAGTAGAGTGGCATTACTGACCTGAAAACTTTAAGGAAATTCTATAAGATAAAAAGCATGGGAACCAGACTGATGGCTGTACAAAGGACGGGCATTCCTGGGAAGCTATGGAAAGTGTGCCCCAGCAGGGCCTCCCTAAAGACAGCCAGGACTAGGAACAAGGGAGACGGCGGTTCAGGCAGAAAACAAATTGAGCACCTTGAAAATTGCTCACAGAGAAGATGACCAAGGTTCAGCCCATCTTTTGGTTTGCACAGAAAAGCAGGGACACTGGCCAGCAGGTGCCTAACCCGGGACCTCATGCCAGTTAGAGAAGAAAAACACTTCTTCAGCTAACCTTGGGCTGACCTGACAGATTCTGAAAAGAAGTTGCCCAACACAGCAACTCAGAAGCTCTCCCGCCCAGTGATGGCCAAGTGGAACTGCCAATCCAGATGATGAGAACATATTCAATCAGATTTCTTTTCTTTCTCTGCTGCCTGGAACCAATATGCTTGGATATGCGGTACATAATTATTTATAGAACCCAATTTTTAATTTTTATTTTCTTACTCAAGCCTTATAGTTACACATAGTAGTGGGTTCATCCCAGCGAACTCATACAAGCATGGAAATCTATTTCAGTTCATGGTCTCCCCACTTTTCCTCCCCTAGAAACCATTTTAAAACGCAATACTCAGCAAACATAGATCTAAGTCCCTCCGTAAAGTGAGTAAATCAAGAAACAAAAAAAAAGGCAAGTTATTGTATCCTCATTACCAGAGTCACTAGAATCTAAGAAACTGAGAAACAGTAAAGTCCCTTCATCTATATTCTAAATAAGGTTTCAAAGGTCAATGTATATACAAGTATGGAAAATATGTAAAAGCAGGAAATTCACTTTTAGATTAGAAATCAAATCAGAAACGACTCTTTTGAGAACCCTTCCTCAAAAGTTGGGGGGGGGGGTACCATTAAAAGAAAGAAAGAGAGAAGAAACAAAGGTCTAGAAATCAAGCATACTTTCATAATAAACATTCCAAAAGTAGAAAACAGAGCCTGTAGAGAAATAGTCACTAAAGAAATAAAGCAAATGTCTTGACTGAAGAAACTAGTCTTCAGGAATCTACCCAAATGAGTTGAAAACATGTCCACACAAAAACCTGTGCATACAGGGTTATAGCAGCTTTATTCATAATTGCCCAAACTTGGAAGCAACCAAGATGTTCTTCAGGATGACCGGTACGTCTAGACAATGGAATGCTATTCAGTGCTAAGAAAGAAGCTGTAAATTCAGGAGAAGACATGGAGGAAACTTAAATGTATATTACTAAGGGAAAGAAGCCAATCTGAAAAGACTACATACTGTATGATTCAAACTACATGACATTCTGGAAAAGGAAAAACTCCAGAGACAGTAAAAGAAAAGATCTGGGGCTTGTGGGAGGGAAGGATGAACATGTGGAACACAAGAATATTTAAGGTAATAAAACTATTCTGTAAGATATATAATGGTGGATACCTGTTATTAAACGTCTGTCAAAGCCCATAGAATGTACACCACCAAGAGTGAACCCTAATGTAACCTGCTAATGATGTGTTGATATGGGTTCATTAATTTAAACAAATGTACTGCTGTGGTGTCAGTGCCCAAAGTGCAGGAGGCTGTGTATGTGGGGCGGGGGTGGGGGCGGGTATGGGGAATCTCTGCAGCTTCCATTCAATTTCGCTGTAAATCTAATGGTACTCTAAAAAACAAAGACATGTTTTTACTGAAAGAGCTGACACTTTTATTTTCACATTTCATAATACAAATGAAAACTGCACTGTTTTGGATATCCTTCTCCCCTCCAAAACTATTCTCTCTTTGATAGGAAGAGGGAGTAAGTCTTCCTTGTCGTCCTATTAGAAAATACCCAGAGTCACAGCACCATGATCACCTAATAAAGTAGAACAAATAATATAAAACTGGCCTAGAGAGCCTCCTCTCAATCCTCATCTGGCTGGCTGAGTGGGCGCCATGGTGGAACCAGCAGTTGGTCTCATCCTTGGAGGCCTGGGCATCATGGCCTCCCAAAGGGAGCCTCATTCTAGGAGCGGGTCCCACTAGCATCATCCCAGGAGGAGGGCTCGTCTTTGGAATCTTGGGAGGGCCTCCCATATGGGGTGCTGGCATCATACCAGAGCACGAAGAACCCCGGGAGAATCAGGGGAGATGGATTCACCCACCGCCCCTGCCAGAGGAGGGGCCTCGAATGGAGTAGGAGGTGGCTTTTCTTGGTAAATGCAGTTCTTTGGTCCATCGCACGGAGTGAAGCCTACTTTTTAAAAAAGAAGAAAAAAAAAAAAAAAAAGAAAAAAAAACAGCTTAAACTTTTCCCAAAAATTTTAAAAAAAAAAGAATTCCTTACTTTTTTTTATTTATATAATTTACCTAATTAACAAAGCCCTGATACCAAACCTGACATCATTGCACTACTCGAAAATCTCAAAATTCTAAGTTACCCTATTTATATCGCTAGCAGAATATAAGAGATGAATATTCCACAAACAACTGAAGTTTATTCTTGAAATATGAGGGTGGGTTGACAGTTTTAGAAAGCTCTTAAAATTAATTCCAAAAATAGGAGGAAAAATTTGAAAATGTGATCATCCCAACAGATGGCAAAAAGGCGTTTGATAAAATTCACTATGTGTTCCCGATCAATATTGCAAATGAACAAAAAAATGAAGGTATAACACGATTACATGGAACAACGTCTTACGTCAGTAGTGGACACCATGATCAATGGTGTAAAAAAAATAGGCATTTTCATTAAAACCAAGAACAAACTAGAATGCTTACTCTATTTTTACTTGGCTTCATAAGAATTAAATAAACACACACAAGAAAAAGTGGAAATATTGGAGATGATATGATTGCATAACTAGAAAACTTAAAGAATATGCTGAAAAACTATTAACACTAAGTGTTAATATCATTTAAGTAACATCATTTAAATAGTATCTAATTAATATAATTTAAAAATAAAAATACAATCATCAGAGATTTTCTTCTATCACAGTAATGAGTTAAAAATGTAATGAAATAAAGATATCACTGAAATTCACAACAAAATATAAAATTTATAACAATAAACTTAATGAGAGATGAAGAAGACCACTATTGGTGGTGGAAGCAAAATATTTGGCTGAGAAACACAAAGAAACATTTCAACAACTGAAGTAGCTGCACCTGGGTCTGGGAAGAGCCAGCTTCACACTCCAGGGAGCACTGATCATGTGAAACCAGCAAACAGCCTGCTACAAACATCTGTCCAAAGAGTTGTTTGTGTGATAAAAGTAACATTTTGAAAAGGATTAATAGGTATTTTAAATTTTGCTTTTCCAGCTGTCATTTACTCACTTCTCAAATGGGCATCTGTCTGGAGAGACAGATAAATTATCACAGAAAAAATGCAAAGGGACCTTTAAAAACCTTTGACCTTCAAAATAGACCTTTGCTTTGTAAATCAAGCCATTTTCTTGAAAGGATTTTCTACATTCTTTTTTCTCTCCCTTTCAATGTACAGAATAAAGGACCAAGCTGAGGATCCAGTCTATGAAGTTCTCCCACTGCCTAGAAAGCCCCCCCCGACACCACTGTGATAGGCAAGTGACAGAAGTCTGAAGCTCTATGATAGCCGAGGTCATAATGTCCTTCTGACCCCAAAGGATGAGAGAGAGAAAAGAAAGAAATGAAGTTCAAAATGTGTCCAAAAATTAATGGAGAGACTGCAGGAGGATCGGGGTAAAGATGAATATGATATGACATGATATTATTTGGATGGGGAGTATGGTCTACAAAATCTGAGTATTCATGAAACTGTGACCTCATCCATACATACAAGGTGGTTAGTACTAGAAAATCTCATGTCACAAATACAAACATGCATAGACAAAGTCTGGACAGCCAGACAACGCAAGAACAGTGCTCCTTTTCAAACAGTGAGGTTACAAGGGGTTTTTTAGTTTGGCACTTTTATAATTCTAAAACTTGCAACAGTGAACACTTTTCTTGCATAATAATGACAACAACAAAAGTTTTAGCATCTTTAAGAAAATATTCAGAAACTATGCCTACCTAAAATAGAATAGGTCTGAATCCTAGCCAAGTGATCTGCTTCATTCACCAAAGATGAGAGCAGCCAGACCCCCGAAAATAAGCTTGATTGATGTCATCCTCAGGGACAGGTGGAGCTAATTAATCCAAAGGGTCTGCTTACCCTGCTGTCCCCTAAATGGCTTACCTATGGGTTTCTAAAACATGAACATGCAGTAAACATAGTAAGCTTTCTTGATCCTTAATTTCCCCTTATCCACAATGAGGGAAAGGCAAGGTAAATTGAATTTGTGCAGTCTAAGGTTCCTTGTTCTCTGATTTTCCAAATTTTTTTTCTTTCTTTCTTTTCAGTGCTAGAGATTGAACTCAGGGCTTCTAGCATACTAGACAAGTGATCTGCTCCTGACCTGCAACCCTAACTCTGTTTTTGTTTTTTGTTTTGTTTTGTTTTGAGACAGGGTCTTACTAAGTTGCTGAGGCTGGCATTGACTTGTGATCCTCTTGAGAGGAGGAACTTCTGTTCCAAATTTGAAAAACTCTTCATGAGGTTTTTGTAGAACAATGTTCACACACCCCAAAGGAGGGCAGGGGACAGGTCTTCTCAAAAGAAGGTAATAATTGAAAAATAATATGGACAGATGGATAGATGAGACAGATTAATATGTGATAAAGCAAATGTCTTCAATGGTTAAAAATTGTAGAGACTAGGTATTCATCACAGAATTCTTTGCCCTTTCTATTTTTTAAAACACACACACACAGTTGAAAGGGGGTGAAAAAGAACAATAGTTGGGAGAAAATGCAGGTGAACTGGCCACAAAGTTATTGAGCACTTGAAATGTGACTAGAGATGCTCTGAAAGTATATTATACACCCTAGATTTCAAAGACTAGTTCACAAAAGAATGTAAAATAGGTCATTAATAGCCTTTTTCATCTTGTTTACAAGTTGAAATAGTACTTTAAATGTTGTGTTAAATAAAATATCTTACTGAAATTCATTTCACCTGTTTTTTATTATTTCTTCACTGTGGCTACTAAAGAAATTTTAAATTACATATGTGGCTGTCATTGTATTTCTACAGGACAGCACCATACCTCCTACCAGGTGCTCAGGACCAAGCCTTGTGCTGGAGGAAACAAAGATGAATCCAACACAGTCACTGAGCTCAAAGAGCTGATGGTCTAGAGACAGACCTGAAAACATCAGATGATTTCAGCACCTGGGAATCTCAGGGATTTCCTTGCTTGTGATGTGCTCTCGGCGCCTTTGGATCAGGTGTGGGCATAACCACCTTCCTAGAAAACACTTGGAAATGTACGGGGACATTTAGAATTGTCAGGTGACTGAGCTAGCGTTTAGTGTGCAGGGGCCAGGAATGTAAATATCCTGCAATGAGGGTGACCGGACTGCAGGAGGAAGACTGGCCCTGTCCAAACACCTGTAGTTCACCTGTTGAGAAACCTTAAAGTGGAGGAAAGCTAACACATCTGTTTCTGTCCTCTGATTGAGGACTCTGAGACCAGTTCTCCAACCTAGACTGAGATGACGCAATTATTTATGAGGGTAAGGAAGTTCCTGGGATATTGATTCACATAATCCAATTCCATACCTCCATAAAGATAGGAAAAGCACCTGAGACAGTCAGGAATACCCAAGGGCTTGGCTCCCAGCAGGAAACCTGTCTGATTATGGAGATTATCAATAGCAGGGTTTAATTATCCCAGCCTAATTGACCTTCTGGGAGGCTGTCCCCAGAGCTTAGCATACCAGTCTCCAGCGTCAGGCCCTAAAATGCCACCACAACCGAGCATCTCTGGGAGTGGTTCCCAATGGAAATGAATGTTTCCCTAGTCTAATCTTAGGGATTGGAGATATGGGAGCAGGGGAGAGTGGGTGTGTGTCCCATGAAACTCAGGTTGATAGACTTGAACGTCCCCAAACTCCGAAGATCCCAGAAAGCCTCAGCTAAGGAACAGGTGAGGACGTGAGGACTCAGAAGGATGTGGATCTCTGCCAGCCTGTCCCAGAGGGTATAGAGGTTCAGGTGAGACATGATGGAAGCCCATGTCACAGCAGAGGCAGGGAGAAGAGCAGGTGGAACAGATTTTAAATATATTTTTGAGATGGAATTAAGAGGACTGAGTAATTTGATCTGGAGAATTGAGGAGAAGGAGGAACCAAGTATAACTCATGTGTATCTATATGGAGCAACCAAGTGGTAGAACAGGCAGGAAAAACTTTCTGAGAAACTTGTCAGTGAAGGGAAGGGGAGAGGTGAAGCAGTAGGTGGAGGAAGACATTGCATAAAAGGAGGTTTTGCTTTAAAAGTTTGAGAAAATCGAAATTTATGTTGTTGGGAAAGAGGGCCAGGACTCACGGAATGAGGTCACTAAGGGATTCGGGTCAGGGGCAGAGATGGGCTGCAATGTTTTGAAATTGATTCTCTGTCCTAGTGCCTGACATCATGAGCCTCCCATTTGTACAGCTTTTACAAGTGATCCTTCTGGGGCCTCATTCCTCTCTCTGGATGCCCACATTTGTTAAAAGAATTACCTCTAAGCTATGCACTCTTTGCTAGAAAAGTCTAAAACATAAGGTTACAGAAAAGTGGAAAGTCAAAGGATACAAAAGATATGTAAGACAAACACCAACCAAAAGGAAGATGATATGATCACATTAATCATAGACAAACTAAGTTTTAAGGCAAAAAGCACTACTAGAGAGAAAGAGGAAGGATCTCCATATAAACATAAAAACAGCTTTCACAGGAAGGTATACCAGTATCAATATTATGTCTTGTATATTCCTAATAATATAGTTTCAAAATATGAACCAAAATTTTGTAGAACTGTAAGGATACTTTGACAAATTCACAAAAAAGAAAAAATATTCTAGCACATATCTTGAAGTAATTGAGAGATCAAAAAATCAGTAAGGATTTAGATTCAAACTCAAATCTTGAAGCTTGATAAAATGGACATGTGTAGAAACACTGCCCTCCACAGAGAAGACACACTATATTCAAGTACCCAGAAGATATTTGTGAAAAATCAACAGAGTGGGAAAGAAAGCAAGATTCAACAAATTTCAATGAATGAGCGTCATACAAACCATTTTCTCTGACCACAATTAAATTATATTAAAAATCAAGTTGTAGTCAATTAAAAAATTAAAAGGCTTATCCCCCAAGCCTCCACTTGTTCGAAATTAAGAACTACCCTTCTAAAATGATTAGTAGAAACAATAGAAATGAGAAACAATTTAGAACCAAACAGAAACAAAACCTCTGTATATCAAAGCTTATGGAAGAAATAAAAAGAGCCTTTACATTAGAAAAAAAGATCTGGAATTTAATGAGCTTTAAATTTGAGAAAAGACCAATAGAATAAATATAGGAAATTGGAAGGAAATAATTAAAATGAGAGCAGTTAACAAAGACAAAAGTTTAAAAGACCAACAGAATTAAGAAAACTCTGAAAAGATTTCTCAAGGAACAAAAAGGATAAAAGCAAAATTTTTAAAAAAATTTTAAAGAATACCACTACAGAGGCTGAGGCTGGGGCTGGGGCTCAGTGGTAGAGCACTTGCCTAGCATGTGTGAGGCACTGGGTTCGATTCTCAGCACCACATATAAATACACAAATTAAATAAAGGTCCATCACAAACTCAAAAAATATTTTTAAAAAAGAAGACCACTACAGGTACTGTAGAAATTTAAAACTAATAAAAATATATTATAGCAAGATGGTAGTAGGAAATGATAAAGATTAGAGATGAAATTGAGATTAGAAAAATCATAGAAAAAACAACAAAACTGCAAGATTTTTTCAAAATTATAAAATTTTATATCTTTAGCTAGACTGACCAAGAAAAAAAGGAAAGAAGGCTCAAATTACTGGAATCAGAAATGAAAAAAGAGACATTACTACTGACTTTACAAAACCAAAGGATTATAAAGGAATACTATAATAATTGTACAACATAGAGAAGAATAAAATCCTGCAATTTCTAATACTATAGATGAACCAGGAGGTTATTACACTAAGTGAAATAAGACGGGCACAGAAAGACAAATATCACATGATCTCATTCATGTGTAGAATCTAAAAAAAAAGTTGATTTCATAGAAGTAGAGAGCATAATGGTGATTACCAGAGCTCAGGTAGTTAGGGAGGAGGTGGGGATGGGGGATGGGGAGATGTTAGTCAAAGGATTCACAATTACAGGTTAATGGAAAGATTAAATTTCAAGAAATCTACTGTATAGCAAAGTGACTAGCTAATGACAAAGTATTATTGAAAAATGTGAAGAGAATGGAAATTGTGTGCTATCACAAGACTACCTATGTGAGGGAATGCATTTATTAATTAGTTACATTTACTATGCATATATATATTTCATAATATTATGTGAGAGAATGCATTTGCTAAATAGCTGTTTAACCATGCTACAATGTGTGTATGTACAGATATACCATAACATCATATTGTACAAGATAAAATACAATGATGTATTCCAATTAAAAAATAAATTTCAGAATTTGTATGCCAGGGCTGGGGTTGTGGCTCAGTGGTGGAGTGCTTGCCTTCATGTGAGGCACTGGGTTGGATCCTCAGCACCACATGGGATAAATAAACAAAATAAAGGTATTCTGTCCTATACAACTAAAAATATATTTAAGTTGTATGCCAGAAAATTAGATAACTTAGTCACTGGATAACCATCTAAAAAGACAAAAACTACCAAAGTTGACTCAAGAAAAAATAAAAAATCTGAATAACCCTGTAATAAGAGATTGAATAAGTAATCAAAAAATCACCCACAGAGAAAAACACAGGCCTAGATTGCTTTACTGATGAATTTTACCAAAAACTTAAAGTATTAATACCAATTCTTCATGGACTTTTCAAAAGGTTATAAGAAGGTGCTGAGAGCATTTAACAAAAAAGAAGAGTCTTTTCAAGAAATGATGCTGGGACAACTGGATATCCACACACAGAGAAGGAAGTTGGATCCTTACCTCACACCAAATACAAAATAGATCAAAGACCTAAATGTTAGAGGTGAAACTATAAAAATTCTGAGAATAAAACATAAGCATAAATCTTTGTGATTTAAGATTTAGCCACAGAGTCTTAAATCTGACCCAAATTCACAAGCAACAGAAGAAAAACAGTTAAATTGTACTTCATCAAAAATAAGTTTTTGTGTTCCAAAAACATCATTTAAAGTGTGAAAACAATCCACAGAATGGAAGAAAATATTTGCAAATAACATATCTGATAAGGGACTATTGGTTATAGAAAGAACTCTTCATTTGTTATTTTTAGATATATGTGATAGTACAGTGTATTTTGACATATTATACATACATGGAATATAACTTCCCATTCTTGTAGTTGAACAAGAAGTGGAGTTACACTGGTCATGTATTCATATATGAGCACAGGAAAGTTATGTCTGATTCATTCTATTGTCTTTCCTATTCCCATTCCCCCTCCTTCCCTTCTTTCCCTTTAGTCTAATCCAATGGACTTGTATTTTCCCCCTCCCCACCCTCCCTTGTTGTGTGTTAGCATGCACATATCAGAGAGAACATTCAGCCTTTGGTTTTGGGGACTGACTTATTTCACTTAGCATGATATTCTCCAGTTCCATCCATTTACCAGCAAATGCCATAATTTCATTCTTATTTACAGTTGAGTAATATTCAATTGTGTATATATGCCACATTTTCTTTATCTATTTATCTATTGAAGGGCACCAAGATTGGGTCCATAGCTGGCTATTGTAAATAAACACATTAACAGAAAAATGAAAAATCCCAATTTTAAATAGGCCAAGAATCATTTCTTTAAATAAGATACAGAAATGATCAATAAGCACATGAAAAGATGTTTAATGCTATTGGTCATTAGCATGCAAATCTAAACCATAATGAGACACCACTTCACAACCATTAGTGTGACCAAAATTAAGAAGTCAGAAAATAGCAAGTATTGACAAGAATGTAAAGAAAACAGAAATACATTGTTGGTGGGAATGGAAAGTTGTGCAACTGCTTTGGAAAACAGTCTGGTAGTTCCTCAAAAGGTTAAATATAGTTACCATATGACCCAGCAATTCCACTCCTAGGTGGGAGCCCAAGAAAAATAAAAACAACAACTTGAACACAAAAGTTCATAGCAGCATTATTCATAATAACTAAACAGTGGTGACAAACCAAATATCCAGCAACTGATAAATAAGATGGAGTATATCCATACAATGGAATATTATTTGGCCCTAAAAAGGTGGTACCACATATATGAACCTTAAAAACATTATTCTAAGTTTAAAAGCCTTAGTTTTGAAAGATGACATATTATACAATTCCATTGTAAGGAGATGTGACAAATAGACAAATCTATGGGGACAGAAAGTAGAGTAGTATTTGCTTAGGAATTGAAGGATGGGGGCACAGGAGAATCACTGAAGTGTGCTGGATGTCTTTTTGGAGTGATGAAAGCATTCTAAAATCAACTGCAGTGATGGCTGCACAACACTGTGAATGAACTAAAACCATTAAAATGCACATTGTAAATGATTGCACTGTGTGTTATATGAAATATTTCTCAATAAAACTATTTTCCCAAAAGGTAAAATATTTCAAATAAACTTGAAAACTCAGATGAAGCAGATAAAGTGCCCAGGATATGTAATCTGCCCAAGGGATTTGTAATGTAATAGAAAACTTACAACCATTTAAAAAACTAAGTCAATAAAGTCTTCCTATAAAGTAAACTCCAGATGCAAATAATTTCAACTTGCACAAAATATTACAGTATAGAAAAATAAAATAAGCCAGCATAATCTTGAAACCAAAACCTAATAAGGCTCTGTATGAAAGGAAAATTATGAACATTGCTTATGAATATAGTTTTTTAAAAATAAAAAAAAAACATATTAGCAAATTAAATCCAGATGTGTATGGAAAATCTTATAAATCATGCCAAAGCCAAATTTCTTCCAGTAATAATAGGATGATTTGCCACCAGAAAAAATCAATTAATGTAATTCATTCTATTGACAAAATAAAGAAGAAAAATCACATTATCATCTCAACAAATGCATAAAAATTACTGGATAAAATTCAACATCTATTCGTGATTCTTTTAAGACTCTTAGAGGAAAAAAATCAAATAATAACACATATTATGTCTTCATTTGGGTGAAACAAAAAGGGAGAATGTGCACATGCATGTCTGAGTAGAACATTTCCAATGACTGTTATCATTAGTGTGTCCAGGAGGGGAACTAGGTGATGAAATAACCTGAGCAGGAGGGAGATTTTGTCTGCATATCCTCTTCTACCTTTTAAATATTGTGCCACAAAATGGACTGCTTATTAAAAATAAATTTTAATTTAACAATCATTTAAATTTGTAAAAATTCTTAGCAAATTAGAAACAAAATCTTTCTTAACAAAGAATATCTAAAATCAAACATCATTCTTAATTTGATATTTGAGAGGATTCAGAAACTTAAGAGCAAAAGCAAGAAAAAGGTGTCTGCTCTTGCCACTTCTTTTCAACATTATTCACAAAGATCTTAGCCAGTTCAGGAAGCAAGTTAAAATATATACCAAGGAATAAGGATTGAAAAAGAAGAAACAAAATTGTCATTATTTGCAGATGAAATTATTATCCATAAGAAATTCTAAAATAAACTGTAAATTATTGTGATTAATAAGATAGTGTAGTAATATTCCTTACCTTATAATCAATAAATAAAAATTTATTATATTCCAATAAAATAGTAATAAACAGCAAAAGTCTAATTTCTAAAAATAATTCCCTTTACAATAACATTAAAATACATAAAATAGCTAGAACTTACTTCAAAAATAACACATGTGCCCCACAATCTTTATCAAGAAAATGCTTTAAATCACTGAAATACCTTTAAAGAAAATGAAAATAAACGGAGCAATATACCATGTTCATAGACTGGAACACTCTCATAAAGATACCAACTGTCCCCAAACTAATCTATAGAATCATTGCAATTCTAACCAAAATTATAAGAAGTTTTTTTAAAGTTTCAAACTGATTCCAAAATGTATATGAAATCAAGGCACTCATGAGGAGGGAATAAAAAATGAGGGTACTTGCTCTTGCCAGATATCAAGAATTATTCGAAAGCTATTATAATCCAGACAGTACAATCCAGACTGCTGCAATGATAGACAGGTAGACCACAATAAAAACTCAAAAAAGATCCGCACACTCAAGAAAACTTGATTTAGAACTAGCATTGCAAATTATTGGGAAGAGGTGGAAGTTTTAGCAAATCTACCAGGGAACTTGGTTATGCATATAGAAAAATGATACTGCGAAAGTTTTTCTGATGTGATGGACCTTTGAGCTGAGATCTGAATGAAGAGTCAACCATGTAAATATCTGGAGTCCCGGGTGAGGGTTTAGGAGTTCTCCAAGTAAAAGGGGATTTTTTTTTTTTTTAAAGCTAAGAACGAGTTGGCTTGTCGGCACGCAGAGGAGGACTATATTGTTAGAGGAAGAGAGTGGCGTGAAGTACACAAAAAGAAAGGTGGAGGGAGATGACCACCATGAGTCAGGTGGTCTGGGATGGATGACCTTGGATGGGACTGGGTGGTATTAAAAAAGAGCAAAACAGGCAGAGTCAGCAACATGGTTTGCTGGTACAGTCTGTAAGGCACATCAATAGAGTAACTGGATGGGAAACAGAGTTTTTCCTTGTTACTCCCTTGGGAAATAGAGTTCAGTGTAATGACTAGGATTGTAGCTGAGAAATCACACTGAGCTCTGGAGAGACGGGAGATCAGGAGAAACAACAGTTTAGTTTCAGTCAAGTTGAATTTCAGTCCTAATAGCTATCCCAGTGGATATGTGATGAAAAGTCTGAAATTGATGATTCTTGATCGTTTGTAAGATATCTGTTTCCCTAATTCACCCCCACCCTCCCATTGCCCCTGGAGTCCTTTGGGAATTTTCTACAGTAGAGTTCTGAAATGTGCCTAGGTATGAGTTGTTTGGGTTTTGTTCATTTGTTTTCTTCAACCCGTGTGGAGGGCTTTTTCAGTCTGAAGAGTAGCATATTCCTTCAGCCCTGGTACCTTTTCTTCTACAGAAAGAAAATCCCTGCCCCCATCCCTTATTCTTGCCATTCTATTCAACTGGAGTCTATTATATGGATTGGAAATGATGGATCTATCTTTCATATCATTTGATATTTCTTTCCACACATTTTCCTTTTTATATTGTGTTTAGTTATATTTTGTACTGCATTTGGCCCTCTGGCTTGATAGGTAATCTGCTCACCAAAATTCTAACCAAAATTATAAGAAGTTTTTTTAAAGTTTCAAACTGATTCCAAAATGTATATGAAATCAAGGCACTCATGAGGAGGGAATAAAAAATGAGGGTACTTGCTCTTGCCAGATATCAAGAATTATTCTAAAGCTATTATAATCCAGACAGTACAATCCAGACTGCTGCAATGATAGACAGGTAGACCACAATAAAAACTCAAAAAAGATCCGCACACTCAAGAAAACTTGATTTAGAACTAGCATTGCAAATTATTGGGAAGAGGTGGAACTCTCTTCGTACTCAGCAAATTTGCTGAGGTTGTTTGTCTTCATTTCAGCAATCAACAGAATCTTTACTTGGTTTTTATTTCATATTAACTTACTGTTCCTTGGATGAAAAATCCATTATTGTCCCTCTGATGGTATCAATTGCACATCTTTAACAATCTTCTATTTATTGTGTTCTTTAGTGCTAGCTCTACTTTGTTGGGTTTGGTTTCTCTTTTACAGGGCTGGTTTTTCTTAAGTGTGTGCTTATTCTTATTGGTAGGTTCATCTTCTTAGTGAAGATTCCCTAATGAACTGTGACTGTAGTTTCCATATTCTGTCCCCCAGAATTATGATGGGGGGGCTGGAAGAGTTATGGGGTATATCATCTGTGCTTCCCACTCCTCCAGGGACTTCTCTAAATCTCAGGAAGCATTAATGATGATAGACTCAGTTTAAGGGCAAATATCTCTGATGCCCACTGCTTCCTACTGTCCACCTACTACAAATTAGAGTTCCTGACCTGTCATCTGATGGTTGTCTCATGTCCCTCTCCTGTTCCTTGTAACTGCTGACCTGAGCTGCAAATGCCTCCAGAACTGCTCTCCTTATTGCAGTAATCCCCTCCTTCCTTTGCCTGTGGTTTGCCCCTCCACTCCAACAATCCAGTCTCATCTGCTTGCCATTTTTCAGGAATCCCTCAACATTGCTCGTTGGCTGGTGGAACTTTCTCTTGTTTTTCAGGGATGTTAAGAACTTGTTTTTATTTAAGCCTATACATGTTCTATCTTCTACAACTTTCCAGGAACATTTCCAAACAACCGTGGAGCTTCCCAACTGAGCTGGTGCCAGCAACTCAAGATCCTACTTTCTATACCAAAGTTGGGACAGAGTTTCCTGATTTGCAAGTTTGCTGACATAAAAAGCTATCCAGATTCATGAAATAAAACTACATTTGAGGGTTTACTCTTGTCAAAAAAAACACAAATATCATTATAAAGCTTAGAGAAGAAGACCTATCAGTGAATGAACTGTTGGATTCTGAAAAGAGTGGATTCTTTTAACAGAGATCACAGATATGGGTCTCTTCCCTCAGGATTTTCTAGCAATCAGAAGCTAGCAGAGCCCAAGGGGGTCTGCACAGCTGGCGGCACCTGGACTCTGTGTCTACCAGATTCCTAGATCTGCGATCCTGCTGACATAGTGATGTGCTAGACCTTTGGAGTCCAGAATTTCACAGCCATTCCAACCAACCATTTCAAAGGTTGAAAGAAATGACTCAATGGCCACCAGGGGGAGCCCAGGAGCTGCTTAGGTAACCTCAAATCAATCCTGCACCCATGGACAAGAATAAAACATAGCAAGGAAGATTTTACCTCAGAAACACAGAGAATTCAACATTAGGAAAAAATAGATTCTTATGTAAATCACTTCATTAACATATTAGAAGAACCATATGATCAGGACATGGTAAAAGGCCTGGATTAGTGGAGAGACAATGTTGTTAGATAAGAAAATTTGATTTTGTAAAAATGTCAATGCTGTCTCAAATTAGCCCAGAAATTAAAGGCAAAATCCCAGATGAATTTTTATGAACTATGACAAGTTGATTGCAAAATTTATCTGGAAAAGAAAATGTGCAAGAATTGCCAAGAAATTATTGGAAACAGGCTGGCAAGAGGGGATTTAGGCCAGTAGATAACAACATAAAGCTATAAATCACAATAAAGTGATTCTGGAAATTAAAACAGTGTGAGATGAGGACAGCAAGAGAAAATAAAATTTCTTTAGAACATATCAGTGGGTCCAGAAAGAGACTCATAAATATCTGTGAAATTATTTCATAATAAAGGTCGTGTTTTTAAATCAGTGAGAAAACTCTGACCTTTATTATCAGTTCTTCTGTGGAAAGTAAATAAGCTCATCCTACCTCAATCAGTGCATAAATAAATAAGTTCCAGATAAGATTCAAATTAAAAAACAAAACTTGAAAAATATTAGGAGGAAATGAGAATATATTTTAAATCTTGGGGACATGAAGCAAGAGACAAAAAGAAAAAGAAAGAAATTTGCCTACCTTAAATAGTTAAGCTTCTACAAAACAAAAGATACCATAAACAAACAAACAAGGTAAGTTACAAAAAATGTTTGCCATTCATATAATAAGCAAAAGAATACTACAGAGAATATTCAAAGGACTTCTGGATATTGATATTTTCAAAATTAAGGGGAAAGGGCATAAAACATGAAGAGATAATAAATAATCTGAACTTTTTCATAGCAAAAGAATGGCATATGGAAATATGCTTAGCATTCCTGTAATCAGAAAAATATAAAATAAAACAATAAGAATTTCATTTTCATTCATTATAATGCAAAATTTAAAAGGTTGATAATACCCAGCACAGTTAAGATATGGAGAAACGGGTACTGCTGTACCCTTGATGGAAATTTAAATTAAGACATTTTTGAGGGCTATTTGGTGATACTTATAAAAAGTGTAAATAAATATGCCTTTGTTCCAGCAATTCTCTATCAAGATATCTAACTTACAAAGTATTTGATTTTTGTTTTTGTTGTTATTTTGTTTTGTTATTTTGGTACTGGGGATTGAACCCAGTGGACTTTTACCACGGCACCACATCCCCAGTTCTTTTTTTAATTATTACTTTGAGACAGGTTCTCACTAAGTTGTTGAGGGTCTTTCTAAGTTGCTGACACTGGCCTCAAACTTTCCCTCTTCCTACCTTGACCTCCCGAATCCCTGGGATCACAGGCATGTACCACCACTCCTGGATGCAGAGGCATTTGGACACGTGCCAGAGAGGTGTGTAAAATGATATTCCTTGCAGCATTATTTGCATGGCAAAAGAAAAAACACTGTCTACAACCTAAATGTCTGCCAAAAGAGAATGCTTAAGTAAACTATAATATATTCATACAATAAATTATTATGTATTAGTTTCTAGAAAATAATTACATGGAATTGTCTAAAGGCATACTACGATTTATTAAAAACAAGTCTCACATATTAAGGAAAGACAGAAGATTATACCAGACACCCAAATAGAGCTTTTATAGATGAAAGAATACAATTTTTAAAATAAAAATTTCTTTAGATGACTAAATGCAGCATGACATCCTGGATTGCATCCAGGAGCAGAAAAAGGACATTAGTGGATAAAATGGTAGAATCTGAATAAAGTTGTAGTTTAATTTATAGTTCCAATTGCAGTTCATTGTGACAAGGTCAATTTCTTAATTTTGATAAATGTACCGTGGTTATATAAGATGTTCACATTAGGAGAAACTAAGTGAAAAGAATTCAGCAAATCTATGTACTATCTTTAGAACTCTCCTGCCGAACATTTTTTAAAATAAAAAGTTGTTTAAAAAATACATCGGAAGCCGGGCATGGTGGCGCACGCCTATAATCCAAGTGACATGGGAGGCTGAGTCAGGAGGATCATGAGTTCAAAGCCAGCCTCAGCAATTTAGCGAGGCCCTTAGCAACTCAGTGAGACCCTGTCTCTAAATAAAATACAAAATAGGGCTGGGGATGTGGCTCAGTGGTCGAGTGTCCCTGAGTTCAATCCCTGGTTCCATAAATAAATAAATAAATAAATAAATAAATAAATAAATAAATTGGATAGAATTAATAGCAGATTAGAATCTACAGGAGAAAATATTAGTAAACTTGGAGGCACAACAGTACACCCTATCCAATGCTGGGAGATAGCTCAGTAGTTAGCATGTACAAGGCCCTGGGTTCAATCCCCAGCACTGAAAACAATAAACTCTTACCACCAGTAATACAAAGACAGAACACCCAGTTTGAAAGTGGGCAATGATCTGAACATGTGCTTTTCCAAAGAAAGATACACAAAATGACCAATATGCACATGAAAGATGCTCAGCATTATTGGTCATTAGGGAAATGCAAATCAAAACCACAATGAGATATCACTATAGAATGGCTATAATAAAAAGGGAAGATTATATCAATTGGTGAGGGTGTGGATAAAGTTGGAACCCTCATAGATTGCTAATGGGAATGTAAAACAATGTAGCCTTTTTGGAAAAAATTTGGTAGTTATTCAAAAGGTCACACCTTAAGTTACCACTTACTCAGCAATTCCACTCCTAGGAAAATATTCCAGAGAAATGAAAACACATGTTCACACAAAATCTCATATACAAGTGTTCATAGTGGCCTTATTCATAATAGCCTCAAAACAGAAACAACCCAATATCCATCAACTGATGAATGGATAGGCAAAATGTGGAATATCTCTGAAATGGAATATTACTTAGCAATAAACAGTATACTAAAAGAAAGAAGTCACAAACGGACACATTTTAGGATTCTACTTTTTAAAATGTCCAGAATAGGCAATTTAAGAGAGATAGTAGATCAGTGCTTTTCTGAGATTGAAGAAGGTTTGAGGGGCAAAGCAGAGTGACAGCTAATGGTATGGGGTTTCATTTGGAAATAATAAAAATGTTCTAAAATTGGCTAGATGCAGTGGCACCCACCTGTAACCCCAGCTACTTGGGAAGCTAAAGCAGGATCCTGGCCTTGGCAACTTGGCAAGACTCTGTCTCAAACAAAAAAATAAAAAGGGCTGGTATGTAGCTCAGGGGTAGAGCACCCCTGAATTCAATACTCACTACTGAAAAAAAGTTCTAAACTCGATTGTAGCAAAGGTTACACAACTATGTGAATATACTAAAATCTATTGAATTGTACACTTTGGTTGGATTTATGGTATTTTAATTATAGTTAAACAAAGATACTTTTTTTAAAAAAGAACTATTTATAAATGTAAGATGGATGACTCTCAAAATAATTCTGCTGATGGAAAGAAGCTATATGTATGTGT